>OX101786.1:31903049-31940549 GCA_944452715.1 Ophion slaviceki | reverse complement strand
CGTCAGGTTGCCAACGATAGCATGATAAATTAATTCACAATGACTAATGATCAATTTACCATTCGTGAGCGATTATTGAAAAAATAAAAAATAAACTCATACATTTTTCAATTCAAGATGAGTCAAATCGTTCGAAAATCAAGCAGACGTGAAATTTTTCTCGACATGATTTTCAAAATCAGATGAAGAAAGACAGCTTATGATATAGCGTCAACGTTCTGGGAAGTTAACGGGCTCCATCTACGTAGGTGGGTTGAAAAATTGCATTTGCCAAAAATATTTTCATTCGATAGTATCATCTTTTAGCTATATTCCTTGAAAATTTCATGGAAATGATTCTAAAATTGAATGAGCTACCGCTTCTAACAGTCGGCCGGGCGAGCGGTAGCAGCACCATACTTCAAACTTTAAGCGTGTTCTTCTCGAAACACTGTTTTTAAAGTCGGTGGACATGATATGTCGAAAACCACTCGATGGATTGTTTCCAAATTTACAGGAGATATAATAAGAAGCATTTGAAGGTCGTTGACGATCTCACCTTTTCGAAATCGATCTTCATTTTTTAATAGTTACGTAAAAAAACCACCCTTTTCATAGATTCTGTATGCCCGAGATCCAATTCATCGCCACGTTGTTTAAAAAAATGATTAAAAAAACGACGATCGTCAACGACTCGTAATTATTGTTAACTTCAATTACCCGTTTGGTTTTTAGATTTCAGATGGACCGTTTAATCTGGAGAGTGTCCACCGCCAAAAGTCTCAAAAAACTATTTCACCATCTTGCGATAGCCATGTTTTTGTTTTTTGTGACTTTTTTAAGGCTCCTAATACATGTACCATTGGGTTTAAAAAAGCGTTTCTTCTTCACCAACCGTTTCCCAGAAAGAAAAGGTATTTGGCCATTTCTTTCGTGCCTCTGGGTAGATGTAGTCCCTTAATCATTACTTCCGCTTTTTCCTCTGATATACGGGGTGTCCGAGAATTGATTCGAGTTCGTGGACCGAAATTCTTACCCTGTTTCTCGAATGTACATATCCACATATTGTACATCGACTATAACCTATGGATTTTTATAGTGGCTCGTGAGATCAATATTTTTTTCCTGACATTTCTCCTACCTCTGAAGATCTTTCTCAGCCAATGGCGATGAATAATACTTTGCATAATCCATAACGAGTGATTTCGTGAGCCTTCCGGCGAAAGCTCGTCGTGCCGAAGTTTCGCGTAGTTTCGAACTTGATACTTGCCGCAGGTTTTTCCGCCGAAAAAGTTTCGGGTTTCGCGTGTAGTAGGGGATGAATTTGTAACGATCGTTATGTCGAGCAGACTGCGCATAATCGAAGATACGATAGTTTGGAAGGGGAAATCGTATGTTTCATTGTTGTGTCTACCACAGTTCACGATTTGCGGTGCCCGAAGCGCGTTGCTCCTGCAAGCGGTTCTCTAAGTGCTTATCGGCCAGTTTATTGCACGTGACGTATTCCGGACTGACGGACTGACCCGTGTATAATTTGGTACTGAAGACATTCGACTTCGAGGACCATTCTCACAGCAGTCAAATATGATGGAATTCTATCGATAAGCCGTATACTTGAACCGATTTATTGGACAATACTCATCAAATTCTGGCCCTCGAAGGATGTACTTATTGTGTAATAAATGCATCTCTCTCAACTGATTTTTTACACTCACCGAAAACGTTCAGAACTGTCACTTTCGATTTTGTACTCGATGGCGTATAAAATATCAGCATTATATGGTATCTGTGATATTATGTTGGTGTTTTTATGTTGTGTAGGTGGTTTTTATATTATAAAAGTGCTTTTATAAAATATAAGTGTTTGTTTATATTACATGAGTGTTTTTATATTATATTAGTAGTTTTTATATCATATAAGTGTTTTTATATGATAGAGGTGTTTTTTTTTATTTTTATATTAGTGTTTTTTTTTATTTTTTAATTTTCAAATATTTAACCCTTTCAGTTTCATTGTACGGGCGTCGTTCCCTTTTTATGTGCCCGCCTTATTCCATTTCCATTTTCCACCACCTTGCAGCCGCATCCGACTCTGTATCGCATTCACCATGGCATATCTGCCATGGTCATAGGGAAACTGCGGAAAACCTATGCCAATGCACGCGGTCCCAGGTTCGCTTCCCAGTTTCGGAGCTAGTCACGATTCGTCGAGAAATAAATCGCAGCCTAATGGTTCATACACACACGACACATACACCCAATAGATCCCTGCGCGTGTGCGCAACGTCAATGTACAACTGGAGCTACGTCACACGTATATTTTTTTTCCGAGACTACGAGGCTGGGAATCGAACCCACGACTTCCCGTGTTTTGGTTTAGAGGCAAGTGCGCTAACCATTGGACCAGCCTAACCATTATTGGCGTTTTTGTAAAAACCAAATAATGTTACTCGAACAAATAAAATTATTTTGAGAGTGAAAAAAAAATTAACCAGAAGAAATGCTGCAAGTATAATCGAATGCATTTTTTCGCGACGAAGACTCCGAAGTGGTCGAGGCTTTTGGGTCTGCGAGTTGGAGTTAAGTATCGTCATAAATAATTCGTCGTGTTAATCGAGAAAACCAAAAATTAATACAGTTACTTGCCTAATACATGCAAGAGTATGAAGTATATTTGAGCGAGATGACTGTTCTTCGCTATTGAGGGTTAGGCTACTGTAAAATTTTCTAAAAAATCGTTCGTCGCTTGAGGCAACTCGAATTGAAGAGGAAGGTCCAACATATGGTGCACGAATCGCAGAATGAAGGTAAACTTATGATTACAATGATATAACTGCTAGTAAAACTTTAAGGAGGGCGAGACCTTAACCTTTGGGCGAGAAAAAAATATCTCATTTGCATGAATTTTTTTTAAAGGAACGATTTCTTCACCTTTTCGTGTATGTTTTATTACTATTTTTGGCTGGTGCATGGTATTTTTTTTAAATTAAAGTTTAAAAATGGTGATGGTATGGCACGGTTTTCCCAACGGGTTGCGACGGATGTTATCAGACGGCGTGACACGTAGCATCGGCGGGATTAATCGAAAAAAAAACGACGTAGATTTGTTTTTCTTTAACACTCATATGCAGAATAGGAACCAAGAAAAAGTGAGAAATTTTGAAAATCGATTAAATGGTATAGTTTGAAACAAAAAGATTGAATTTTCCGAAAAATTGCTACATTTTGCAATAAAAAATACTTTTTATTATTTTCAAGAACATTTAGGGTCATGTTTTAGACAATAAGGTGAGAACAATTTATACCAAATTTTATCAGACCTGTTCAATTATTTTTTCAGCTATACGTCACGCCAGTTTCAAAAATGCAGTTTAGAAGACGGTGCCATCCCTCCGTCAATTTTAAATATTTATATTTTTAAAACAAATCATGTAACAGCCAAAAGTAGTCATAAAACATACCCTAAGACTTGAAAATGGTAAAGAAATCTTTCCTTTTAAAAGCACATCAAGAAAATCAGCAAATTGTTTCCTCGCCTAAAGGTATCACCCCCCTTGAAGGCGTTTTTCTTGAAACTATGTTTTTCAAAACGGTGTCCACGATATGTCGACATCGAACGGATTGACTTGAAATTTAGTATACTTATTCGGTGTAATAGTAGTTCAGGCTTGACGGACATTTTTATTCTTACTATTTTTTTCCGTTAGTAATTAACAATAATGCTGTAATTTTTCCTCGAAAAAGCGAAAAAATTCAAACAATTTTTGTTGCACGATAATAAAAAAAGATTGTTCAAGTCTTAGCCAATATTATCGATTTAAATATAAAACTCGTTCTTTTTGTTTCAGATCAACCGGGTGGCGAAAATCAAGCACACCGTTGAGTACACGTTCAAAGGTCCTTCACGAGATTGCTTATAACGTCTTGAATTATTAATATTTTTGAATGAAATTTGGTACACAATAAATACATTCTTCAAAATATATTTTTTTTAATAATCCCGATTTTCGGTTCCTCACAGTAGCCTAATCCCTCAACGAATGAGATTCAACATTTTACAAGAAATTCCTATGGAATACTGTAAAATATATATATGGCTGAATTTTCTGATTTACTAATTCCAAATTTTGATTTCCTGTCACACTCTATATAATCGGGTAGTCATATTTTTTCGCAATGTTTCTGAAGCAATTACCAAAAAAAAAGTCTTCTCAGCAGTAGACAGTGGCATCAAATTTTGAAGGATACGGTTGAATGCTTGACAGCATAGCCGGGAATTCTGAGGTGAGCAGAAATTTGCAAAACTACGGAACTTTAGAATTGAACTTAAATTTGTTTCATGAAAAATTCGTAGCGACAAGTTTCGAATTTGAACGAATTGTCCTTTACAAGAATCGACGCTGATGCTTAAGATATTTTGTCTCAACACATATTCTTTCACTCCTTGCATTTGAATATATTCTGCTCGGCCGTCTTTTCCAATTTTACCTACGGCAGTTTAAATTTGTTGTCCAATTTTTGTTTCCAAATATCAATTGTTCGAATAACGTAATATAATTTTGTCTAACAATCACATTGAAGTTAACCCTTAACAGTCATCGGGGGTTGAATCAACCCCAACCGTTTTTCGACCTTCCAGAATTATTTTTTTTCGAATTTTTTTTTATGTTAAAAATTACACGACTAGAAAATAATCGGCATGGTCTTACACACAAGGGTAGAAAATGCATTGTAGTATTTTTTTAATTTTTCAATTATTTATCACTCTCCAAAGTGAGTGGGGTTGATTACACCCCCAACATCACAATTTGGAGGTGTGACTGACGAGAGTTAAAATATAAATATAAAACATACGGTTATTGCTGTACAGTTTTTTTTCTAAATTATCAATGACAACTGGCGATGACTTTTTTTTGAAAAGGTGGATATTTCTCGTAAGCAAAGACGTCGATAATTTTTACTGCCAAAATAAACAACTGCTATCAAATGAATGCTATTTTTATCCGATGTTACAGTGCTCCGAATTAGCAAAGATATGATTTTATCTCTCGCAATAAGAATGGGTATAAAAACCCGTATCGTTTGTTGGTATAATTATCGCGTAATCACAGAGACCTGCTTCGATAACTGCTGAAAGATTTGCGATCAGATCACTAGAGATAATTTCCTCGGTCGGTAAGTTGTCGGCAACTCGCCATGTAGTCAGAACTATTTTTTATATGATATATTGTTAATTCGTGTGGACTACTCTACCCTTCTCCATTTTCAGATTCTTCCAATATTATTTTACTCCTCTTTCGTCTACAAGTGCAAAAGATCATTCTACGAAATCTTTTTACCGACCTTCGAGATGATTGCAATTGCGACAACCTTGCAATCGAACATCGATAATTCGTTTATCCTCGCGCTCTATAAATTCTAAACGAAATTATAATATCTCATTGTAAAGACGTCTTTATGTATACAATCGAACGGGATGAAGTGCGTATCATTAATCGGGCAGGTCATTTTCTCCGCTTTCGAAAGTCGATAAGAAGAAATCTTCTTGATGATATCTTCAACGTTATCATCGCTACGAAGATCCGGAAGTCCTCGGTATAGCCACTACCTGGAGAAGCACCAGAGACTTGCACTATTATCGACAATTCATTTACGTGATTCATCAAATAATAATTTTGTGAAGCACCCTTGCGATTATTATCATGGAACCTCTTGAGGAAAATTCCGACGTATTCCACATGTACGGGAGTTGTGCTTAAGGTAATCCTATTGCTTCACACTAGTCATACCACTGATCATACTTCAGACTTGTACAATTCATATTTTTAATATATGCAAAAAAAAAAATAATTCGTAATAAATAAAATTTCTCATGTGTAAACTGTTTAATGAATGTTGACATTTAATTAGAAAAATGAAAAAATAGCTATTCCAACGATTCGTGCAGTATTTCTACGTTTGATATTTGGCAACATTGGTTCTATCTCCGTCTCTTTTTACTTAACCAGGCGGGTTTAACCTCCATGCTTTTCAACGTCGATCTGTCAAAACAACGTCAGGTGCGGAAAATATAGAGCATTGTATTCGGGCCATGACTGGCAAAAAGCGTGGAAAACTTATTTAAAATAAATTATGTTAAAAATACGTTAAAAATAAAATATGTGTGGAAACTCGAATGAGTGAGATGAGGTTAGGACTACAGTCAGCTGTTGCCTTGCTGTCACGTCTCCTTATCGTAGCAAGTGGTAATAAATCCAATACCGGAAGTTCAAATTAAACTTGATATTACATAAAAATTAGGTCAATAAGCGTGTTTTTTCTGAGAGCATTGGATTACTACAAGTGTTGAATATGTAAATGTGATTATTTTTAAGAATCTAAAGGATTTCCACTATTAAATACACTTTTGTAGCGACCGGAAATTGGGTTTTTGTATGTCGTCTCGGAATGCCTTCACAAAAATACGCAGTTTTAATATTTCTTTTCTCTGTAATTAAGTCGATAACCGACCCTGAAATTTTGCAGAGATGATTATTAATATATTTAGTGACGCTAAAAAATGAATGAAAATCCTATGGATTGAAGCCTGGCGATAGGATTACCTTAAGATGAAGTGTTGCGTGCGACACGATAAAATGTTTGGATGCTAAAAGCCAACCCATTCAATTGTTCTTCACAACTTCGATGGTCGCGATCGTGTGTTCTCGTGACCAGCGCTTACGTGTCGACGTTCGTTGATATAGTAGCCAGGCATCCTATACCGATAAGCTAAAAAATCTGATTTTATATCCGGTTTTATACGCAGCTGGGTAAGGTGACGTAGTGCGTCATCTTAGACCGCTGGCTGGTACGTCAACTTACTCATAAGTAAATGCAGATTTCGTTTATTTGTTGTGACTAAAACTTTGGAGTTAGAATAACCGTTGTGCAGTATTTGTGAAGTACAACGACCCTAGTCTATATACAAAAAGGCAAAGTCCTGACTGCTTGACTGACAAGGAACATTCCTCAGGTGACACCCTTCGATTTTGTTGAAATTTGGATATGTTATAAAGCACCGAACAGTAAGCGATACGTATTTTTTTTATCGGCGGAAGAACGGTTTTAAGGAGTGAAACCACCCCTCGAAAAAAGGCATCTCTAGGGGTGGTTCACCCCTTAATTTTTTTTGCAATGTCACTATAGTGGATTTTTCATTGCTTCGTATTAGAAGAATTTTTGTTTTTGTTTCATTAAAATCGGTGGACTCCTTGTGTGTGAAACTGCTATATTACCCCTAGAGATGCCTTTTTTCCAGGGGTGGTTTCGCCCCTTAAAACCGTTTTTCCGCCGATAAAGAAAATGCGTATCGCTTACTTTTCGGTGCTTTATGACATATCCAAATTTCAACAAAATCGAAGGATGTCACCTGAGGGATGTTCCTTGTGAGTCATTATCGCCCAGCCTAATCTGCTAAATGTAGGAACGTGAAACGTGGGGGGGGGGGGGCATGTTGATTTTTTAATGTAGACACCACATGTAAGGAGGGATTGTTCGAATTTCAACCCAGAAGGGGAGATTGGCAAAGTTCGTATGGAAATTTTAAAAGAATATGGTCGAATATCCCTGCAATCTGGTATTAGTGCTTCTTGAAACAATTAATAAAAACATATTTCAGCGTTTTCTAAGTTCAACCCCTGAGGGGAGAAAGGGGGTGGCAAAGTGTGCATGGAAAAAAGGAAAATCTCGTCAGAATATTTACTCAAAACTTAATATTCATGCTCTTCAACACAATTAATAGACTACGTATTTTAGCGTTTTTCGAAATTCAACCCCTAAACGAAAGGAGGTGGCAAAGTTTGTACGGAAAATAAAAAAATCGGGTCAAATTAACTTGAAACTTCGTTTAACTGCTCCTGGACGCAATTAATGAAATTTCAGCGTTTTTGGAAATTCAATCCTTAAGGGGAAAGCAAAGTTTGTATGGTAAAATAAATATCTGGTCAGATTTACTTTGGAACTCAGTATCAATGTTCTTCAACACAATTCTACGTGTTCCTTAATCAAACATTTCAGGAGCTTATTTCATTAACAAGCATTCAACATAAGTCTACGCGAGCGAAGCCGCGGGCGTAAAGCTAGTTATGAACAAATTGGTTCAACTAGAAGAAATCTTACTGGTATTTCAAGCACCAGATAATAACGTGGTCATTTTTTTGCGTTTTAAAATCACGAAAATATTTACTATGTAAAAGCGTACATTCACTGACTGCTATAGGGTAATTCCGTGGAGTTGGCCATATTGCAGAGATGACCAATCGAAATGTTTCATATAACCGCGCACTATATTTCACCTGTTACTGTTTAATTCGTTCGCGTCGTGCGCAGGTGTAAGCGTACGTGCAAAAGTTTGGCAAGAAAATGTTAAGTCGGTAAAATCCTTTTTGATTATTCTGTCTACTGCTAAATTTTGTTGAAGGTTTCATGTTTTACATTGTGGTGATGTTATTTTGTAAAAGTAATGGTTACTTTTGTATTTCTTGAATAATTCACGACCAGTGCTTTGTTATAACCTCAAGATTTCGCATATATTGTTTGGACTTGTTTACATTTTAGATGTGGTCATGTCTCCCGCGAGATTGGGAGAGATGGCCACGTACAGTCGGTGTATAATGGCCATAGTATTAGATGTAATGTGTTCAAGTAATTCATTTCTTCTACATTTGTTTTAGATGCCTAAAAAGTACAAGAGACAATCAATAGCTCTACGAGGGAACTGGACTCAAGAATTATTAAAAACAGCTATTAGAGCTGTCAAAAATGATGAATTGTCGGTTCGTGCGGCTGTTAGGACCTACGAAATACCTCGGATAACCTTAGAAAGACGATACAAGAATAATGACAAAAAATGTTGCAGAGAAAGTTATTATGAAACTCGTCTCATCGAAGACTGGCTTCAGTGGGTAGTATGCCAACTTTGGGTACACAAAAATTACACTGATTTCGATTATATGTATTCTAGATGTGGCCAAAAGAAAAAAATTATGAATGAAAACATAAAACCAAAGAGGAAACCGAGAGCATATTGCTGGATAACTGGCCATCTCACTTCTACTCCTATGGCCATCACACTCGGATACTCCGGGAAAGTGAGTATCGTGATTTTTAAAAATCGGGATTCGCTTTTAAAAATCGTGATTTTTAAAAAGCCAATCGTGATTTTTAAAAATAGTAATTTTAAAGTTCATTTGATAGGAGTTTGTTTCAATTTCGTAAATTATCTTGAAGGTAATGTTCAGTTTTATTACAAATGAAGATGAGTTAAGAAACGTCTGTACTTTTATTTTGACGGATCCTAGAAAAAGCTGTGGCCAACTACCCTACTAGGTTTCGTTATTAGCAACACTTATTGGCCGACCATAAAACGTCATCGTTAGTCACATAGCGCGAATATTTGAAAAGATATCGAGGGTGTGTCGTCTCATCTGACTACGTCATCTTCAGCACAACTCCCCTATGTGTCAACGACCAGACAGGTCAATCTCCTCATCAATAGGCAAACGCAGACTTCCACGGAAACATTGATAGCTTGGATGTCAATTACTAACAAGGAACATCACTTTGGTGTCCGTCTCCGATTTTGTTGAAACATTTTTATGTGGAAGAGTATAAAAAATTAAGAGACACGTATTTTTTTTCATCGGCGGAAAAACGGTTTCAAGGGGTGAAACGCACCCTAAAAAATGGGGATGTTTTTTTGTTTTTCGTCGTTAACGGTTTAACGGTACGAGATATAAAAAAAAATCAAATTGCAACAATGTTAATTTTTCTTTGTACTATACATTGCAGATAAGAACGATAACGTTATCGACGAAAAACCAAAAACACCCCTATTTTCGAAGGTGCGTTTCACCCCTTAAAACCGTTTTTCCGCCGACAAAAAATACGTGTCTCTTAGTTTTTGATACTCCTCGACATAAAAAAGTTTCAACAAAATCGGAGGAAGACACCAAAGTGATGTTCCTTGTAAGATTTGTATACAATGTATGATTGTTGGGGAGGCCATCGTGTTGATAGATAAATATTTTGGCGCTGTCTATAGACTGACGAATGTCTTCACCCCGAAACTGAATCGTCCGGACCCAAAATTGTGTTATACCATCCTTGTAATGCTGCCAAGCCTGATATCCATTTCTCTGTGTGACGAGAGTGATCCAAGGAAAAGAAAGGCGCAGGGGACGAGAGGGTTTCGCTGTAGTCAGTGGCTCATGTCAGCATCGATCATTTTGACTATCATGAGGAGGAGCTTAGAGGAAAGCGCCCCGAAACAAGAAAAAATCGTAAACGTGAGCTCCACTCGACTCTTTCGCTCGGAGCTATTTCATACTTTCGAGCTACGAGAAAAGTCTTTTTCCGTCCGAATGCGAGCTTTTGCGAGTGGCCGGAAAAAGAGAATCCACGTATCTTCGTAGAACTGCGAAAGAAGTTGCCACCGTACTCGTTAAGAAGCAACTCTCGTATCGACCGCGCGAGCTCAGGCAATCGATATTAGCCTCGCTACCCTTCGATCACGTTTCTTTTGAGCGTACCGTGTGATATTTTAATTTTTTAGATTTTATTTTGCATTCTTCTCATCACAAATCACTGAAACAAGTGGTTCCGTGATTTTGCAAACAGATCGCACTGCGCAAAAAATCGCCACGTACATAATGCTGATTACACACTGAGAGAAATGTATATGTATATAGAAATATTTTATATTTCCCTGAGGGGTCAATAATATTTTATAGCCATAGTTACTGCCAAAAGTATAGCATTGCTTATTGATATTTTAGTCGTTACATGAGTTAAGCATATATGTTAACCGCAACCACCAATCTTACAAACATACGTTTATTGTTCAATGCTATATAATATAGCAGTTTTCATGAAACGGACATTCCCTGATACAATCAACAATTGACTTCTCCACGTTTCTAATAGTGAACAGGACTGAGTGAAATATATACCCAGATGGACAGTCATGATTATCACGCCGCGCATACAATTGTTGAAACAAATTTTAGAGCATATTGCCTACATGTCGTGATGCAAAGCCGTGAACTCATTTAGTATCATGAATGTACAAAACATTTTGATCTGAATATGTCGTTGACAAATGCTTCGTACGTTTAGAGCACGTCGAACTCATATCGCTGTGCTCAAGTGTCCGTAATTAATATCTGCAAGTTTTACGTCATATTCAAGTCATGTGTAGACATTTTGCCGTGTATTCACTATGGTAGCATTAATTGTTCTCATGAAATGCACTTAGCATGAACGCAATTTCGTTTACATTGATGAATACATTTCATGAGCTCATTCAGTATCATGAATTTGAGATACATCGTGACTTAAATTTGTCGTTTCAAAATGCATTATCCGTTGACTACAAGAGGAAATCATAAGATGGCAAATTTGAATTTTACAATGAACATTTGCAGATTGACGTCATATGGAAGTCATCCAATGAATTTTGTTGGTGAATTCAGTGGGTTAGCACTGGTAGTGGAGATGCAATGCAAGCAATATGACGGTGATATGCATGTTTCTTAGTGATACATTCGATGGGCGCAACATGACGGCGATATGCGTGTTTCTCAGTGATACATCCTATGACGGCGATATGCACGTTCCTAACTATGTGATACATTCGATGAGCGCAATATGATGGCGATATGTATATTTGTCAGGGAGATATCCCACGAGCGCAATATGACGGCGATATGCTTGTTTTTCAGTGATACATTCCATGATGGTGATATGCATGTTCTCAGTGATACATTCGATGAACGCAATATGACGGCGATATGCAGTGACACATTCTACGAGCGCAATATGCCGGCAATATGCATATTTTTCATTGATACATCCCATGAACGCAATATGACGGCGATATGCGTGTTTCTCAGTGATACATCCTATGACGGGAATATGTATATTTGCCAGTGAGACATCCCACGAGCGCAATATGACGGTGATATGCATGTTTCTCAGTGATACATTCCATGACGGCGATATGCAATGACACATTCTATGAGCGCAATATGCCGGCGATATGCATATTTCTCATTGATACATCCCACGAGCGCAATATGACGGCGATATGCTTGTTTTTCAGTGATACATTCCATGATGGCGATATGCGTGATCTCAGTGATACATTCGATTAACACAACATGACGGCGATGTGCATATTTCTCAGTGATACATCCCATGAACGCAATATGACGGCGATATGCGTGTTCCTCAATAACACATCCTATGGCGGCGGTATGCATGTTCTTAACTATGTGATACATTCGATGAGCGTAATATGACGGCGAACTGTATATTTGTCAGTAAGACATCCCACGAGCGCAATATGACGGCGATATGCATGTTTCTCAGTGATACATTCCGTGATAGCGATATGCATGTTCTCAGTGATGCATTCGATGAACGCAATATGCCGGCGATATGCATATTTCTCAGTGATACATCCCATAAACGCAATATGACGGCGATGTGCATGTTTCTTAGTGATATATCCTATGACGGCGATATGCATGTTCCTAACTAAGCGATACATTCGGTGAGCACAATGTGACGGCGATATGTATATTTGTCAGTGAGACATCCCACGAGCGCAATATGACGGCGATATGCACATTTCTCAGAGATATGTCCCATGAGCGCAATATGACGGCCATATGCGTGTTTTTCAGTGATACATCCTATAATGGCGATATACGTGTTTCCCAGTGATACGTTTGATAAGCGCAACATGAGGACGATATGCATATTGATAAAAATCAAGAATGATAAAAATAGGCAAAGAAACAAAGAAATTTTAGACACGTGTTACAATGGCTACGTAGGTAGCGCGCTAAGCTCTGGAATTAGAAGACGTAGATTCAAATCCCGAGGGTAGGTAAAAACTGTAACGAGGCAGGATGCGTTTTAATCCAATTATCCTATAGGCAGGAACATGAATAAAGCGCATTGAAAAAAAAACTACCAGATTTTTTTTAATTCCAAATGTGTGGATTTTTTATTTTTCACGCCGTGACACCCATATGAGCTCCATAGGACCACTAAAATTTATTCACGCCGTGACACCCATATGAGCCCCATATGCACTCACTTATTGTTGAATATTCGTGAGCCGCTTTTGCTAGTGCTGATGAATTCACTGCATGCACACTCGCGTGAGAACAACTCTGCTTTATTTGGATATGTCATTGTGAATAATCATGTAACGCAAAAATGTCTTGAAAGTGATTTCCTATGCCTCACAGAAGATCTACATGTGATGCCAATATGAGCTACATGTGTATATCTGGGTATACATTGATGAAAAATGTTGCCTGTGATTTGCGACGATTTTTATAGTGATTTGTACCATATTATAAGATACGACCTGCTGTATGCGTATTTGGTGCGTTAATCAAGTGTTGGTTCAAGGGAATGCCCGTCTACTAAATGCATAGCATTCCAGAAATCCAAAATCATATAAAATACGCAACTGATGATTCCACCTCGATCACTTTTTACCATAATTTGTCATTCCCTGACCTCCTGTGATGATTTATTTCGAAGAAAATATTTCGCCTACACATTGAATCGAATCTACAGCCTAGCTGCCTATCTTCTGCCTAACCCATGCACGCTGCTTAAAATTTTTTTTAATAAAGTTTTATTATATTTTTAGTTTAGGCAGCCATTTATATTTGGATAAGTTGCGTACAAATTAAACTTATAACAAAAAACGCTATTTATCGGAGAAAAGTGGACTTATAGCAAGCGATCCGTCGTCGTTTAATTAGTCCTGGCGGCTCAATACAGTGGCAGAAAAATTCTATTAATATTAACTATAGATGCCCCTATTTAATTTTTTTCTTACTTAAGTTAACTAGATTTTTCGTGAAATCAAATTTTTCCTATTGCATTCCTTAAATGGGATTATTTGTTTTAAATATATTTATTTATTTAAATGAAGATCTATTTAATATAATCGAATAATCAAATATTTTCTGCGTTTCAAATAAATCTGTGATTCGGTTTCATCTCTACAAAAAACAATTTAGCGGAATCCACAAAACGTATCTATTTATCTTTTTTAAATTGAATAGATTTTTCGTAGAGTAAACCATTTTTATATTTGATTGAATTAATTGTCTGTCTTTATTGCAACAAATACTTACTTATTTAGATAAAGCTATTGGTGAATGTTTGGTCATCAAATTTTTCATTTCACCCTACAAATGTATTTATTTGTATTCATACTGTTACCACACGCCTTATCCATGCTATACGATAATATAAAATCAAAATACTTTTGATTCACATACACCTTTCATATGATGGCCACAAAAATCTATTTGTGGTAAATATACATTTGCTATATGCAAATCGGAATATCGACGATTCAAGTACATTTTTCATACGTTCGAAGTGAAAATATATTTAAATGAAAAACATATTTTGTGAGCAAATAAAGATTTATTTAATTCAAAAAGATCTTTCCAGAATTTAACATAAATATATATTCAAATCAAACAGACATTTATTCACGCTAATAAAGATATTTTTATTCCAAAATATCTCCTATACGTTCAAAGAAAGGATGTGCTTGAATCTAATCTTTATTTATTAAATTTAAATAAATTTAATATTCAACAAGAACAGCTGGAACAAATAAAAAAATATATTTTAAACAAATAAGATTGCAGTAGGCCGTGAGACAAGGAAAATACCTATTTGTTTTAAATAGATCCTATTTAAATGAAATATCTTTTTTGGCAGTGTTAGGAACGAGTGGGAAAGCCTTGAAGGTTCAAATATGTTAAAATTTCTTCTCAAGTATATTTGCGCTCTCATGGATGGAACCGTCCAGTTGCAATGGCACTTTCAATAAAAGTATCATAGGTGATCCAATGAAAAGTAGAGAATCTCCATAAACAGGATTCTCGTAATAATGAAACCCGGAAACGGGACGAATATATAGACGATCGTCAAGGGGTGCGAAATACCAGGGAGGGCACGAGAGAAACTCATTGCTTTTCATGAGCATTCCTCAAGATCGATGGTCGATCCAATCCAATTTTTCACCGCTGCGATAGCTGCGCCGAGAAAAAAACATTATAAATAAACATGAGACCTTCGCTTATAGATAACAGGGGAAAAAGGTGGGCGAAGAACTCGCATGACTCTGCCAAATGGAAGAATCATGAATGACAAATGGAATCTGTGGGCTTCGTTAGCATTCGCTGATACGCTAAGACAATCGTATATATCGTGTTGAAGCAACGTAATTCGACTATAGAATCTCATTTAAGGAGGTTGCAGCGTTAGCCACAATCCAAAATTCAATTTTAAAATAAATGTTATTGTCTGAATTATACCGAACCTTTACCAATTGAAAAAAAAACATTCTCCACGAAACACCGGAGATAAAAAATAGATTAATGTGTGTAATTTCACGTGTGGTTAGATGAGCAAGACGTTCACGCTGCGGGGGATGTAATTTTTTGGCTGTGTAGCACAAAGATAAACCATTTCAAACAATGGATTAACCCAAACCAAACTTTTGTAAATATTTATTTAAAGAAGCCCCATCTTGCCCATCGTAAACAATACATATACAATATTGAAGCATCAAGGTTTGACGAAAGATCACGGAACTTGGGTGGCGAATGAAGAGCATTGCTGCCAACCTTAATTTCCGCGATGTTGCCGTATTTCGGCAACGCTTAATATCAACTAATGGTAATAATAAACAATCTCGTGGCATAAATATAAATAGGCATAGTTATAAATGACTCAAATTCCATTCTGAGTTGTTTAAAGCATTCGTTGACGCAGTCTTTTTCATGATAATCAACGGTAATGTTATACTTTTTCACGTTGGTAGTAATACAAAAGTTTTTCTTATTTACTTACTAAAAATATAAAAATGCGTCATTTTGCCCTTTCATTGTGTATTTTATGAAAAATTCGCATCTACAGAATAAATCTATACACACATATGCATTTTTCGACGTTCATTGAAAAAAAAATGCATATACCGTCATTTGACTCATCTGGACCGCTTCAACATCCTTAAGGGGAGATGTACACCTAGATGGTCGAGGTCGAGGATTTAGAAGCTATGAACATTCCGTCGACCGTAGAAGACCTACACTATGGGCCTGGTATAGATGATTCCATGTAAGTTGACAAATTTCATGGTTTATTCATTCCCAAATTTTCAAACGCGTTTTTCTCAAAACCACGTTTTTCAAATCGGTACCCAAAATTTCTCGAAAACCAATGAACCGATTGCCTTGAGATTTTTTGTGGTTATTCTATACACCATTATCTAGTACTTGTCATAGGATTTTTTTCCCGTTGCTTAGTTTTTGTTTCATAGGCAAAATAATAACTAACTTTTGGCCCAAAAATCACAATTTATGTTCAAACGTCCGCCATTTTATCATAAATCGATATTTTCAAAATCGGCCATGACAAGTACTAGATTATAGTATCTAATTTAATAATCTTTTTGGTTTTTTTTTTCAGATGCTTTTTGAAAAAACGCCAGTGGGTACCGTATACGCAGATTTTTTTACGGCACTCCAAGGATCATACAATTTCCTTGTATATTTTTGATTTTTCTAAATAAAGAAAATGAAACATATTTTTGAATGTATATACTTTTAGATAATTAAAACCCCAATCCGAAATTTCAAATAGTTTTCCTTGAAAAAATTCACAAAAAAGACCATTTTTCCGGCTTCTAGGTGTATATCTCCCCTTAACGGGGTATCCCCCTCTGAAAGCCGAATTTGAAGGGTCAGAATGACGAATTTTTTTCTAGTAACACTTTGGTTGGAATAAAATTCTTTTTTCCCAGCATGTTGTACACATGTTTGTGGTTACAATGTAAATTGTTCGGAAGAAAATCTTTCAAAGTGTTGGCGGTGCTGCAGTTGGCGTTCCAGTTCTCCAGCGGCGAGGCCCGAAACGGCGGAATCTCTACCATTCTCAAATGTAATATGAAACGAAAACAAACAAAAAAATTCTTTAAATATATCCAACTGGCTACGAGTGCACGATCCACTTTTTAGAATTTCTAAAAATACGAAAATGACGCCTTCTCCAAAGAAAACCTCATTTTTCTCTTGAAAAAGGGAATGTTGAAGTCACTGTTATTAACAAATGATTCATCCAATTAAAAAATGCGATCGTGAACCGAAAATGACCACCGTAAGACTACTTTGACATTCAGGGTAACTTTGACGGTTTTTGGGGCTACTTTGACAGAGCGCCAAAATACGTTTTAAATGTGTGCGCAGCGAGCCCGCTTGACCCACTGTGGCGGACGGCGGGTACGGGGAATAAACTTGAACAACAATTCGTTGTTCAACTTTATTATAATTTTGCTAAAGCTGATTGTAATGTTGCTCAAGTTGATCTTGATCTCAATGACAATTAAAAGACTCATTAAGTGCCTATAATAACACCCCAGGTACTCGATATTTTTATGTAAAATGTTTCCTTAAGGGAGGGTACCACTGTAACTGCCCATTTTCGACCGTTTTCTTTAAATTTTTTTTAAGAAAAGGATAAAATACATGTGCAAAGGAGCTTTTAGATTTTTGTAAGGTGTATATTGGAGAATGTAAAAAAAATTATTTGTCAAAATTATACAAAATCGCGGCGCACGAGTCACTATAGCACTACTGTTTTTCAGCTAACCCTCTTCGCGGCACGCAGTAGAACTGTCGTAAATTAATTCCCGGAACTAAAAGTGAAATATTTTCTTTAACTGTATTATTTTTAGCAGTCAATTACGGGGGGAATTTAAAAATAATTAAAAGAAAAATAGAGACGGGTTTTAAAAAAGTTCGTTTTTCGACCATAATTTTAATCTCAAAAGTGATGTATTTTTTACAATTTTTGATTCATCGAAAAAAGCGCTCGTACTTGACTGTTAAAGCAATCTAAGAAGCTACAGTTAACATTTCAAGTCGATTGGCCGAAAATTGTTCGAGTTCGACTGCCTTAATAACGATGACAAATTGGTTATAAAAATCGTCGTTTTTCATTAATTCCATGAATAATGCATAAAATATTACTTTTTTTATAAAAATAATTCTAAATTAACCCTTAATCTTTGACATAAGTTGCATTTCAATGCCCTTCCAAAGAAGTCCCACACTCGGGGCTACTTTGACACTTTAAAAAATGTATAAATCAAATTGTGAGGGGGTGGTGGAGCTTGACTTTCTTATACATGTGATAGTCGAAGGACACACTGTTCTATTGGAGCAAGAAAAGTTAGTATCTGGGATGTTAAAAAAAAGCTACCTACAAAAAACTTCCAAAACCTGTTCAAAGTAGCCGGCGGTAGTTCCCCGTGCGGAAAACTGATAGGGCATCCCTCATAAAAATAAGGGCCTTTCAGGGCGTTCCTAGTGCTCTCCCTAGTAGCGATTTCCACAGTGGGCTCAGACTTGGCCATTATCGGGATAAACTTGTAGGGATTTCCACAATAGGCCCCGACTTGGCCATTATGTGGATAAACCTGTAGGCATTTCCACAAAAGGACCCGACTTGGCCATTATAGGGATAAACCTGTAGGGATTTCCACAATAGGCCCAGACTTGGCCAGTATAGGGATAAACAAGTAGGGATCTCCACAATAGGCCCAGATCTGACTATTATAGCGATAAACCAGTATAAATAGCTTAGGCTACATGGTTGATGGTATTTCAATTATTCAAATCGATTATATACATCGATCCAATAATATTATCGAACGCAAATTGGGAAAAAGCGTAAGGGCATTAGCAAATAAAAAATCAACGATGAACAAAAATATGCAGACAAACATCAGACAGTATTTATTTATCAAATTAAAGAAAGCTTTTGCATAGATACAAACAATTACTCATGGTTTCACTCATACATGGAGTAATGCTAGCGCATAAGTGTGCACAGTCCCAACCGGTTTTCTCGATATTTTTATAGCAACTAATTTCCGCTCAATACTCATCATAGGGAAAATTATTTCTTCTGAAGACTTCGCTGATATTTCCCATTTATAAACTTTATCTGACTGTGTAGGATAAGTAAATAAATTGGTCTCTGTTTTCCAGATCTTTCCCTCAATGGAAATAGATTCTAGTGATTCAGTAGACCCATATATTTTTTTTATTTCTACTACACATCCATTCCTTAGAATGGATTTTTTTTGTATTAATTTTGTCATGGCAGTTTGTCATAAAGGCTCACATGCAAATACGCAATCACATTTCTACGCGCGCACACATACATACACATGTACTCACGCCCACACCTATGCACATGAACAATTACATAAAAACAAATACAGATATACCCTGACGCATTTGACATACACGTATATCCACTGATACGGATATTTTATGGCGCTGAAATGGTTATGATGAGGCGCCGTTGAGGCATGTTCAGGGCGCTAAAATGGTTTTGATGAGGCGCCATTGAGGCAACTTTTAAGGCCCCGGTCGTTGCGCCTTTAAGAGCCCTTGTTGACAAAGTGTGACCGGCCGCTAACGGCCCTCATGTGGCTTCCAGATGAGGGCCCGAATAAAGTTAGGGGAATATTATTGGAGCCCGATCACAGCCCCAACTCAATTTCCGCATGGGTCGTGTTGTGGACCGTCGACATGTCGACAATCACTTGTACGAAAGTGTGCATGACCAAATCCTAAAAAGGCCCTCACTACTGCCGCAAGAAAGAGAGCTTGACACATTTAGCGGATGTAACCGCGACGTTCGCAGTGTGAGTGAGAGCGAGAGCGATTCGCGCAGTCTGCCAGACCAAGGGAGGGAAGGAATGAGAGGGCCACCGGTTTAGAATTAATTATAGGCAATATAGGGATGTCTGTGGAGAGCCATGTCTGGCCCGGACAGGCTTTCTCGATGCCGTTAGGTGAGAGAAGACTGCTATGAAATGAGAGACGAGAGGAACGAGAAGAAGCTTGCGGAAGGGCTGGAGAGATAAGAAGAGACAGAGATAGCATGAGAGAGAAGAGACACGATGAGGAGCCACAGAGGGAGAATCCAGGATGGCGTGAAAAGCAAGAAATACAAATATATAGCGCAGCTTCTTGGCAGCATACAATAAAGAAATTCCACAATTCCATGAAGATCCGGAGCGATTTCATCGTTTAGTTCACTCGGCAATGGATATATCCCTAATACTATGTATGTGTTCACTATCCTATTCATTTATATGTTTGCATTTAATTAAGAATATATATATATATATACATTTTCTATATACAGGGTGACTTTTATAAGGTGGCTATGTGTTTTTTAAGGGTCTTGCGCGGTATTTTGCGGCTGAAAAAAACATAACTTTTAATGGTTTTTTAAGCTCTCTTTGAAAAAAAATATATCGTATTTTTGTCATGAATATGGTGATGAATATAATATTTGCCACCGAAAATAGCATATTCTGGAAAAAAATGAAAATTCCATTTTACGTGCAGGAGAATGAAGTTTATAAAATTCCGGATACGGAACACTCCCGAAAAACTTTATAATATTATTATAATTATAATAATTAATACTCTTCAAATAAATAATTAATAAATTGAAATGTCAAGTCATTTTGAGACACCCTAAACAGGGTGCCCCTCTTATCTCTGCCATCCGGAATAGCTCGTTAATTATCGACGTCACAAAAAAATGTTTCAGACAAAAGTTGTACGGTGTGAAGGGGGCCATCAAATGCGACCATTTTTTTTTATTTCGGTGGAGGCGCTGACGCACGGTGAAAGTTACCTCCACTTTTTCAAATGGAATGGTACATTTTTTTCAACCATCTTGTAAAACACCTCAAGCCGCATAAAAAACATTCGGGGGTCGAAATTGTTCAAGGTAATTTCGAACACCTATTAAAATGAAATACAAAATTTGGTAGTGATCCGAGATATTTAGATTTGTATAATCGATACTGACCTTGAATGACCTTCAACGACTTTGACCCCCCAATGTTTTTTTATGCGGCTTGAGGTGCTCCACAAGATGGTTGAAAAAAATGTACCATTCCATTTAAGAAAGTGGAGATAACCTTCACTGTACGTCAGCGCCTCCACCAACATAAAAAAAATTTGGCCGAATTTGATGGCCCACGTCACACCGTACAACTTTTGTCTGCAACATTTTTTTGTGACGTCGATAATTACCGAGTTATTTCGGGTGGCAGAGATAATAGGGACACCCTATGTGTATATATATATTTTAGGGTGATTCGTTTCAGGGTAACTTTTTTTACCCATCGTGTCCGAAATCTTTAGTTGGTACCCAAAAACGAAGTTTCGTGAGAGGGGGGTGTTGTCAAAAAATATTTAGAGGTCGCGAATCAAAATTGAAGGTTTCCCATTTGATTAACATTGAAAAAAATGTTTTTCTCTTTATTAGTGTTACCATTCCGCGAATTTTGATATCGTGATATTTTCCAAGTGGGTTCTCATAGGAAATATGATACTTTGCAATAAAGTTCGTTGAGCCATGTCCGTAAATTCAACCGTTTCAGCGGTATCATTATTGCAAGTGAATATTGTATGAAAATATCTTTTCAAACGGCTGTAACGCCTAAGCTATTAGATATATCGAAAAAAATTCAAATGAGATCTATGTAGAAAAAGCAATTTGCTACAAAAAAGTCTTATAAGCCGAGCCCGTAAATTCAACTCTTTCTCAGCTATAGGTGGATGAAGTAAAATAAATAGATTTTTTTTAAACAAAAAAAAATCTATCTATTTTACTTCATCCACCTATAGCTGAGAAAGAGTTGAATTTACGGGCTCGGCTTATAAATTCAACTTTTTCTCAGCTATAGGTGGATGAAGTAAAATAGATAGATTTTTTTTGTTTAAAAAAATGTATTTATTTTACTTCATCCACCATCCACATTTACACCATCCAGCTGAGAAAGAGTTGAATTTTCGGGCTCGGCTTATAAGACTTTTTTGCAGAAAATTACTTTCTCTACAAAGTTCTCATCTGAATTTTTTTCGATATATCTAATAGCTTAGGCGTTACAGTCGTTTGAATAGATACTTTGCACAGTATTCACTTGAAATAATGATGCCGCCGAAACGGTTGAATTTACGGCCATGGCTCAATGAACTTTATTGTGGAGTATCATGTTTCCTATGAGAACCTACTTCGAAAATATCGCGATATCAAAATTTGCGGAATGGTAACACTAATAATGAGAAAAACATTTTTTTCAATGTTAATAAAATGGGAAACTTTCAATTTTGATTCTCGACCTCTAAATATTTTTTGACAACACCCCCCTTTCACGAAAGTTCGTTTTTGGGTTCCAACTAAAGGTTTTCGGGCACGATGGGTCAAAAAAAACTTGCCCTGAAACGAATCACCCTAATATATATATATATATTAGGACATTGAATAAGTTCTCGCTGTTTTTCAACAGATGGCGTTACCAGAACTGGGTGCGTGTAGTTTAAATGTAATATGGTGACGCTTCTATAAAGCAGTACTATAAGCAAGCTTGAAATTCAGTGTATGTCATTTCACCGAAGTGTAAACAACTTTTTTTATAGTGTGAAACATGTCATATTTCATGCCAAAAAAGAGTATTTGGGGAATTTTACTGCACTACTTTATTTTTTAAAAAATCTGCAGCTGAAGCACACAGAATTCTTGTTGAGACTTACGGCGGCCATACTCTGTCGGGAACAACATACAGAGATTGGCTTAGACGTTTAAAAAATAATGATTTCAATGTGTTGAATTGGAGGCATTACTTCATAAAGACGCAGGTCAGACTGTCTGACTGCAAGTTCTGCTGAACTTGCAGAATGATTAGAAGTTGATCATACAACAGTTTCGAAACGTTTGAAAGCATTAGAAATGATTTTTTTTTAAAGCATTAATTTTTACGAAAAGACAGCGAGGACTTATTCAATATCCCAATATATATATAAATACTTCGAACCACATTAATATATAACGCAGTTTCTTATGAAAAACACCCCACTAAACAGGATTTTGAGTGTCAATGAGAGCAGTAAATAGACCAGCGAGAAATTTTAACCCTGGCTAAATGCCCTATTGTCCATGATGAACTCTGCCCAATTGCTTAGATTTTAATTTTTTTTCTAGAAAAACATGTAATGCAGTGGGTCGAAACTTTGAAAGTGAATTTTTATTCGATGTACACTGCGACCTCTGTAAACGGAACTTTTACAGATGCAGCAACCCCCCACTATGTGCCGAATATCGATCGGTGTAGCGCATGGTGGGGGAAGCGCCAGGCCCTAGCATGAGCCTAGCATGCTAGAAAAGGGAAGGCTTTGTAGGGGTACTGCAATCAGCTACCCCGGCTGCGCAGAGTCGGGTTTAGAGGATGGTACGCAACCTCCTTTTTGGCAAGTGTGATGTGGAGCCAATGACGCCGCTCTGCCGTTTAAAGAGGTCGCAGTGTACTTACTTCTAAAAAAGCAGCACCCTTTAAGGCGTTACATCAAAATAGAAAAAAGTGTTTGGCCGTTTTTTATTAGCTTAAATGATGTATAAACATGATAAGAATGATATACAAAATGAATCATACGCGAAATTTTTTATTTATTTTAGAACTCAATTTTCTAAGCGCCTCCGAGCGCTCCGAAACGCACGAAACAACCTAGACAGCAAAAGTAACATTTTGGAGTATTTAGTTCAGTTGATGTACAACAAATATACAATGAACCAGAGTTGGGCGTAATTTTATTTATAAATACGAATACGAATTTATTCACATCGTGATTTTCATGTGAATATAAATACAAATGTATTCATGCTTCACTTATTTGTATTCACATGCATGCATACAAATACAATTGTATTCACAAACATTCTGAACGTACAAATAAATTCACAGAAAAAATGGTGAATATTTATAAAAATCCTGTGAATTAGAAAAAATTCACATGAAAATCTGTGAATGCAAATGTATTCACAAAAAATTGTAAATACAAAAAAATTCACAAAATAAGTTGTGATTTTTTCGTATTTAAGACAAATTAAAATCAAATACGCAATGATTAGATTAAAATTTACACCAAAACTGAGTTCTTACGTATTTTGAGAGAAAACATTGCGTCGAGGCAAAGAAATTTTTGAAAAAATAGTTGTGAGTTTCAAATATTACATTATAAATATGAAAAAATTCACAAAGTGAGTTGTGAATTTCCTCAACTTGAAGAAAATTAAAATCGAATTCACGCCAATTATGTTAAAATTTACACCACAAGTGAGTTCTTACGCTTTTCTTTCCTTCCTTCTTTTCTTCAACTTGAGAAAATTGACAACTCATTTGGTGAATTTGTTCATATTTCTTTGTCAAAATTTCTTTGCCTCGACTCAATGTTTTCTCTCAAAATACGTAAAAACTCACTTTTGGTGTAAATTTTGATCTAATCATTGTGAATTTGATTTTAATTTGGCTTAAATACGAAAAAATTTACAACTCATTTTGTGATTTTTTTGTATTTACAATTTTTTGTGAATACATTTGCATTCACAGATTTTGATGTGAATTTAAAAAAAAAAATTCACATCAAAATCTCGTGTGAATTAAAATTCACACGACTTTTTGTAAATATTCGCATTTTTTGTGAATTTTCACAATTTTTTCTGTGAATTTATTTGTTCTTCAGAATATTTGTAAATACAATTGTATTTGTATGCATGCATGTGAATACAAATAAGTGTAGTATGAATAAATTTGTATTTATATTCATATGAAAATCACGATGTGAATAAATTCGTATCCGTATTTATAAATAGAATTACGCCCAACTCTGCAATGAACTAACAACTGAAGACCTACCATCAAAATGCCTCGGTAGGTGCACGCAGGATTTAAATGAGAGCTTCGATCCCGTCGTGTAGAGAATATATCCTAAATCAGTTTTGACACTTTAACCGTTTGACTGCACACTGGGTCATTTTGTCAAACCCATTTTTTTTTCAACTGACTGTATCGTAGAACGGGATAATCGGGACGATGTGCACCCAGCATCCGAATGTACTTATGCGTCGATTGCGGTAAATGTGCATAATAATAAGGCATTGAAATAAAAAAATGGGGAAAATTTACGTTTTCAACAATTAATCTGCTGAAGGAGTCGATTTTTCCCATTTTTCACTATCCCGAAAATGCTCAAATTCAAACCTCCGAATAAATATACTTTTTGGAAAGACGGTGGACACTGTCTTTTTTTCGTATTTACCAACCTTTCTCTTAAAAAAACTCAAAGGACTTTTTTTATATTTTGAAAAAAAAAAAGATTACGATCTTTTTCGTGCAAGTACGTATTTTCCAACGCATCTCCCACTTTGAATGAAAGTTTGGGCACGCCATTTTTATTTTTCTTAAAAAATAAATTTAGGGCCATAAAATAAGGATCATTGATTACAAAAAACATCGCTACAAAAAAAAATGCATATTTACCGAAACACAAAAATGCGTATTTACTGAAAAACGTCTGGGGTCAGATCGTCCCCATATGCAGGCAGCGGTTCGTGACGGAAGCGTGCAGTTGAAGGGTTAGAAGCGTTTTTCTCGAAACCACGTTTTTTAAATCGATAGAACGTATAATCCGGATATAACTTTTACTGCAGCGTCTCAAATAGATTCTCTAATGAAGTACACACGGTTTTTACGACTCATCCACAATTCTCGTTTTTATGGATAAACTGAGGCCGATTTCCCGGCGAAAAAAACCATTCAAAATGTTGCCATTTTGCGAAAAAAACCATATTTTTTAAGAATCATGTGCACTTCTGTAGCAAAACTAATGTAAATGACGATTCTTTTTTGTCATTGGTGCTAATCCATTAAAGTTCTGCATCCTCCTACAGAGCGCCTGAAAAAACGCTTCAGTGTAACTACGACTAGGCCGTCATTTGGTATTCTTTTTTCGTAACAAATTTCTTTGTATACGTCAATACATTTAGAATAAATCCTCCAAACCTCATTTTGATGGCTTTTTCAGTATTCGCAAAAAAAGATTCCCAAAAAAGTCTTATTTTTCGGCGAGCCACATAGATGTAACGCCTTAAGGAGGTACGGTGATGACCATGCTAGTAAACTTAGAGTCTATTTCACGCCGCAATACCGCCACGTTTTAGATATATGTATATGGCCTATTTTTCGAGAGATATTTTTTAAGTATTGAATTTCGAGTTTCCTATTATTTTTATAATATGGAAACAACCTTAATAATCTACTACTCGACTTCAGTAGTACGCCATATCGTTGACGTTTAGCATCGTCGCATTTTCGGTGGCTGTCATCGGTTCCACGCGCCCGGCTTACTATTTTTTGTAGCCGGTTAGCATGGAGAATGAAAATACTGTGGAAGTTTATCAAAAGAGTAGCGGGATTGTACCTGAAGTCCAGTTTAGAGACAAATGTAGATTCTGACGGACAAGAATTAGAAAATGAAAAGATAATATTGCGATTGCAAATAAAAAACGTCGCGTTGAAGTTAACCTCAATGTCCAATGCCCAATCTGTCCAAAGTCAAAACATATTTCATCGATTGTTATGGTATTTTTCCCTTTCCCAATTTTCACAATATTTGCAGGTATAAAAAGGAACGTTTATTTTATATGACGGTTCTCCCATGCTGAATTTATATATAGATGCGTTGTATAGGTACATGTCGCCAGAAAAATTGAGATGCCTTTGCTGTACGTAAAAGAACTTCAAGTAAATATCGACGAAAGGCCCTTTATAATCCATTTAAAAATGTACAGCTTCGCACAATCATATTTTTAATTCGCGTTGAAAATATCCGATAGACGAATCAAATTTGCGCGGGTATCCGGCGTTGCCACACGTCGAGCAAGATGGCTGCTGTTACGTCACGAAAAGTCTCGCTCTCCGAAATTTCGGTTTTTGCGACTTTATTTCTGAATTTATTGCTTATTTCTGCGGTGAGCTTTCCAATTCAAGGTGCCTTATCGATCACAAAAATTCAACGAACGCAACCATCAGTTTTTTTACGTGTTTCTTGGCTCCAAGTAACACAAAAAATCGATATATGAGTGGACAGGCACATTTTGTCGTCTACGTGTGACTAATTCACCAACTTTAACAGTTAATAGCTCGGAAAGTGTACGGTAAATCTCGTGGAAACTCCGCATACGCATGGACATCAAAAAATGCTATAAAAAAATCAGACTTTTATCTTGAACTCGCTCCAATCACCGTACCTCCTTAACATTCATCGGCGGAACACTCGAAGAGCCTTCTACTTAAAAAAAAAGACTGAAAAAATGAAGATCGCTCATGATCTCGAAAAATCGCCTACTCGGCCGGTTGCTTTGGTGGGATTTTTTGCGACAACCGAATCAATCTCATCGACCATCCGCCATCATACTCACATCTGTCAACTTGCGTTGAAATATTTTAGGACACAATGAAAAATTTGATCAGTCGATTGGTGAATAAGTTATAAGGACAAAAAACGTGGCTTTCCGAGAACAGGATAACGCCATTCTGGATAAAGGTTTGAGTAGTTAAAGAAAGCAACATTTTCGTGTACGATGAATGAGATCTCACTCGTAGACGGGAGAGAAGGAGGGGGCGGGCGTCGTATGCAGGAAAGGGAGTAGACACGAAACTTCCGCGCTTGTGTCATCCCCTTAACGCCCCGGCTACCTCGTTTGATTCCATTCATTGATCTTGCAAACTTGTTTCCCTAAGACTCAATTACGTTGTGCTTCTTGCTCTTTGTATATATCATTGCATAAGATACCCGATTTTGAACTCTGTTCACAGGGATGACGAAGCTTTTCTCGTGTCTGGTGTAAGGAGGCGACAGAAATTTTACACGAGACTGATTGCGCTCAATTCGTTTACAGAACAATAGCAAATAAAGCGGCACACGGGAGAGGACAGGTCCAGATCGCAAAAATGACAAGCGGTGAGTGTTTACTTTAAGGGAGGACACCACTGTGACGGACCGAAAAAAGACGTTCTTTCCGAATTTTTTTTTCTACTATAATACTTATTTGGAATCTGGAAAAAAGGTATGTTATTAAGCATACATTGAAATTATTTCGTGTAAATTTTTATTTAAAAAAAATTCACTTTTTTTATTTGATAAAAAAAATAAAAATGACCAATTATTGAAGTATAATAGAGCCTCTGTATGAAAAATGTGGCCCAACGGCCAGATCGATAACTTAACAATGGTTGGTCTGAAAAATGAAAATAAAAAATTTTATTATCTATATTAACGTAGTTCTTGTTCTACGTAGCCGTTTAAAAAAATCACAAAATCACGGGTTTTCGATAAAAGTGTAATTTTGACGAAATCTTTACTTATATTCGCGGTCTCAAAAAATACCCAATTAAAAAAGGCTATTTTCGGCATTTTTTGAAGGATTTTATGAAAGATATAAATATGAAAGTTGTTGCACTTGATAACTAGACTTGCAATACATTTAAAAAAAAAATGAATTCATTTTTATTCATTTTTAAGTACGAAACTATAGTTTAACATAATGCCTCAAAAATAGGTGGGCTAGGTAGCTCCATCACAACGCGGCAACGGCTTGTCTGAGACAAAAAAATCAAAGTCCATTAGATTCAGTATGACACTAGCTACAAAATGACCCTCGGATATAAAGTTTTATCAAAAAATAAAAAAATGACAGATGAAAAACAAAAAGTAAAAAAACGCGTTTTTTCGCAGTTTTTCGCCAAAAAAAAGAGTAAAAATAAAAAATTTTAAACCATCGAGGGTCATCTTGTTGCGAATGATGTTTACAATATGTGGTTCAAATTTCAAGAGATTCGGTTTATTAGTTTTAAAGATACGATGGAGTTAGATTTTGAAAACGTTTCGAGAAAAACGCGTTTGAAGTTTATACTATGATCGGCCGAGCGCACCATACGCTCAGGTAGACGAAATGAGGTCCTGACGTTCAGGTAAAAAAAATACTTAGAGAGCTCGGATTTTCATAAAATGTTGACACAATATTTGTCAATAATGTATGTACTTTCGAAAACAGTTAGAAAAAATCGATTTTTTGAAATTTTCAAAGTGGACTGACCCCTTAAATTGAAAAACGGACTATTATAGCTAGAGTTGCGATACCGGCCAGGTATAGAAAAGTCGTTTCGAGAAAAACGCGTTTGAAAGTTTTAGTATACCTAAATTGTTGTGCTACCAACGCTCACTAAATCGTCTGTGACTTGATCAATTTTGAATATTTATATTTAGAGTATTCTGGAATATGTATATTTTGAGAAAATGCAATCACTCGATTTTTTTTCACCCGCCACAGTGGTGTCCTGTCTTAAGGAAGGAATGACGGATACGGCGAATCTTTCAAGCAAGTCATCAACAATGAAGTGGAAGTTCCAAAGGTCATCATGGATTATCGTGGATCGTTGAAAAGCTAAAAAAATGAAGAAGAAAAAATAGCAAAATGCCAGAAAATCTCAAAACAACAAATCGTCTTGCGCCACCTGTTTCGTAAACTTATGCGCACAAGCTCTCACGTATACTTTTGCAAAATGTGATCAAGTCAAGATTTTCAAGTCAATAAACCCCAAAGAGAACTGGATCCTGGGGCACCACCGGAACAACGTGATTATGTATCGACTAGTTTTATCATGATTTTTTGCTTCAGGAAAAAAGTCCATATTTGTGAATACACAATATGGAAACGCGTTTTTCGCGTTTAGCCGGCGTAATTTTGAGCTTCCGAAAAATACTTCGTGATATTTGTAATCCGGAGAATATTTCGAATCAGATATAACCTGAAAATGGTGTAATAGTCGAAAATAAAAATGTTCGACTTTTTGGCCACATTTTCAAAATCGCCAAAATCGCGGAATTTCAAACGGCCGTAGCGTCGGTTCTATTTGAGTGACATGAACTTGGAGGGAGGGTTTAGAAAAGGATTTGGGTAGACTTAGAGAATGCCGCTTGATTCATCCCGATATCTCAATCGGTTACCCCCACCCCACGAGTTCGGTCTCCTGTCTCTAGTCTTCTTGCTTTTCCCTCAGGTTGAGTGTGAGTTTGGAAATTAAAATTGCGAGTTATACTCTCGAAGCCGGTCTTTTAAATTATGCTCATTTCGGTCTGAAAACAAAATTTTATTTATTATATTATAGAGTAGTACAGCAACAATATGTTTTTTAAATTGTAATAAAAGCTATTGTATAGCTCCATTTTTCTCATCGTATAACAAAATTACAAGAAAAGGATACATCCTAAGGGAATTTTACTTTTTTTCTTCACTTCACAAGAAGAAAATGATTCTTGTCTCCTTTTGCCAGACAAATTGATTAAATGCAAATAAATTGAATGCAATTGAGGCGCGATTTTTTATTTGTATAGTCTATAATCCGGAGCCTTTGACAGGGCCGACAAAAATACAACCGCCACGCGGCGCTAGTGTTTCGCACGGAGCCAATGAGCGACCGTTCCTGCAAGCCCGGGTGTGACGCGTATATACGTGTGCACGTCACCATGCGGGATCTCCGCCTGTGGGAAACCTGGTGCACTAGATTTTCAGGATTGTCGATAATATTTTGAGCTTCAATGGTACAACTTCGCTAGTTTTATGAAGAAAAAAAACTCCAAACCCCTATCTCTCCGTCATTTTTCCATAAAAACAGTTGAAGCAACGTTCAAATAGTATTTTTTTCACTGTTGAGAGACTAACGCTCTTGAAATGTGCCTGAATTCGGTGCATCAGTTAGAAATCCACAATTCATCCTATGGTTACTACGATCTGTTAATTTTTTGCAAAATTTGAAAAAATGTCAACCGCCAGGCTCTTTCTGCAACAATCTCGCATGTACACAATAAATTCCCTTCCAATTGATTGTAGCGTTTAGTCAAAATTAGGGTTTGAAATTTTGAAGTGGTCGGAGCGTGTGATACGTGGCCTCAAGAATCTTCGAATACGTATGGAGAGACGTTTTTCGTGTTTGTTTAGCGTAATTTTGAACTTTAGACAAACACTCAGTTATATTTGTATTCGGCAGAAATTTTTCCATCGGACAGAGCCTTAAAATGGTAAAAAAATATAGATAAAAACTTTTCTCGGCCACGTTGGCCACTTCTTCAAAATCGCCAAAATCCTGAAATTTCAAACAGACGCAGCGGCGGTCCAATTTGTGTCACGGCGAATTATTAGGGTTTTCGGAAAAAGATTTTGGCATACTTACAACTAACACGACTTTGATGTCCGTCTTCGATTTTCTTGAACCTCGTGTATGTGCTCGTGGAATAAAAACTATCAAACACATATTTGTACTATCATCGTATTCTGAAAAAATTTGGATCCACTTTCGTTGTCCGTTTGATATTTCGTGCACTGGGAGAACAGTCCATTGTATTTACAACAAACGCCCATAGTAAAAGAGGGGATAGTAAAATTCGTTGTAGTTTATTGACACCGCAATCATAATATGGTTAACACGACTATAAGCGAAAAAGATGGCTGTAATGCGATTTGGGTGGCGTGTTTGACGATCTATAAGGAGTACAACTTTGCAGTGACCGTTTTTTTTCAAAAGTTTAAGGCTTTATTATAAAAAAGTGGCTACATATTTTTTAATCAAAGTACTACCCGTCGCTAGCTACGACCTCGGCCCATCTTTCAGGTAGCATTCGAATCCCGCGTCGATAAAAGTCTTGGTCCTTGGAGGCAATCCAGGAATCGACCCAATTTTGACTTCTTCGTAAGTACCGAAGTGCTGGTCAGCCAAATCGTGTGCCATTGACAGGAACAAGTGATAGTCGGAAGGGGCAATGTCTGGAGAGTACGGCGGGTGGGATAAAACCTCCCATTTCAGCGTTTCCAAGTACTTTTTCACGACATGTGCAACATGGAGTCGGGGATTGTCATGCTGCAGTATCACCTTGTCATGTCTTTCGTTGAATTGTGGCCGTTTCTCTTTGAGTGCCTTACTCAAGCGCATTAACTGACGTCGGTAGAGTTCCCCTGTGATGGTTTCGGATGGTTTGAGCAGCTCATAGTACACAACGCCCAGCTGTCAGCCCGTCTTCAAAAACTTTCTGCCTTCCGCCACCATGCTTGTTCTCGACCTCAAAATCTCCACTTTTGAAGCGTTGAAACCACCGCCGACACGTTTTCTCACTAATAGAATCCTCCCCGTAAGCATCTACAAGCAAACGGTGGGCCTCAGCCGCAGATTTCTTGATGTTGAAGAAGTAAATTATAACCTCCCGCAAATGCTGAGAATTCGGTTCGTAGGTTGCCATGTTTGAGTGCCTATAACTTTATAATGCATACACGTATCCGTTAGCTTTTTTAAATTGTTTACATTGGCAGAGCCTCTAGTTTAAAATGCCACTTTTTTATTGGGCTAGGGCCACTACTTCGGCCGCAGTGGCTCTCTAAGTAAAACGGTCACTGCAAAGTTGTACTCCTAATATTATCCCCAAAATGATGTTTTAATATTGTAAAAGGCTTGACAATATAAATACGGTTAATTCAGTGCTATAACAAAATCGGCGTTCAAATACTAATGTTGTATACTCTAAGTTAAGTTTCGTTCAGTCAAACCTCTACTATTCTTTTCAAGCTTGTACAATTCACATAGTTAACATTAACGTTTTTCGAGTATAATTGAATAGTATCATAAAATAATATAATAGTATGATATAATATGGTATAAGTCACTATTATATGGTACAAAACTATTGCGAACCGCCAAAAATCCATTTAAACAATGACTTATATAGAAGACATTTTGACTTATAGAGCAGAGAGAGGTAACAGCTATTGGGAAGTACAGCCGGAATTACGTTTATCTCTTATGCCATATCTGTGCTAAAGATGCCAAAAGTACTCGGCAGCGTAGTGGCAGCGTGCGTAGGATAGGCAGACGGTAAGCAGTTAGGATCTAGGTTCGATTCCGATTAGGCGAAATATTTTCTTCCAACTAAATTATCACAAGAGGTCAGGGATTGGCGAATTATAATAAAAAATCATCGAGGTAGTCTCAGTTGCGTATTTTATTTTATTTTGGATTTATGAAATATTCTATGCATTTACTAGACGGGCATCGATGCCTTGTACCAACACTTGAATAACACACTAAATACGCATATAGCAGGTCGTATCTTATAATATGGTACAAATCACTATAAACATCGTCGCAAGTCACAGACAACATTTTTAATCAATGTAGATATATTTCAATTCACTATTAGAATCTTGGGGTGGTACATTTTGTATAGTATCAGGGAATATCCATTTTATGCAAACCTACTGTATTATATTGGATTGACGAATAAACGTATGCTTGTAGGATTAGTGAATGTGGTAAACATATGTGCATAATTTATGTAACTGCTAAAATATCAATAAGCAGTACTATACTTTGGCAGTAGCTATGGCCATAAAATATTATTGTCCCCTCAGGAAAATATAAAATATTGTTAAAATATGGTTGAGAACACCATGCATTTCTGTCAGTGTGTGATGATCGTTACCGCGGAGTCATGAGTAATGACGCCCACGAAAGCGCAGAAGAGCTCAATTCATAATAAACTAGTCAGGGATCTCGATAAATCAGTCAAGATTGAATGCAATGATACATGAACATGCATGCGAAACGAGAAGCGGATGAGTATTCACGACGTGAGGCTATCCATAATATTGCCCTCCCCAAGACGTCCTTAATCCAAGAGTTTTCAAAGTTTCCATGGGAGATCCTTTGTGACAGAAACAATGGGTCTTTATTGTTCATGTATATGCGACCAGAACAGCGGCGCTGCGCCACCCCGAGTGCTTTTTCGAGTAACGGAGAAGAGTAACGATCCGTTTCGAATGCGAAACGTACCAATTAATCTCGCGATGACTGTGAGGATTTTCATCGCGTGGCGACGCGTGCTTGAAGTCATCATTCTTATTCTCAAACTCTTCCGCACTGAACGCGATTTAATTTTGAAAGCGCTCATCATCCTGGTATACCGAAGCAAAAAATCTACTCTTCTTTTTCAAGTGACACTCTAATGGATAATGAAATTCATTGGACAATGTAATCAGGTAAGTAAACAAAAAATCTTAGCAACAAGTTGCCTCTGTATAGCTTGCGTTACTATACAACCCGTCCGCGGCTCGAGTATATCCAAGTAATCAACAAGTGACTCCGTTTCCTGGTGCTCGAGAATTTATATATTTCGCCGGCGCGGGGCTCCACAGGTGGCAACATGGATTATCCTCGAGCTTGGCCAACCACTTTGCACAATTTTGTTCCACGATCTATAGGCCCTTATTATGGAAATCAATTAATCGAACGATAGATGCCTGACCGATCGATCGGTTCAACGTAGACTCATGAATACTTCATCAGTAATATCAATAACGATAATTGCTCGTTAGTTACCCATCAGGCAAACGCCTCGTGATGATAGGTCGGACGAGTGGATCGCTGAATGAAGATCGTCGATGATGAAGACATCGATACTTACATCACCACACGTGAATACTAGTGATTTAGTTTATCACTGCAATAGCCTTGTATGTACTTAACATTGGGAAAGCCAATGCGTAATTGGGGGTGACAATGGCAATCTATATTTAGATATTGTTATATATATATAAAGGCATATAGCCAGAAGGGGATGGAGATAAGCCACATATATCAACGCCATACGTGAAATTGCCGCAAATCCACCCCAGCACACTTCTCCCTTCTTTTCGTATTAGATGCGTCCCCTATATCCGGTCTGAGTCGGGTCACGTAATAATAATCAGATTGTTTTATAGCACCCTCGACCGCAAATGTGACCCGAATAAAACTTTGGCGGGTTGATCTGTGAGTAAGCGAGGCGAAAAGCAGACGAGCAAACGCCACAGATGACAATTCCATATCCTTCAAAATCCTCCCGATCGTTTAACCGCCACTAACCTCCACTTCGCAAAAGCTTGGTTTACTCGTGTCCATCGTTATTTCACTTTTATTGAAACCAATGATTTTTTCGACATATCTGTATAGCACGGAAATGATCGTGAACAACTTTTTATATTGCAGGTTTTACGATGACAGAAAAAATGGTGTTCTTTGCTCACTTATAGTTTTGTTACGATTTTTACTCACGAGATAATTCAAGATTATGTTTGCATCGCTGGAATACAATTGAAACTATTAGCTAAACTATTCAGCCTTGTATGGCTGACTCGTTTTTGACTGGTTTAGGTTAATTATGTCAATCTGACGGTTGGTACGATTGTTATTCGAGACCTGCAATTTAATCTGCAAAAAAAATGTTTGTAGATTTTTAAATAAGAATTGTTTAAAAAACGTGTATTTCCGCTGCATTTTAATTATGCAAATTCGAACCCTGTTTTTTGTGTTTATTTTTATTGTGGATTTCACGACGATAGGAAAAAGGCGATTTTTCACGCTTAGTTTTAATTTCGTTGCGATTTTTACTCGCGTGTTAATACTTTTCAAGATACTGAAGTTTACGTCGATGAAGTGATAATGATAATTATATATTATTGTCCAATGTTTTTGGCTGAGCCAGGCAAAATTTTGTATGACTATAAGAGAATGAAAATCTTAGTTTATTATATTTTCTATAATAATCCAAAATTATGATAGAGAAAATATCTATAATAATTTTTACAATACATGTTAGGCATCTGGAAAAAATAATTTTGTATCATAATAATAAAAGAATAATTTGACGAAAATAAACAGAAGTTTTCGGTTCGAAAACTTCTTCGAACCGAATTTGCATCTTCGAATTCGAATTTGCATCTATGCAAATTCGAATTCTATTTATTTTCACAAAACTTTCAAGAAAAATTGGTGATATAGTACGACTGCAGTTTACTTCTTGACATATCTACCGTTTGTGAGTTAATCGATACGAGGAAACATGGCATAATCGCGAGGCTTTTCCGGGCACGGCGTGAAGAGAAGAGCTTTAATAAAGAGAGCCAAGTTCGTCGGTGGTGGGTGGGAATCTCACGTCGACTCTCATATCGAGAATTCTTCAGAGTCCACGAATTCCTTCGTGGTCTTTGCGGCATGACGCGTTCGCCCCGGAGCGGCGGCGCATGAAGGATCCAAAAGATGTCTCGGCTAACCGAGCAAATGCTCACGTATTTGCGTGAAACTTACAAGCGACCAGTATACGATTCTTATTAAGAAATGGCCCAATATTAAACGAACGGAAGGGAATAGATTTTTTATGAAACAATATACAACAATATCAAAATACGATTGATTGAAGTATCGAACTATAGGACTAAATAAAATTAATGAAAATGTGCTCACCCATAGTTCATAACTATATCCGGAGGTACTTGCATAAAGCTAACGGGTTACGCCTAGTTGTAACTGTCGAAAACAGTTCATTTTTGGGATTTTTTGAGAAAATGGTGATGATAAAATTCTACGAAATTTAGGTACTCGAAAAATTATCATCCGAAGAACACTCTGTAATTTTTTTGTGTCAAAATATCTAATTATAATCGACTCATCCGATGTCCGAGAAGCACCTCTCGAAATCGTCTTTTTGTGGTGAGCCTGTCTGGACCAGGTTATCTAATATGAAAAACCAAACAGATTTCGGTAGTATATCAGTTTATCGTATGATTAATCGAAGGATATTCCGGAACATCAAATTTAAAAAAAATGACGCGTGTTAAAAGCGAGTCTTGATCGTTGCGAAAAAAATGGGCAGTTTTCGTTCATCAAATCAGAAAAAAACCTGCAATCAAATACTATATTTTTACATCTAGAAAAAGTCTTAAAAATTCAGAAAGATCGATGCAGTAGTTTTTTAAATATTTTGCTCACCGACTTCGAAAACGTACTTTCGTGAAAAAAAGCGTTTAAGGCGTTACCCCCACTTGTAGCGCAAAAAAGGCCTTTTTCATGAATTTTTTTAAAGAAAACTACAAAACTTTTTTAATCGATCAATATACCATCTTAAAGAACACATCTTGAAGAACTTTCAGTAATTTTTTTATTGAAAAATATTACATTGTTTAGTGGCAAATGGCCGTCAATGAAATAATGTTTTTATATACACGGTTTGCGGTGACCAACATTGCGGCGAAGTGGATCATCTGAAAAAAAAAATGCGGATGGATTTAATCAAATATAAGTATAAGCTAGTCTTTAATCGAAGGATTTTAAAAAATATTCATTTTTCACAAAATGGCGGACAGTCAAAGTTAATGGTTCGATTTTAACGAAAAAAAACGGCCGTTTTTTGGCTATAAAACGGCCATTTTTATCGAAAAAAAAATCGAACGATTAAAGACTACATTTTTATGTATTAAATAAGCCTGCAAAATTTCAAGATCGGTTCATTAGTGTTCGAGTAATCTTGGTCACCGACTTGAGAAATGCCATTTTGAGAAAAAACGCGTTTAAAGTTTCAATTTCAGTTTACACGAAGAAAATATTTTTTTTTCTAAACTTACATAGAGTCATCTATTCGC
>OX101786.1:31608193-31902849 GCA_944452715.1 Ophion slaviceki | reverse complement strand
CGTTCGTGAGACGCAGACGACGGTGGGCAGCGACGCGCGGCCGTCGAGCCGTCAACAAGGGTGAAGAATGCGACCTCATCTTCACACGATCGCCGCTTGTCCACGGGCGAGCACTCGCCGTCACGATAAGAACAAGAAGGACTAGCAGGACCCGAGATCTTCCGCGGAGTTCTTCCCGCAGTTCGCGTCCGGTACAAAAGTTCCTTGGTGAGTCCGCATTCACATATAACTTTTCTTTAAAAATTATCCGAGCCATTAAATCCACTGTCCTCTCATTGGATAACGCTAAATTTCGGTCGCAATCATCGCTAAGGGTTAGGAAAGCGCAATATGTTTAGTGGTGCTGAATTTTGTACGGTTGGAATGCACAGAACATTCTTATTTTCTATTTCTTTCTTTTTAATACTATCCAAGGTTTTTTTGTGGATTTAGGTTGATCCCAATGAAGATCCTAAAAGACGTTCGAGTGTTTTTTGTACCCTAAAGGGAGACAATATTTGGACAATTTGAAAAAATCAATTTTCATCGCATACCAACGGTACAAATCGCAACATCATTGTGCACCATTTGAGATGAGAAAAATTAGGAAAATTGAAGGACCAAACGGGGCGAACAAATTAATTTGCTTGAAATTTAGCAAAAATATTTCTACAGAGCTTTTCTATTCCAGAGAAAAATAGTACTGATAAATGTAAATGATGTAAGTATTTCCTATAGAATTAATTTTTTTTATAGCAAACCAATTAGAGACGCGGTTTTTTTTCATAGAGAATTAAACATGTTCAGGACAAGATAATTGAGCCAATTATTTGACATTAAACATTATCGCCGCCCGATATATTTTCGCACATACGAATTACGTATATATTGAAATACTATACAGTAAAGCGACGATAGAACCCGAAACTATTTGTTCTGTCCTCTTCGATCACAGCTTTACGTCCGAACGAACTCAGCCAGCTTGGTAGATTATGCCCGAGACATTGGCTTTTTTACTTGGGTTAGGGGACGACTGGTACGAGCGATAAAACGCGCTTCAACGACGACGAGAAAAGATTTTCTCCTCGCAACGAAAAGAAAAAGTAGAGAAAAAAAATCAGGGAACATCGACGGCGAAACATTTCGCACAAGGATTTTCCCTCGACTACCGTTGACGCGCGCTCGTCAATTGTAATAAATCAATTTAGCGAACAATACCTCTTTCATAAATCAAATTAAAATGGAAATTGCTTATATGGATGTAGATAGAATACGAATATAAAGGACTACAGGTATTTCTAGCATTAATTTCATGTGTTCCGAAGAGGGTATGATAATTGTGAAATTATTCGGAATGTATTTACAAATGATAATTCAGAAAAACTTCAACATCGAGTTTCAACATAATTTCGGTAATTAACGGGTTACCCCCACTTGTAGCGCAAAAAAGGCCTTTTTCATGAATTTTTTTAAAGAAAACTACAAAACTTTTTTAATCGATCAATATACCATCTTAAAAGAACACATCTTGAAGAACTTTCAGTAATTTTTTTATTGAAAAATATTACATTGTTTAGTGGCAAATGGCCGTCAATGAAATAATGTTTTTATATACACGGTTTGCGGTGACCAACATTGCGGCGAAGTGGATCATCTGAAAAAAAAAAATGCGGATGGATTTAGTCAAATATAAGTATAAACTAGTCTTTAATCGGAGGATTTTAAAAAATATTCATTTTTCACAAAATGGCGGACAGTCAAAGTTAATGGTTCGGTTTTAACGAAAAAAAAACGGCTGTTTTTTGGCTATAAAACGGCCATTTTTTTCGAAAAAAAAAATCGAACGATTAAAGACTACATTTTTATGTATTAAATAAGCCTGCAAAATATCAAGAAGATCGGTTCATTAGTGATCGAGTAATCTTGGTCACCGACTTTAAAAATGCCATTTTGAGAAAAACGCGTTTAAAGTTTCAATTTCAGTTTACACGAAGAAAATATTTTTTTTTGTAAACTTACATAGAGTCATCTATTCCGGACCCATACAGAAGTATGGGCCCGGATACTTACGCTTCAAAAAAATGCAATAAAAAAAATCGATATTTTCAAAATCGCAAGTGGGGGTAACCCCTTAAAAGAAGAATGATCGTGCATTGCATTGTTAAATGCAATGAGAATCATTCTTCTTTTAATTGCCGAAATTATTTTTTCCCACTTGTAGGTATCAAAATGACCGAAAGTTAAAAAAAATACTCATTAGCCGTCTGCAACCTGAATCTGCAAAAAAGATTTTTTAATAATAATAAAAATAACCAAATCAAAGATTCTTTTGGATCCCAACGTTGCAAACTTCCATGGAAAATAAAATGACGTCGAATTTTTCTATATTGTTCCAATCAGCTGTACAATTTTACAGTTACTTTGATCTTTTGTGAAATGAATAAGGAAACATTCAAAAAAATGCACACAGTGAATGGTGCCTGAATTCTGCCAATCTTGCTTATAACACATATATTGGAGATAATAATAAAATGACCCGCTGCACAGTACTATTTCGAATGAATGCAAACATATGAGACGTTCGCGCTTTGTTCGGACGCTCTTTTACGGTGATCCTTCGGCTTCCGGTACACCGGCTGATTGTACATTATCTATAAGGGTATGTGCGTTCGACGTACAAGCCCTGGCGAACCCCCATGATAGCCGGAAAAGCACCCGGTTTGATACGACTCCCGGGAAAGAGAGGCGCACAGAGAACAAGAGAAAGAGAGAGAGAGAGAGAGAGAGAGAGAGAGAGAGAGAGAGAGAGAGAGAGCAAGGGAAATGAGCACTATTCTCATTTCCAGGTGTCACGAGCAAGCTTACAGATATCCCTTACTTGAGTAGTTCTGCATAGACCAAGTGAACTTTGTGACAGCTTTGACTACGTTTGTCGCTCTTTTCTATATGTTGAAATATGAAGTACACGGGCGTTCCTTGGCCAGATACTTCACAGGATTTATATACTTCGATCTTCTCGACTTACAAGGAACATCCCTCAGGTGACACCCTTCGATTTTGTTGAAATTTGGATAAGTTATAAAGCACCGAAAAATAAGCGATACGTATTTTTTTTTATCGGCGAAAAAACGGTTTTAAGGGGTGAAACCACCTCTTAATATAGGGGTGGTTCAGCCCTTAATTTTTTTGCAATGTCACTATAGTGGATTTTTGATTGCTTCGGATTAGAAGAATTTTCGTTTTTGTTCCATTAAAATCGGTGGACTCCTTGTGTGTGAAACTGCTATATTACCCCTAGAGAGGCCTTTTTTCGAGGGGTGGTTTCACCCCTTAAAACCTTTTTTCCGCCGATAAAAAAATATGTATTGCTTAATTTTCGGTGCTTCATAACATATCCAAATTTCAACAAAATCGAAGGGTGTCACCTGAGGGATGTTCCTTCTTAGAAACTGCTACAGATTAAGGCGGGATATACATTGACTACCATAAAAAAGTCGATTTCTTTTTTTTTAACGTTAGAACTGTATACCTATGTAGAATATTTTCGCAAAGTTACAAAGTGAAATTTTAAAAACTTGAAACTTTACAGCCCACCAACGCTGTGCCTGACCGCTCAGATTCGGAGCGAGCGTAAACATCAACCGCGTTTTTCTCAAAACTGTATTATCGAAATTGGCTTGCAGAATTACTCAAAATATATTAAGCCGATTGAGTTGAAACTTGGTAGAAATATTGATAACATGGCTATCTTCTACTTGACAAGAATAGTTTCTGAAAAATTAGAAAAAAGCTACTTTTTCAATTAATCTTACAGAAATTTTGCATGAAATGTTGATTTTTTTCGTAAAGGTGTGCGATTCTCTTAAATTTGTATTTTCTTAATTTTAATTAGTGTCAGATAGAAACTATACACGTTCTAGCTGAACAAATTTTTGAATTTTTTTGCACATCAAAGTCTACGGTAAGCTAGACTGCACGCCGATTTGTAACTCCTGCGGCAACCTTGCTGTAATACTCTGCCACAGCCCCGTTATTTTGATGATAATGGAATTTTAATAAATTGTTTTGTATACTTAAATATACTATTGCTTAAATATACTATAAATCTATACTATAAATCTACACTATAAATCTATTGCGTAAATATACTATAAATCCCCCAAAATTGCTTAATTCTTTCTCATCCGAGTGTATATCCCGCCTCAAATAGTTTTTTTCTTTTTTTTTAGGATAAAATCACATCCGGGTTAAACATTTTGTTTCTCTCCAACAGTTGAGGCATTTGCGAGTGTTTTCCGAGTATGAGGCTGTGTATTAACTTACGACAAGGCAAACAGTAGACATTGGAATCATAACGTTGAAGTTTGCATAATTGAAATGCAACGAAAATGCATTCTTTCCAATTGCTTCAATTATTTTTGGGTCGATTCAGGCAACGAAAATAACTGAATACGTGTTTACGTATTCCCATTAGAGAACTACTACCTCAATTTGCAAAAAAGGCTTTCTATAATGACAAACAAAAAATAAATGAATAACGAGAGAAAAAAATCGTTGCGTTTCAACGATGCATGGTATTGAAGTTTGCATCGTTGGGATGCACCGAAAATATTTTTTTTTCGTATTGCCATATTTTTTTGGCACATTTAGGCTACAAAAATCATTGAAACATTTTTTAAGATCCTTATCAAGGTTCCATTACCTAAACTTGGGAAAAAGGAGTTTAATCATAATAAAAATGAAGGAATTAATAAATAAAAAGAATTTTCGTTGCATTCCAACGATGCAAACTTCAACACCATAACCCTGCAAAGTTCGACGGCATTTAAAAATCTCTAGACACAACTGCTGAAAAATATTAAAGGCGATAACTCGAAGAAACGTATACGGACCTCGTATCCTTCATCATGGCCAACTTAAGGCGTTACCCCCAATTATAGCGCAAAAAATGGCCTTTTTCATGAATTTTTTTAAAGAAAACTACAAAACTTTTTTAATCGATCAATATACCATCTTAAAGAACACATCTTGAAGAAATTTCAGTAATTTTTTTCTTGAAAAATATTACATTGTTTAGTGTCAAATGGCCGTCAATGAAATAATGTTTTTATATACACGGTTTGCGGTGACCAACATTGCGGCGAAGTGGATCATTTGAAAAAAAAAGCGGATGGATTTAGTCAAATATAAGTATAAACTAGTCTTTAATCGAAGGATTTTTTAAAATATTCATTTTTCACAAAATAGCGGACAGTCAAAGTTAATGGTTCGATTTTAACGCAAAAAACGGCCGTTTTTTGGCTATAAAACGGCCATTTTTTTTTCGAAAAAAAAATCGAACGATTAAAGACTACATTTTTATGTATTAAATAAGCCTGCAAAATTTCAAGAAGATCGGTTCATTAGTGTTCGAGTAATCTTGGTCACCGACTTCAGAAATGCCATTTTGAGAAAAACGCGTTTAAAGTTTCAATTTCAGTTTACACGAAAAAAATGTTTTTTTTTTTTGTAAACTTACATAGAGTCATCTATTCCGGGCATCAAAAAAAAAACTGCACTTCAAATTGCACTTTAAAAAAATGCAATAAAAAAAATCGATTTTTTCAAAATCGCAAGTGGTGGTAACCCCTTAATAAAGTCCTCGAATCGCTATTTATTTCTATTGTTAACTCTGTGGAAGTGTCGCGCCTGTCTCGGAAATCCTATATACTTCGAAAGGGACGAGAGGGACCAACCTTTGTGACTCTATTTGCCCGCGACGATTTTTTTTTCGAGTATCAACCAGGACAAAAGCCTCGAACAAAAGTTCTTGAGACATGCGTTTTTCGCATCGGCAGAACACTAGCGCCATTAATCCGCAATTTATAGTCAATTTAGTATACTCTTAAGGACCATTATAAGATTATGAACTTGGCATCATGGCAGGCAGCAAAAGTTCGTTTTCTCGAATTGCCCAATTTTTTTTCCTTCGATTTAGAGTACAAGAATCACTTGTTACAGATCTACAATCTCCATGAACAAAAAAATATAAATTATAACATAATCCAATGGGAGAAAAAATTTCAAAAAGTACTTTCGTTGAAATCCGACGATAAGAACTTCAACGTCATATTATAAGCCCGTAAAAATGTTTGTTGCATGTACCTCAAAAGAATGGAATACCACGATACAAGCCTCTCGACCTTGAAATGATTATAAAACATTGGAACCCAATCACAAACGCACATATATATTTTGACTGATTAAAGGGCTACATCTACCCAAATGGCCAAATTCCGACTTTGTCTGAAAAACGGTCGGTGAAAAAACGAAGCCATTTTTTTAACACAAAGGTGTTTATATATTGAGATATATATTGATATAATATATATTGAGAGCCTTTAAAAAAATCACCAAAAAACACAGAAAAACACTAAAAACATGGCCGCCGGCAGATGACATTTTTTTCGGGACGTTTGGCGGTGGGAACTCTGCAGCTTGAATGGTCCATCCGAAATCTAAAAACCAAACGGGTTATTCAAGTTAACAACAAATACGATACATCTTTAAGGAGTATAGCTAAAAGGTGATACTATATAATACAAATATTTTTGGAAAATCCAATTTTTCGACTCGTCTGGGTGAATGTAGCCCGTCAATTTGCCAGAAAACCGACTCACTTAATTTTTAACAATTCAGCTCACACATTTTTGTCCCGATTCAGATGAGAAAAAAAACTTCGGAATCATCGTGAATTCGTTAGGGCATGGAGGAAACTTGGGACATCTTTCAATTCATTGAAGGATGCCCCAAGTTTCGATTCACGAGCACGTAAGTTGGTATGTTTGGGTCTCTCGTTATCGTCCGAGAGACTTGAACGGTTTTCGATGGCGTGCGAACTTCGAAAATGTGCCTACGCCTATCACTAACATGAAAACCGTCGTAATACGCACAGCCACATATAGACAGCCGTATATAGATATATAAAATCTGTAGCATGAAGTGTACGCACAGAGCAGCTATAGCACGTCGAGGTTAATAGAGTGATCGTTAACAAGGTTACAAAGCAATCTGCATAACCCCCGGTCCGGTACTTTGCGCCGGTGAGATAGAAAGCGAGAGGGAAGACTCTGCCCCGGACCGGCTGCTGTAATTACCGGCGATAATGCTATTACCGGTTCGTCAAGGGTGGTAACTGAGAAGACTATCTGCCTCGTTCTATTCACCCTTCTCTCTCTCTCTCTCTCTCTCTCTCTCTCTCTCTCTCTCTCTCTCTCTCCCTCTCTCCCAGTGCTTCACTTTACGCCTGACGATGCTACTTTTGCCAGAATGCTGGACCACCTACAAGCTTGCACGCCCCATCACCCCCGGGTAAGAAACAAAGTAGTCTCTTCAACGGAAAATCAGGGTTAGACCAATTTTCCTCCATTTTCGTGCCGTCTCGATCGATCGACTTTTATTAATTGTCGTTATTGAAGTGAAGCGCAGAGGGAAACCGAAAGGGGACAATTTTTTGAACATTTTGTCTCCGTCTGCGGGAAGAGATCTTCATAATATTGGAATTTGCATCGTGGGAGTGCACTGAAAAAGATTTTTTTTTAATTGCCCAAATTTATTTTTGCTGGCTTTGACAGATAAAGAAATAAAACCTAAAGAAAAAGGTTCGTTCCAACGATCCGACCTTTGAAACGAGGAAATTTCGCGTTTCCGGCCAGAAATGGTTGCAGGGATCCAATTGGATTCTCATATTTGTCCCCACTTCCTGATGGAGATCCAATGGGTCATAGCAGTGGATTTCTATTTTCACATTACGCGTCTCACAAGGAACATCACTTTGCTGTCTTCCTCCGATTTTGTTGAAACTTTTTTATGTGGAAGAGTATCAAAAACTAAGAGACACGTATTTTTTGTATCGGCGAAAAAAACGGTTTTAAGGGGTGAAACGCACCTTTGAAAATAGGGGTGTTTTTCGTTTTTCATCGATAACGTTATCGTTCTCATCTCCAATGTATACTACACAAAGAAATAAACATTGTTGCAATTTGAAATTCTTTTATATCTCTTACCGTGAAAACGTTATCGACGAAAAATGAAAAACATCTCCATTTTTTAGGGTGCGTTTCACCCCTTAAAACGGTTTTTCGACCGATAAAAAAAATATGTGTCTCTTAGTTTTTCATACTCTTCCACATAAAAAAGTTTTAACAAAATCGGAGGAGGACACCAAAATGATGTTCTTTGTCAGCGCATTATGTACGTTGAATTTTCTTAACATATAGATACATAAAATGAGTGGTTTTAAAAAAAGTTTAAATCTTATCCTAAAAAGTATAAATAGCCTAAAAAAGTATATCTTAAAAGTCGATTTGAATCACTGACTGAAATCCACTGTAATGATCGTTTGTTATCAATTGAGAAGTCATCGAACAAAACCGGACTTGTACACATTACGTCAAATTTTTTTAATTTTTCGTGTTTTTTAAGCACGCCTTTATTAGCCCCCGAAATATTTTGAATCAAATCCGGCCCCAAACACCTCAGCATTTATTAAAAACTGCCTTTTCAAGCGAAAAAGCAGTTTTGAGGCACACAAAAAAACAAAATTTAAAAAATGTAACCTTTTGTGGACAAGTCCGGTTTTGTTCGCCAGCTCCTCAATTTTACTGCACTTTGACATATCACCACACACGTACACGCTCACGAAACGTGCAGGTTATGTTTCAACACAGCGAGTATTTTCTCGAGGCGAACAGTGCAGAATCCAGTTGGATCCCATTGAAGACTCACTATGTCTGATGTCCCTAATAAATCCCTATAGATATGTGGAAGCATCTTGGGACTCCCCAACAAAATTTGTGCACCAGATCACGGAGGGAGTTTTTTTTCGAAATCCAACACATTCACGTTGAGAATTTTAAATAAAAATACTCAAACGACGTCATTTGAGAAATGACGTCGGAATCCACTTGGATTCCAATGTGGACTCCCTACGTGCGGCGTCCCCATCAGATCCCGACAGGAATGTGGTAGGATCTGGGGACTCCCCAATAAATTTCTGCACTTTTTGATTGCCAAAGCTCTGAAGTGAAGATATTTACCTCCTGACCTTTTTCAATATCTATCGTTACCTTGTTTTTTTTGGTGACTTACTAAATTCATTATTACGTGAGTAAAATGCTCGAGACAAGAAAAAAGCGACACCCGATATCGAAAAATCGAAGAATGGTTAATGTTCCCAACACGGTCATCGATCTGGATGGTTCGTTCCAAGATATAATCCGGCAGAGCTATAAGAAGATTAGAGGCGAGACAACGATCATTTTCTTATTTGCATTCTACGCTCAAGCTTGCGAGAGATAAGATATCACAATTTGATTGCAATTCGCTACTTCGATCCTGTGTGCATGATGCAGCACGAATTCGAAGGTGCAGATTGCTCACATGCGTTCTTTTTATATGGTTTTTTCTTGTGGTTCATCAACCTTCATTTTTCAATACATCACATTCGTACACGTACGTGTCATACCCAAGTTTATAAATGTATAGGCATTTTATCCGAAGTGGAGTAGTCCTCGTGCGCAGTTTTTAAGCTGCCCACGAAACACCAATGTCAATCGAAAAAAAGCCGACATCAGGGTGCAGTTAAGGCGTTACCCCCACTTGTAGCGCAAAAAAAGGCCTTTTTCATGAATTTTTTTAAGGAAAACTACAAAACTTTTTTAATCGATCAATATAACATCTTAAAGAACACATCTTGAAGAACTGTCAGTAATTTTTTTATTGAAAAATATTATATCGTTTAGTGGCAAATGGCCGTCAATGAAATAATGTTTTTATATACACGGTTTGCGGTGACCAACATTGCGGCGAAGTGGATCATCTGAAAAAAAAATGCGGATGAATTTAGTCAAATATAAGTATAAACTAGTCTTTAATCGAAGGATTTTAAAAAATATTCATTTTTCACAAAATGGCGGACAGTCAAAGTTAATGGTTCGATTTTAACGAAAAAAAAACGGCCGTTTTTTGGCTATAAAACGGCCATTTTTTTCGAAAAAAAATCGAACGATTAAAGACTACATTTTTATATATTAAATAAGCCTGCAAAATTTCAAGAAGATCGGTTCATTAGTGTTCGAGTAATCTTGGTCACCGACTTCAGAAATGCCATTTTAAGAAAAACGCGTTTAAAGTTTCAATTTCAGTTTACACGAAGAAAATATTATTTTTTGTAAACTTACATAGAGTCATCTATTCCGGGCATAAAAAAAATGCACTTCAAATTGCACTTCAAAAAAATGCAATAAAAAAAAATCGATTTTTTCAAAATCGCAAGTGGGGGTCACCCCTTAAACCCTTCATTGATAAACTCTCTTCATGACTTTCCTGTCAACTTGGCTCTTTAAGGTAGTCCTTCGCGCCACACTAGTCATACCATTGATCATACTTGAGACTTGTACAATTTATATTTTTAACATATGCAAACAAAAATTGTAATAACTAAATTTCCCATGTGTAACTGTTTAATGAATGTTAACATTTAATTCGAAAAATGGAAAAATAGTTACTCAAACGATTCGCACAGTATTTCTAGGTTTGATATTTGGCAACATTGGTTCTATCTCCGTCTCTTTTTACTCAACCAGGCGAGTTTAACCTCCATGCTTTTCAACGTCGATCTGTCAAAACAATGTCAGGTGCGGGAAATATAAAGCATTGTATTCGGGCCACGACTGGTAAAAAGCGTGGAAAATTTGTGTCGGCGAAGTATGTCGATTAAAAATGAAATATGTGTGGAAATTCGAATGAGTGAGATGAGGTTAGGACTACAGTCAGCTGTTGCCTTGCTGTCGCGTCTCTTTATCGTAGCAGGTGGTAATAAATCCAATACCGGAAGTTCAAGTTAAACTTGATATTACATAAAAATTAGGTCAATAAGCGTAATTTTTTCTGAGAGCACTGGATTACTACAAATGTTAAGTATGTAAGTCTGATTATTTTTAAGAATCTGACAGATCGCCATTATTATATACACTTTTGTACCGACCGGAAATTGGGTTTTTGTATGTCGTCTCGGAATTCCTTCACAAAAATACGCAATTTTAATATTTCATTTCTCTGAAATTACGTCGATAAACGACCCTGACATTTTACAGAGACGATTAATAATACATTTAGTGACACTCAAAAAAAAAATGAAAATCCTATAGATTGAAGTCTGGCGATAGGACTACTTTAAACGAGTTAAGGATGTATGGCAACTAAGTCATTTACTACTGTTCGAATTGAAACTCACTGATATTGTAAAGGAAAATATCGGGAACTTTTTGAGATTAAAAAAACAAAATTTGCCCACGTGAATGCTGAGATAGATGAATTCAAAGTTGGGTCATTTAACACGGGGAACATAGGACTGTACGTCCAAAATTCCCTTTACATTGGCAAAAAAGGTATTTCCGGAGTACTCTTTTGTAAAAAAAACTTTTGTGCGGTATCGCTGTAATATGCATGATACGGTAAAAATAAAAAATCGACATGTGCCCATATATTTTGCGAGATATTGCGAGTTAAATGGGACCGTTTTCGTATTTCTTTAGCTCGTATGTCGTAACCACGACAACGTCAGGGAAAACATACATCAAATCAACAACTAAATTTGCAGTTAAAAATTGAAAATTCTTCTTTCTGTACCGCATGTTTTACTTTGAGCTGTGGTAAATCTCCTTTTTAGCTTTAATGAATATTACAATTATTTTATTTAGTCTTTAAATGCGATTTTTGCAAATTGCATAATCAGTTCTGTAACGACTCTGCAGTAGCTGCCATACATCCTTAAGTGGCTGCAAAAATGGTCTTGCTGAAAAGCGTTTTCTTTTGCACGAAATGCCTCATACACGAGTGCGTGTACGACGTACTTCATTGAGTAGCAACGTCGTACCGAACTCATCCAAAGGCTTATTTATTTAATCATATGAAAATCCTGTCGGATTGTCCCCACTCGTGATTCAATCAACGACCGAAAGGAAACGGCGAGGCAGCTGGCTGGATGAGGAAGGTACTTCACAGACGCCAATGCGTGGCCGACTAGTTTCGTGAAAACAATCGCATGGCTAGTGTCCGCATTTTGCAGTTCTTCAATGAGATCATTGTACCGCTGATAAATTCCGTTCTTCTCTCGATTCGGCGTCGGGAATTTCGGTGCTCGGTAATAGACAGCGGAAAAGCTCAGGTGGACCGTTAAGCATCACTTCGATCTATTTATAGGCGATGCACGGAGAAAAAGAGGATGAGACAAAGTGAGGACGAGAGAGAGAGAGAGAGAGGGAGAGAGAGAGAGAGAGAGAGAGAGAGAGAGAGAGAGAGAGAGAGAGAGAGAGAGAAGAATTTTCGCGAAACCTGTGCATTTCAGTAGCGAATCCATGGGGCAGACTGCCGGGCGTAGGCGTCCGGAAGGGGTTTTCTGCAACGGATAACGTAATTGACGAAGTAACTCGCTTAGCGTGCAATATCACGCGACAAAGTGGCGGCCTGGCTTAAATGGATGGGCTGGGGGAGTCGCGAGAAAATGTAGACAGCAGAGAACGCCATACGTACAGATATAATCGATTTTTAACAACCAAAAGGGCGTAAACGTCCTTGCATCGGCTATCAAAGGGTTCGAAGTTGAGACCGTACGCTTTTCTGTCAGCAATACACGTGTATACACATGCATATTCTCGTCAAAAAGTATCAAGGAGCCTCGGACGGTAAGGGATACTGTTTTTTATGTCGATATGTCCAATTAAATTTCGACTCGGATTTTTTTGCATATCATACCGCATCTTTTTCCATTGAAATATCTTTAAGGTTGTTATGGGGTTAAGTCAACATGTTATCGCCGAGCTGAAATTTTTTTGGGACCTTTATAACCTCTTTGCTGATCATCCTGGGCAGTTTTGATACCATCCACAGTACCGTTTTTTAGGAAAAAAATCGGCAACTCGACATATTTCGTCGGCTAATTACATTACGCTTACGGAAAACTCCCGATCATTTTTCAGTACATTATTAATATCCGTTAAGTGAACGTTCCCACGGAGCTGAAAAAATAGGTACGGTTCGACTAATTATCGGACTAACCCTTGTTACCGTGAAAATGAGGATTCACAGTACCGTTATAAAATTATTAATGTTTTTGATAGTGGATGTATACGGAAATCAAGCACACAAAATATTAGACTGTGAAATGGCAACGTCGTAGATGGCACAAATGCTACCTATCTCATCGGTATTCGGTAATTATGCCCGGGTACCTCAAACTACTCGGTCAGGATAATTAACAACGAATATTATTGGTACTCATTCTCTTAATTAGTAATAATTGCTTAATATTAATTTGATAACTATGTTCAGAAATTATACATTTCTAGACTTTTCTAGGCAAAGACAAAATAACGCGGATTTTTTTTTTCGTATATCACTTTTTTTTTAGAATATCGGAAAATTATTAAAGTTTTTGATTTCTTCGGGATTATAGACGGCTTTAGTACACAATTTTTCCTCTCAGCGGAATTTTTTTACTCTGGCCGATATTCATTTTTGACAGCTCCTTGGGCCGATATTGACTTTACGAACGGGTCGCATATGTCTCTAACATCGCGACACTTCCGGCAACCTGGGCATTATGATATACCACGATTTAATACCACGGTAGAGTACTGTTCCAAAAACAAACTAATTCGCTGCTCCGATTATGTGATTCTTAAAGTAGTCCAAGATTTAATAGCTTAATAACAAATACAATTGATTCGACAAGACTATATGCGTCAATAATGATTCAAGTCCGGATGAAATTCGACATCCCGAAAAAAATTGATGTAATCCGGAGACTTCCTTCGGACTTGCAGCTGTGAATATAGAGCCAATTTCGTGAAAGTAAAAAAAAATAGTAAGTATTGGAAGCTGATCAGAAGGGGATGGCGAGACCCCTAGACACTTCACATGAGAAAGTCACGTGTATTTGTATGTAGATATATATTCGACTGGGGTACAGACTGAATGACATATCTAGTGTATATATATATATATATATATATATATATATATATATACAGGGTGTCCCATTTTAATCTTACACCTGAATTTTCTCGAAAAATATTGCTCGGACGAAATATTGTGTGGAACAAAATTTCTAGGGATTGAAGGGGGACGTTTGAAAAAAATTTATTTGAGGAGCCAAAATTCAAAATGGTGGCGTTACAAAGGCTGACATGTTTTTTTCAAACGGAAACATAACTTTTTTTATTGCCAAAAAATTTGTCAACTGAAAACTAAAAACTTTTGTTGAAAAAATTTTTTGATAAAGTTCATAGTTTTCAAGTGAGAACATCATTTTCAATTATTTCAGATGTATCCAGGATTTGTGTGTGTGTGTGTGTGTGTGTGTGTGTGTGTGTGTGTGTGTGTGTTTTTCTACCCATCGTGATCAAAGTTCGTCAAGGATTTAAAGAAACACGTTTTTGGGCCTGAAAATGGCACAAACGCTATTAAAATGGAAAAAAAACTATTTTTCATCGATTTTCCTCCAAAATTTTCTCATGAAATATCGTCCAAATTTGAAAACAAAAAAAAACAAAAAAAAACCAAAATTTTCAACAGTGTTCCACACGCACGCACATGCACACACACACACACACACACACACACACACACACAAATCCTGGATACATCTGAAATAATTGAAAATGATGTTCTCACTTGAAAAATATGAACTTTATCAAAAAATTTTTTCAACAAAAGTTTTTAGTTTTCAGCTGACAAATTTTTTGGCAATAAAAAAAAGTTATGTTTCCGTTTGAAAAAAACATGTCAGCCTTTGTAACACCGCCATTTTGAATTTTGGCTCCTCAAATAAATTTTTTTCAAACGTCCCCCTTTAATCCTTAGAAGTTTTGTTCCACACAATATTTCGTCCGAGCAATATTTTTCGAGAAAATTCAGGTGTAAGATTAAAATGGGACACCCTGTATATTCCACTTATATAGTGTACGTATAGCATATATATGTTGGTCCTTGGGATATAACTTTTGCGTTGGTAAGGGTAGCAGGAAGCCCAGGACTAAGCTACTATATGATCTCCTCTGGCTATGAGCTCACGCTCCCCCAAATCAAACGCTAGCACACGTCCAACAGTTAATTACACCTTAACAATACGTGGAAAACGATTAAGGACCAGCGGAGTTATCTCCTTAGACAGATCACTTATATATATATTGAGGGCGCGTCTTCGAGGCAAGCTGCAAGAGAAAATTGCGGGGCTCTGCCCTTCGAAGTATATAGCTCCGATTCGTTTTTCTCAAGAAGGAAAAATCGATGTGATGGGAATTTAAGGATTTGCCGATAGCGTGCAAATGGTAGTACATATTGGCAAATGAATAAATAGTTTATACAAGGTACGTACATTGAATTTGACAAGTGATCTTTTGGATTCCCTCCAATGGAAACTCATGGTATTCGTCTTTTTCGAACGTACGGAAGTGTTGTGAAGCTCAGTTGTAAATCTCGGTAGTCACTCCGATCAATTGCAATGATGGATAAAAGCGAGTCGATATTGGACGAGGGTGCTCGATGGTTTTCCATCCTCCACGAAATGGATCAAAATGCCAATTTTTTCGGGGAGAAAAAAACATTTGTTCAATTTCGGTTGCGTCCGATTCAAGATAACGGAACGCGAAGATACATTTTCCTTTATTTCCAATAATGCCACGATGTTGCTTCGTACAGTCTACTTGCAGGAAGCTCACGAAGGAGCAACAGTTTGCTCTTTAAGCTCTCACAGCCCCACACGACCCGCCCCTAGTAAGTTTCTCGCTACAGCAATGGGGTTGTTCTATCCATCTCTTTTTCCATCTTCTTCCTTTCACCAACGACTCCGGCAAACTTCTTACCCCCTGTTCCAATATGTTCCCTCTCTCTTTTCCCCATTTGAATCGCACCCAAAAGACAGCCTTTTTTCACACGTCCCTAACATTTTCTCGTGACTGTTCGCTTTTTGGGGATATCTCGAACTCACAGCTATTGCGTGAGCGGCCAGTCAACCAAGTAATGGATGCTGTACTTGGCTGAGGAACCGAATGAATAAAAATCCGTTTTAAGCGGCTACATCTACCTAGAGGCCCGAAAAATGGCCAAATTCCGATTTTTTTTCGCGACATTTGACGGTGGACACGCTCCAGCCTAAACGGTCCATCTAAAATATAAAAACCAAACGGGTTATTCAAGTTAACAATACATACGAGTCGCTGACGATCGTCGATTTTTCAAATAATTTTTTTTTAACATTCTGGTGACGCATTGAAACGAGCATACGCAGTCTATAAAAGTCGTCATTTTTACCTAACTATTGAAAAATGAAGATCAATTTTAAAAAAAAGTGAGATCGTCAACGACCTCTCAATATTTCTTATCGTATGTCCTGTAAATTTGGTAACAATCCATCAAGTGGTTCTCGAGATATCATGTCCACCGACTTTGAAAACAGTGTTGTGAGAAAAACACGTTTAAGGCCTAAGGCCACTGTAACGGTCCAAAAAAAAGGTTTTTTCACGAATTTTTTGCTTCCAAAATTGAAGGTAATTGAAAAAAAACTTTTAAGGGTGTTATCGGGCATACATTAAACTTTATTATCAAATTTTTTTACAGCAAAAAAAAACAAAATTGCGGTTCCACAGCTATCTTCCCGGGGCATGTTTTGCTTGCAGGGCTCCGCGGCACGCAGCACCACTGGTGCACTTTTGAATCTAGTACAAAAAAAAAACCATCAATCTAGAGGGTTATAGCTAGAGAATGTCGATCGGATTTTAAAAAGTATCAATTTTTGTGGATTTGGCGTGCGTTTGAAAAAAAAATTGATTTTTGACGAAAAAAACGGCTAGTTTTTTGTTAATAAAAAATCAATAAATAAAGTTTTTGAAAATCCCGATCGACATTCTCAAGATAATGTTAATGTTCACATCTGGTCAAAATTTCAAGTAAAAAAAATGAAAATTGTTCGAGTGATGCTGCGTGCCATTTTGAAAAACCGTATTTCGAGAAAAACGCGTTTAAAGTTTTGCGAATAGTTTTTTATTGGAAAAAATAAAAAAAAGAAGGTAAAAAAAAATTTACCGTTAGTCTGCAATCCCAGCACCATACATTTGTCCTTCGATGGCCAAATTTTCGTCTGGCAAAATTTACAGTGGCCTTACCCCTTAAAGTTTGAACTCATTCAATTTTAAAGATATTTCAATGACATTTTCAGAGTATATAGCTCAAAGGTGATACTATCTAATAAAAATATTTTTGGAAAATGCAATTTTTTTACTTACTCATGTGGATGTAGCCCATTAAAGAACGCAGCTCGTTTTGGTTGATGTAAAAATACGTTTGCACTGATTTGGAAGTTGCGAATCAATAAACCCACGTTTTTGAGAAATTGAATGAACTTGGAACTTTGTAACGTCAGGAAGGATGAGGCGTATCATTGATTTATTTGGTTACGGTAAAGTTTCTCGACACGGGAATATACCGAGGCAGAAACGTTGAAATTGGTGCCGACCTCTCTTCACTTACAACATTGCGAATCCAACGTGGGTACAAGGTCTTGGATTATAAGCCATTCAACGGATATCACAAGTTTCGTGATCCACGTATACTGCGATTACGTTATATCCAGGGACAAAACTAATAGGACCCGGTTTACCTTTCCAAGTGCTCGCGTTTCTTGATACAGGAAAGATTTCAAGTTAGTCAAGTTCGTCCCTCTCGACATTGGTAACGTCTACTACTCTTCAGGCGCAGACGTCCATAATCGCAATGATTCCAACGATCGCGAGCAGAAAACAATGATGTTAAAAACATTGAACAATTATTGGAATGTAACGAATATCATTTTTCTTATTACACAGAATGTTTTCCACACTTTGGTTGTAGATTTTCAACCCTTGCTTGCCACTGTGGGGTTCGAAACAACCCGAACACTTTTTTTCTTATGCGAAAATGTATTGATGATGTGTATTCTACAGAAGTGTGGCAAATAAGGGTCAATGAGCATCCGGACAAACGTTAGATTGGTTTTAGGAGCCTCAGGCTGTCCATAAATGATTTAGGCAATTAAGGGGCTACATCTACCCAAAGGCCCGAAAAAAATTGCCAAACTCCGAATTGTTTTCGGGGAAACGGTTCGTGAAAAAGAAACGCAATTTTTTTAACAGAAAGGTACATATATCGAGAGCCTACAAAAAAAATCACCACAAAATTCCGAAAAACAACAAAAACGTGGCCGCAGATGATGACATTTTTTAGCGACGTTTGGCGGTGGCCACTCCAGCTTAAACGGTCCTTCCGCAATCGAAAAACCAAACGGGTTATTCAACAAACAATTTTTCAATTAATTTTTTTCAACAACGTGGCGACGAATTGAAACTCGAGCATACAAAATCAATGAAAAAGAAGTTGTGATATTTGCGTAACTATTAAAAAATGAGGATCGATTCAAAAAAGTGAGATCGTCAACGACCTTTAAATGTTTCCCTTCGTAGCTCCTGTAAATTTGGAAACAATCCATCGAGTGGTTGTAGAGATATCATGTCCACCGACTTTGGGAACCGTGTTTCGAGAAAAACGCGTTTAAAGTTTGAAGTACGTTGCTGTTAGAAACTGTAGTTCATTCAATTTTAGGAATATTTCAATGAAATTTTCAGGGAATATACCAAGTGTGTAAGTATGAAACCGGAATTTGCCCATAGGTGGCGCTAGATGTCGATGCAGTTACCGACACATCACGTCAGCGGTGTCTTGTTATTGTATTGATATCCGACAAAGATTTCCAACTCACAATAACACGAGTTTCATTCAGTAGCATTAGTTTATTAAAGATAAACATGTCGAGTTTTGTGCCAACAAATTACGATTTGCGGACAGCACTACTTTTCTGTTTTCATCTGAAGAAAACCGCAGCCGAATCGCATCGAATGCTTGTGGAGGCGTTTGGTGAGCATGCTCTCGGTAAAACACAGTGTTTCGAGTGGTTCAAACGGTTCAAAAGTGGCGATTTTGACGTGAGGAACGAAGAACGTGGAAGACCACCGAAAAAGTTTGAAGACGCTGACCTGCAAGCCTTGTTGGACGAAGACGAGGCTCAAACACAACAACAACTGGCGGATCAGTTAAAGGTGACCCGAGAAGCCATCTCCCTTCGGTTGAAAGCCATGGGAAAGATACAAAAGGTGGGGAAATGGGTTCCACATGAACTCAACGAAAGACAGCAGGAAAACCGCAAAACATCATGCGAAATGCTGCTCGCCAGGTTCAAAAGAAAGTAATTTCTCCATCGAATTGTGACTGGCGATGAAAAGTGGATATATTTCGAGAGTCCTAAGCGCAAAAAGTCATGGGTTACTCCGGGTGAACCATCAACATCGACGGCAAGACCAAACCGCTACGGACGAAAGACAATGCTGTGTGTTTGGTGGGATCAGAAGGGCGTAATCTACTACGAGCTGCTGAAACCTGGGGAAACTGTCAATACTCAACGCTACCGACAACAAATGACCGATTTGGATCGAGTTTTGCGTGAAAAACGACCAGAATACCAACAAAGACAACACAAGGTGATTTTGCTGCATGACAATGCACCAGCACACAAAGCAAAACAGGTCCAGGAAACGATAGAGTCGTTCCGTTGGGAGATTCTTCAGCACGCACCGGACCTTGCCCCATCCGATTACTACTTGTTTGCATCGATGGGACACGCACTTGCTGAGCAGCGCTTTACTTCTTACGAAGATGTACGAAAATGGCTCGATGACTGGTTTGCCTCAAAAGAGCAACAGTTCTTTTGGCGCGGAATCCACAAATTGCCAGAAAGATGGGAAAAATGTACAGATAGCGACGGACAATACTTTGAATGAGTTACTTTGTATCATATCATTACAATAAACGTGTTTTTTCTGTACAAAAATTCCGGTTTCATACTTACACACCTGGTAGCTAAAGGGTGATGCTATCGAATAAAAATATTTTTGGCAAATGCAATTTTTTGATCCACCTAGGTAGATGTAGCCTGTAAAACACACTGTTATTACATAGTCATGAAAATCTTGTCGTCACTCTGCACGGTCCAATTCTGAATAAACGCACGTAAATTTATATTCACGTATCTATAAAAATAAAAATAAATCCGACAAGTAGCTCGTTTACTATACGCTGGTTTTTGCAATCAAAAAATGAATTTCTTACGACATTGATCACAAGTATGCTCACATTCATGATCATACTGACAGAGAGAGGTACAAAAATGATGAAGCACTCTGCAACGTCCCAACAATGATTTCATATATATATATATATATGTGTGTGTGTATATGTATATATATATATGTCGCAATGAAAATTGAAAATAAAACGTATGTAGGATGCGATATTTCGGACACTCGCGCTATGGTCTTTGTATAAAGTGCCACAGTCACGCGTCGCAATAATTTTCCAGAGCGTCGACGGGTTACACGATTTTTCTATTAGCCGGACTTATACCATGCTCGCGACCCTTCATCATACAACGAACAATAAAAAAGAGGTAAAAAAAATCCACTCTGCGGCAAATCTCTCGACTCATTCTTTGCCGGGCAATGCGCCCGCTAGACGAAACGATCAGACGTGACTTCTGAGTATGCACGTTCCACTCTAGTATGAATAAAAAAAATACGATTGTTTCATTGACACGGCATACGTTCTTACAACAGAGAGAATTGAACGCATGTCAGTGGATGAATATACATGTTTTGTTCTTCCGTTTGTTTGTTAATGAGCTGTGAACGAGTCGACGCACTTGATCACGAACGACAACGGATTGCGAGCTGTCGATCGCAAGGCGACGACGCGTCATGCACAAACCCTCTGTTTTTCGAGTACCCTCCGTATGGGTCTACTCGGCCATGATGCGAGTGCACTCCTGCCCTTGTTGATGCCCACTCTATCAGTGATAAACGAAAATGTCATGTCCGAATTCAGGCGGACCCGTGAATTGAATATGAAAATTGTGGATACGCTGTTTAATTTCTACAGACACTCCTTTCAGTGCTGGATATTATCCCAGGGCAGTCAGCTGTCGTTTTTGCATCGTTGATTCTAGCTAATATCGATGAGTTTCAACAAAACTATTTTTTTGCGATCTTATATTTTTGGGTATTAAATACTCCTTGTAGCTTTCAGGAGAGAATGTGGCAACTTGTAGTCAATTGGAATATGGTCAGAAATAGTAATATTTGGGTTATATTTTTTTGAAAATAAATACAACCTATAAGGGATGAGAGAATAGCTGAAGTTTGAAACTTACAATGATTTTAAAAAATAGGAAAATGTAAAAAATAAAAAATCTTGATTTTTTTATTTTCCTAACGTCGACGTATCAATCAAATCGAGTTTTATTTGCACAACTTTTTTAACAATTTTTTTACAAAATTCCTTCTCTTACATTTCTGTCTTTTTCTTTGATTAATCCTCCCCTCCATCTCTTTTTCCTCCCCCTTCCTCCTTGCACATCTTTGTGCACACTTCCTCTATTTTCCTAATATATTAGCATATCCCTTTTTGTATCTTCCCACCCAACATATTTATAATTTCTCCCTTTATCGCCAAATTATCCATTCCTTGCACCCACTCCTCTGCTTTCTTTCTCCCTTTCTCCGTTACTACCTCCCAGCCTTTTTCACATACTAACAGGTACTCCAGCGTCTCATTCTCTTCTTTACAAATCCTGCACCAAAACCTCGATGTATTATAGCTATAGTCTACAAAGCATAAACATGTCAGGGTTTTATTGTACACATATACATGAGAAAGGGTTATCCCAAACTTAAGAGCATGTACAAAGTCAACATAACCTTACAAATTTTCGAACAGGGTTTTCTAATAGATGGTTAAGTTTTTTTAAGGAAAAACAAAGCTTTCCCGTGCTGAAATTTGTTGAGGAGTTCCCAAATTCTGCCACATCCCTATAGGGAGGCCACACTTAGGGAGTCCATATTGGAATCCAAGTCGATTCCGTGCTACTTCCCGATTTCCGTCGTTTTAGACATTTTTATTTGACATTCTCAACTGGAATTTGTTGGATCTCCCAAAAAAAAGATGTCCTTTCAGGATCCCGTGCACAAATTTCTTCGATAGTCCCAAGATGCATACATACGAGGGTGGGGTGAAAAGTTTCTGGCCTGACCAAGAAAAAAGATATTTAAAATTTTTTTTTGCTTTATTTTTCAACATAATCTCCATCAACACTGATACATTTCTCATAACTCTCGTATCCCAAAAAACAGTAGCCATAACCTTGTTTGCCGATAAAATTGTTTTTGCCTTCTTTGGGGTTGGTTCCCCTTTTCCAACCCACTGTTTTGACTGTTCTTTACTTTCAGGAGTGTAGTGGTGGACTCATGTCTCATCAACAGTTATGAATCGACGCAAAAATTCGTTTGGATTACGTCTATACAGCGCCAAATTGTCGGTAGCGTCGAGCGTTAGCAAACGCGGCACCCACCTTGCACACAGCTTTTCCATGTTCAAATGGTTGTGCAAAATATTTCGCACGCGTTCAGCTGACATGCTACAGGTCTCAGCTATCTCATGCACTTTCAACCTGCGATCTTCCAAAACTATTTTATGGATTTTTTCAATCATCTCTGAAGTTGTGACTTCAACGGGCCGTCCTGAGCGAAGCTCGTCAGAGGTGCTCACACGACCAATTTTAAATTCAGAAACCCACTGATTAATAGTTGAATATGATGGGGAGGAGTCTCCTAGTGCTGAATCCATCTCTTCTTTTATTTGTTTTGGTGTAAAACCTTTCAAATGGAAGTATTTGATGACAGCACGTTTTTCCAATTTTTCCATTTTTACGAAAATAACGAAAGCGTCTCGCGCAATGTGCTCTCAAACGCAAACTAACGTAGCGATTGGGCTGAAACTGTACATACAAGCTCGGTAGGAATGGTACTGTAGGACGCCGCTCCAAAACTAGACCTAGTGGCACCATTTTTTGGTCAGGCCGGAAACTTTTCATCCCACCCTCGTATATATATAGGGATTTGTTAGAGACACCAGACATAGGGAGTCCTCAATGGGATCCAATTGGGTTTTCGTGATTTTTTTTGGGAAATGGGTGCAGATTTCTATCTTTTTTCATAGCAAAGGGTATCATTTCAAGTATCTTTGACAATTTTTTAATTGGGAAATATTTATAAAGCACGGAGATACAGTAAATTGCACAGACCACTGTGCAAAAAAGGTCCTTCGCGGTGACCACTCCTGCTCGGGAACAAATCATCTGAAATCAAAAAACCAAATACATTCAGTTTGTGTACCATATTATCTAGTCTTTAATCGAAGGATTCAATAAAATGATGATTTTTCAAAAAAATGGTCGCCGATCGAAAGTGATCTTCGAAATTCCGGTGGAAAAAACCCTCTATTTTCCTTGATATAAAAAAAAGTATGCATTGAAAAAAATCCTTCTATTAAATACTGCCTTTTGATATACAGAAAATGTCTGTGAAATTTGAAGCAGTTCGGTTTAGTTGTTTTTGAGATATTTTGGTCACCGATTCTGAAAAAGTCATTCCGAGAAAAACGCGTTTCAAGTTTTTACCTGTAACGGTGAAGCGGTGAGCGGACCTACCTGTGAACGCTCACAACTCCCCCCATTTTCAACGGACCGACAAATTTTCAGAGAATATTTTTAAAAAGTTATATTATAAGAATCCGTCGAAAACGAAGAATTGATTTTTTTTTCAAAAATTCCAACTAGGTGTAACCCTTAAAAAATAACCTGCACGCTTCGTGAGCGTGTACATGTCTAGTGTCACGTCAAAGTACAGTAAAATCGATAACAAACGATAATTACAGTGGATTTTCAATAACGTGATTGAAATCGATTTTTAAGATATACTTTTTCAAAATAACATTCACACCTTTCTAAGATCCATTCATTTTGTATATCTATACATTTTGTTTAGAATATTCAACGTATAAAATGGAATGGGATCCATAAAAAATCGTATCGGATTCTGTTCGATAAATGGATTTCAATCAATAGGATTCCAATCAGGAATCCCGACCTGGCTCGAATGTGCGAGCATGACGTTTTAGTATGCGGATCCAATGCGATGACCCATTGGATCCCTAACAGGAAGTAGGGACAGGTATTGGGTTCCAAATGGATTCCTACGACAATTTCTGCACGGGACTCCGTAGAATGTGCTGACGCAGAGTTTGACGATTTTCTTTTGCCCCAAATATGATTATCTCTGAGAAACGGCTGTTCGAAAATGTCAGCTTCCTCCTCGCCCTCATATGTCACGTGGGACATGTTTTACTTCGCCTCAACGAAGTTCCTCTGCGTCTGACATTCAGATAACGTTGTCTCTTCTCCCTTCCATGAAAAAAGGTCCAAGAACAATAAAACATTTCAACAATGCGAAGCGCATAAGCTAACAGGGCGAAATGCTGTGAAATTGGTCCATGATAGAATGTCCAAATATAGCCTACAGCCTTGCCCTTTGAAAAACGTTTATTTCTGTATCAAAGAAGATCCGTGAAAAGATTCTTTTCCCTTGTCTCGCCTCAACCCTCGAAGTATCTCGAAGCATTTAAGTAATCTCCGTCGCCCAGTTCGTGCGGCTACTTCATCGGCGTAAGTACTCCGACAAACATTGTGGCGACGGTCATTCTTATCACGGTAAATAATTACCGCGAGGAAGATGGAACGTTTAACGCGAAGAAAAGAGAATCAGGATTCGTGGTGATGTAAAGAAGCCATGAGACAACGAAGGTTCCGTTTTTCCCCCACTCCTTGTACCCAAGCTTGCTCGTAAGTGGTTGAGATCCGAGGGGACGTGGAATCAAAAGAAGGGAACCCTACGAGAGATTCGAGAATTGATAGGGGGGGGGGTGGTACTCGTTCACGGAGCTTCCTGAGAATAATGCATACACTCCCTTGGGAATTGCAATGCCACCCTCTCAGGAGAAAATGCTGATTGCCTCCTCTCTTTCCTTCTATCCCTACGAGATCCTATTCGACCGATCGTCGCCCTTCTCCCCTCCTGTCTCTTGTTCCCTTCTATTCTTCACCCGCGTCATTTCCATTCTTATATTCAACGCCAATCGACGACGATTCGTCATATTACGACCCTCACAGATAAACAGCGCTCACGTACAGCGTGGATACTGCTGTGTACGGTCCATGTATTTAAGTGCACCACTCGAGCCTTAGAGAATCAATTAGGCCACTTTGTTCGATTGAAAAATCGTCAATTTTTCTGATTTTCTTCAAGAAAAACTATAAAAGATGAATTATCGAAATTATGCGCAAATTAAAATGTATTATTTCTGAACAAAATTTCTGTCCATGACCAAGATTATGTAGATGTGTAGACATGTCCAAGATGATATACACTGAGAGAAAATGGTAGAGTATTTACGAAATACCCAAATGGTAAAAGAGAGTATAGTCGAATTGCCTATAATTTATTGTCACCGCAATCATAATATGGTTAACACAACTATAAGCGAAAAGTATACGTAAATATGCGACTTTGGTGGCGTGTTTGACTATCAAGTATCTCCGAAATTACTATACACTATTGTAAAAGGCTTTACACTATCGATATGGTTAATTCAGCTATATCACAAAATCGGCGCACAAACACCAATGCCGCACTGACAAGGAACACCCTTCGATTTTGTTGAAATTTGGATATGTTATAAAGCACCGAAAAGTAAGCGATACGTATTTTTTTATCGGCGGAAAAATGGTTTTAAGGGGTGAAACGTACCCTCGAAAGTAGGGGTGTTTTTCGTTTTTCGTCGAGAACGTTATCGTTCTTATCTCCAATGTATAGTGCACAAAAAAATAAACAATGTTGCAATTTGAAATTTTTTGATATCTCGTACCGTTAAAACGTTATCGACGAAAAACGAAAGACATCTCCATTTTTGAGGGTGCGTTTCAGTCATTGAAACCGTTTTTCCGCCGATAAAAAAAAATACGTATCGCTTACTTTTCGGTCACCTGAGGGATGTTCCTTGTGAGAGCAAAGTACATGGTGTTTATAAAAGACACCCACAGCAAAAGAGGGGATAGTAAAATCCCGTACAGTGTATTGGCACCGTAATCATAGCACGGTTAACACAACTATAAGCGAAAAGTATATCTAAGCATGCAACTTTGGTGGCGTGCTCGACTATCTATTATCCCCGAAATAACTACTAACTATTGTAAAAAATATGAACTTAATTAACTATATCGATATTGTAAAGCCTTTCACAGTAGTTAATACTTATTTCGGGGATACGAGATAATCAAACACACTACCAAAACGGCATGATTAGATAGACGCTTATAATTGTGTTAACCATATTATGATTACGGTGCCAATAAATTATAGGGAATTTAACTCTGCCCACAATAAAAAAGGCCCATGGTAAACCATGGTAAAAAAGGCCCATGGTGAATGGGCCTTGTTTATAAATACTATGAACATTTTTCTCAGTGCAAGTTTGTACTATTTATATGATTAAGATTAACACTTGTTGAGTATAAATTGTTACAAGATCTTATGAAAAGTGACTATACGAACAAAATTATGGTAATCTGATAGTGAAGACGTAAATCATTTGTGGAACGTGTCAATAAAGTAGACAGCGGTAGCACGCTATGATCGATATAGATATATTAGCGCATTAATTTATCAGTTTTTTAAATTCGCTATTTCAAAAACTATTGTGTTGCGCCAACAATCCATTTACGGGGGGATATACATCTAGGAGCCGGAAAAAAGGTCATTTTTGTGCATTTTTTCAAGGAAAACTATTTGAAATTTCGGATTGGGGTTTTAATTATATAAAAGTATATACATTCAAAAATTTGTTTAATTTTCTTTATTTAAAAATATCAAAAATATACAAGGATATTGTATGATCCTTGGAGCGTCGTAAAAAAATCGGCGTATACGGTACCCACTGGCGTTTCTTCAAAAATCATCTGAAAAAAAAATCAAAAAGATTATTAAATTAGATACTATAGTCTAGTACTTGTCATAGCCGATTTTGAAAATATCGATTTATGACAAAATGGCGGACGTTTGAACATAAATAGTGATTTTTGGGCCAGAAATTAGTTATTATTTTGCCTATAAAACAAAAACTAAGTAACGGAAAAAAAATCCTATGACAAGTACTAGATAATGGTGTATAGAATAACCACAAAAAACCTCAAGGCAATCGGTTTATTGGTTTTCGAGAAATTTTGGGTACCGATTTGAAAAACGTGGTTTTGAGGAAAACGCGTTTGAAAATTTGGGAATGAATAAATCATGAAATTTGTCAACTTACATGGAATCATCGATACCAGGCCTATAGTGTAGGTCTTCTACGGTCGACGGAATGTTCATAGCTTCTAAATCCTCGACCTCGACCATCTAGGTGTATATCTCTCCTTTTAAGCAGTGACATATATTGTCAAAAAGGAGATCTGTGCAAAATTCCACCTATATCGGGGGTAACGGCTATTCGGAATTGCAGCTGGAATTACTTGTATCTGTTATGCCAAATCTGCGATCAAAATAACATAAGTATCCGGTAGCATAGTGGCAGCGTGCGTAGTATAGATAGGTAGGTCATAGGTTCAGGCGAAATATTTTCTTCGATAGGAATCATTTCAGGAGGTCAGGGAATGATAAGTTATGATAAACAATCATACAGGTAGTACTCTCAATTAAGAATTTTGGAAATTATGTAATATTATATAGGTTTAGTAGATATTCAATATGGTAAAAATCACTATTTTTGATAGCGTAAGGAAATAGCCATTTTATGAAAACTTACTATATTATATAGCATTGAACAATCAACGTATAGTTGTAAGATTGTTGATTGCAGTTAACATATGAGCATAGTTAACACAACTGCTAAAATATCATAAGCAGTATTATATTTTAGGCAGTAACCATGACTATAAAATATTGTTGTCCCCTCAGGGTAATATAAAATATGGTTAATGTTACCACACATTTCTCTCAGTGTAGATTTATGAAAATAAATCATATTGATAACACAGCTCAACAGCCGATTTGATGCCGCAAAGCTGTATATTTTTTTTTAAATCTTATCTTTATACTGATGCTATTCTAACAGTTAAGCGGTCTTCTCACTTTAGACGCTGAAAAAGGCTATTTTTTATAAGTTTATATCATAGATATTGATATAAAAGTTGTTACACTTAATAAATACACTTTCGAAATAATTTTTTTTCAAATGTATGTATTTTTGTAACCCCAACAAACTTTAAACTACTGAAAGTACTGAACCGATCCTTATGAAATTTTAACCACATATTCTTTACTACTTTAGCTGTAGCGCATATCAACGATTTTTTTTAATTTCGATATTTACTTTTTTGCCAAAAACGGTGAAAAAACCAGTTTTTTTGTTTTTTCAAAAAGTGTCCGCCATTTTGTTATTTTTGCATATATCAAAAATCGTGTGATATGCGCTATAGCCGTTAACATACTTAATCTAAAACCGTTTGATTTTTTGTTTCGGATGATCCATCTCCAAGATTTCATCAACAGCGCAGACCTACCATTTTTAGGACATTTTTTAACTATCATTTTCGTCTATAAATAGTGACTTGAATGAATAAAACAAAATTGAAATGTATTTCGAAAGTGTATTTATTAAGTGTAACAATTTTTATATCAATATCTATAATATAAACTGATCAAATAAATTCATGAAAATAGCCTTTTTTAGCGTCTAAAATAAGAAGACCCCTTATTATTGATATTCTACGTCACTACACGGAGATATACAATTTTTTTATCAAATCTAATTTTATTGAGAAATTTAAGTTTTACTAAACATTTTTTACATTGAGTAAAAGCTTCTTTTTCGTAATTTTCCCCAGTTAGACTTGTCGAGGCCGTCACGCATCGAACTTCAAACGTAATCGGCCATCATGCGCGTATCCTATCTTTCCTGACACCTATCTTCCATGATTTTTATGATTGGTGGAAGCGTTTTCCTTGCTCTTCTATGAAGGAGCCAAGATTTTCTGCGAATTCATCTCGATCCTTGATTTCTATTCCAAAATTAGGAAGAGAAAAAGGGAAAAAAGCACTTTACATGAAATCTATAAACGTTTTACTAAATGTTCGAATGACATACTCTGCGCATATGTAAGAAATGTATTAGGGTAGTTCGAAGAAGCTCGTCTTCGCTTTGCCGCCGTCAACATATCACTGAATTAATTTATAACAGTAAATCATATTTTTTTAACGCAAAAATGTCTGAAATAAACTGCTAACGATGCTCATTCTGAAATTATAATTCATTTGAAATCCCTGTTTGGTAACGTGAAATATAGGTTGGTATTGGTCTCACCAGTAGTCAGTTGACAAAAATAATACGAATTTAGCCGGCACCAAGAATTTAATTTTTTTACTTGTGTAATTGTTTGTTACTGTTGATGAAGAGAAGCAAGAAAAATGTTCAACGTAAATTTGATCGGTTCGAGTTTATAAAACAAAGAATAAGTGTTTTTAACCAAAAGTTATAGTTGCAGGTTACTTTTTGGAAATGAGTTTGTGAACATTGTCGACCAAATTTTATTAAAATTTGTTCAATTTTTACGCCACGGAGCACTTCCAGAGACTTAAAAAAAGTTATTTTGAGACAGAAGCGTTCACAGTTTGCTAAAAAAAGTTGTTTTTCTTCGTGAAAGCGATGTTTGCTCTGAATCGATACATCTTTTGGATGTATTAAGGCAGTAGTCTGGTCTAGAGAGAGATTTTTAACGTAATTTTTGGGTTGGAATACCTTTTAAACCGTTGAAGTTATCTTGATGAAATTTTACATATGTATTTATTGTTCCTTTGAGAATGTACCTACATTTAAAAAAAATTATTTTAAATATTTTCACGTAGTTTTTTTTACAACATGGTCCGCCGAAAACCGCCTCAATCGGCGCCCACTCTGGGTGATGTTGTATGCATCCGAAAAAAAATATATATTATTCTCAATCTGTATGAGTATTCTGAGCACGGGTAGCAGAATTAGTACTTAAACAAAATTTGTTACAAAACGGCGGCCTGTTAAACTTTGATTAACGATATTTCATACATTTTCGGGTATTCGACGAGTTATAAAATGTGGACAAAATTATTGTTCGACTCAATTCTGCTACCAGTCCTCAGAAAGAGGCTACCGAAGGTATGTGCAAAATTTGAGCTCGATCGGTCAATTAGTTATCGAGATATCGTGGGCGCCGATTTGAAAAACATAATTCTGAGATAAACGCGTTCAAAGTTTTGATACCGTTAGATGAGGTTTGCGCGCGGCTTGCTCATAATTTCTGTTACCCTGCTAATTTTTGAAATATCAATAAACGGTTTTCACGAGCGTATTAAGAAAGGTCTGAGAAATAATAAAATGAAAAAAAAAAAATCGATTTGAAGATTGAAAATTTCAAAACGAACCGCGCTTATGCGAATCCCGAGTAGAAATCTTGCTCCAGCTACAATAAGCACCTGATCAGGCATCCTGACTTCTTTTTCCAGCCTTGATCAGAATTTTTTATCAAGCCCTGATCATTTTTGAAACACAATCCCTGACTTCCGTCTGATCAGGGTAAAAAATCAAGGCCTGATCAGGGTAAACTATCAAGGCCTGATCAGGGTAAAAAATCAAGGCCTGGTCAGTGTAAAAGATCAAGGCCTGATCAGCGTAAAAAATTAAGGCCTGATAAGGGCTTAATTTTTCACGGCTTGATAAAAATGAAAAATCATATGATTTTTCACGGCTCAGGATGACCGATTTTTTCCTGAAATAAAAAATACAACGCATACACAAAAGAGAAAAAGGTACCACTTTATAAATAACGCTGATCGTTTATTTTTTAATCTTAATATAAAATTTATCACATATATTTTTCACATATATCTATATGGAAAACAAACATCATTTTTCTTGTATTTGTAATAGAACAAAAACTCGAAATAAACTAAGATATATCACTGTATTATATTCCACTTATAATCCCGAAATAAACTAATATATTTTTCAAACAAAAACTTAAGAAACTTCGTGAATAAAGTAAACAGAGCTCAACGTTTTTATGACCAGACGTTTCTAGGAAACGTTATATTGGGCGTTCTGTTCGTTTTTTTACGCGACGCTCGAAACTTGTCCCAGTCTTTTGCTGAAATAATCAGGCCTTGATACCGCTCCAACAGCTTGTCCAATTTGCTTCGAAAGAACTTCTATTCCGTGTTCCCTATATTTCGAAATGACAGCCACTGAAAAATACGAAAATGTTCATCCCACTTAGAATTCAATGTCTACATATATATCTATATAAGGTATGCACATTATTTTATTAGGGTGGCACAAAATTGAGCTCTATTTTTTTTTCCTTTTTCTCACCATCCAATTATCTACTTTAAAGAAGAAAAAAAATTGTTGCAAAAGCTGCGAGCGGTCATTTTTTAACGAAAATTAGAATCAGGCGAATAGCGAATAGCAGGAGAGCCCGTACAGCGAAGACCAACCAAATAATGGTGAGTTGACAGCGAAGTGCAGTTCAGTGAATGTAATGTCCATCCGAAGTGCATTTCTTATGGGCTAACTTGCACCGATGGAAATACTTTCACTTAACTGAACTATGCAGTCAACTTATCATTATTCGGTTAGCCTACACTGTCCGGGCCCGTAGCGAAGACTAACCAAATAATGGTAAGTTAACAGCGTAGTGCGGTTCAGTGAATGTAATGTCCATCCGAACTGCATTTCTAATGGGCTAACTTGCACCGATGGACTTACTTTCACTTAACTGAACTACGCAGTCAACTTGTCATTGTTCGGTTAGCCTACGCTGTCCGGGGCCGTACAGCGAAGGCCAACCAAATAATGGTAAGTTGACAGCGTAGTCAGTTCAGTGAATGTAATGTCCATCCGAAGTGCATTTCTTATGGGCTAACTTGCACCGATAGAATTACTTTCACTTGACTGAACTGCGCAGTTAACTTATTATTATTCGGTTAGCCTGCGCTGTCCGGGCTAATCAGCACCGATGGCAAAACATTTACCAGATTGAACTACGCTGTCAGCTTACCATTATTTGGTTGGCCTACGCTGTCTCTTCTTCTCCTCTGACAAAGGAGACGGACCAAGTAAAGAAACATAAAAGCGATACACAAAACAAATATAAATCTACTTACATAGTGGTAGCGCCAACACATGCCAATCCTCAGGAATTTCGAGTTGTTCCTCGCTGAGGATCTGTTCCGGATCTGTTAAATGTATCATAATAAATATTTCAACCAACGCATATATAATTTGGCGTATGGTTAATTTACAGTCAGATTTAATTCAATTTACATTTATAGATTTAAGAATTGTAAGTCTTTGAAAAAAATTAATTGTTATACTAACCTGCTGCTGTATTATTTCTTCGTTTTTTCCCTTATTTAGAGCCCGCTATTCACGCAGACACAGTCGTTGCGCAATCTTCTTCCGATTGTGTTTGTCCATCTTATTCACAACGTACACGTTATATGTAAAAATGTATAAAGTGATTAATAATATGTCTCGTGCTTCTCTCGTGTCTGTGTATCATTTGACAAGATGAGGTTAGGCACGTTTTTAGCGCCAAACTGTAGAAGTCCAGTTACATGATGATTGCTTGAAATTAGCTGGATCAGGCGAATTGAAGTAACCCGTAAGTCCAGTTGCTTGACATCGCCTGAAGCTAGCCGGTTCAGGCGAATTGAAGTAAGCCGTAAGTCCGGTTGCTCGACCACCGCCTGACCCCAGCTTGATCAGGCAAATTAAGGCAAACTTAAGTAAGGCCTTCGTACTACAAGCTGATCAGGCGCAGATCAAATATCAGGCCAGCCTGACAATATTTCTACTCGGGATATCCATCCCGACGATATTGCACCCTTTATGTTTTATTACGTTAGTTCGACCGGCATTATCCGGTCCCAAGATCAAATAACTAATGTGAACTAGTAAAGTAAATTTTGTTCGCATTTACTGAATAATTCTCGACTCTCTTTCGTTCAAAGCGTATAGAGAATCCGAGAGAGGGCGAAAAAATGGGCATAAATTGTAAAGGGGGATGAAAAGCGTGCGCGAATTTCATAACCGAGTTATAGCGAGTATAAAGACGTAAAAAGCGTATCCGATGTTCCCCCCGGAGGTAGAAGCGAAACATGTCGAACCAAAGCGTGGGAGAGAAGAGAGAGAGCAAAAGAGGAACAGAGCTGCGACTAAAAGGTGTTGATTAATATGAGATAATTATATATCGCGACACTACGGTAGAGTTAACGAGAACAGGTTCGCTTTTCTTTTGACGACAGATTTCTCATCGTCCTCTCTCTCTCTCTCTCTCTCTCTCTCTCTCTCTCTCTCTCTCTCTCTCTCTTTCTCTCTCTCCCTCGCTCTCTCTCTTATTTAACGCTCTCGACACAAAGATCCGAGTTTAGAGAAGGGAGAAAAGCGAGAAAATTCTCGTGCACTCTATCTGGGATAGAGAAACGTCGGTTTCCGAGGTCACGGAAATGTTCGCCGCGAGAGTCGAACAAGTGGGAAGAGGTCGAGAGGAAAAGGGAGACGGTACACGGTGTGAGCGATAGAAGAAAAGTGCCGGAAACTCAAGGGGGTGGAACGAATCACCGCGCGAAATTGTGACTGAGTGGCTTCGCAATTTCTTCACCTTCGTTTTCCCCGATCACACCAGGACTATCGTCCTTTTTTCTTCTAACCTACGATCGAAGGACGAAACCACTCGAGATTGCCCGAGATGAGCGAGATTCTTTAATTTTTGTCTCTACGGCCTGAATCAAGTACCCTAAATCCTTATGCAGGGAAACGTTTTTAGGAACTGATGATTATCTTCTAAAACTGGATACACGAATAATTTCTTACATTGTTGAGTCTGTGTTGGTCGTTCTGACAAATGTTAGCATAAAATTTGTATTCGTATTCGTATTGCAAAGAATATTCACTTTTTCGTTCGTTTAAGGAGGTTGGAGTCGTTCAGTTGAGTCAAATGGAGATTTATGATTTTTTTATTTAACTAACCTCAAAAAAATGCAAACGAGGTGATATATTCTGTAAATGCTAATTTTTCATAAAATATACAATTAAAGAGCAAAATTATGCATTTTCATATTTTTATTACGTGAATAAGAAAAACTTTTGTGTTAATATTAATTTGAACAAGTACAACGTTATCGATGATTATTATGAAAAAAACTGCGTCAGTGAATGTTTTATACAACTAAGAATGAAATTCTGAGTAATTTATGACTATGCCTACTTATATTATTTATTATTACCATTAGTCAATATTAAGTGTTGCCGGAATACGGCAACTTTGTGGACATTGAGGTTGGCAGCAATGTTCTTCATTCGCCAGCCAGGATTCATGATTTTTTATCAAACCTTGATGGTTCAATATTGAATATATATGGTTTAAGATGAGCAAGTTGGGTTTTTTCTTTTTTAAATGTTGACAAACATTTAGTTTGCGTTAATCCGTTGTTAAAAATGGTTTACCATGGTGCTCAATAGCAAAAAAAATTACATCACCCATCGTGTGATCGTCTCGCCCATCTAACCGCACGTAAAATGATACACCTTAAACTATTTTTTATCTCTGGTTCTTCGGTGAAAAAATTTCAAAAAATTTGTCAAGACTCATTATAGTCTAGACACAAAGTAAATTTTTATTTTTGTTCAATCCTGGATTGTGACGAACGCTCCAACCTCCTCAACCTTTACCTACTAACGCAAAATTCTTGGATCCCCGACCTATCACTGTCACTTTCGACAAGCCCAATTTTCCGAATTAATTTTTCGTCGCTATATTTTATGTATTGCGCTATCGGAATGATAGCGCACGTGATTGTGCATCCACTCACGGCGTTTGGAACGATTCAAGCCCATGGTCCAACGACACGAAGATGCGATCGCGTTCAGGCCATTTTATCCCCGAACAAACAAATCCAAATGCCAAATACTCGTTTGCATTTTGCTATGTACAGAGAGAAAAGGGCGATGCAAAGCATGAGCGATGAGGGCCCGAAATGTGTAGCATTGGCAATTGATATATACATACTTGGAACGGTTTATGCCGATCCGATCTATGTGAACACAAACCCTAAATTTGGTCAGTAAACTACCATGCTGCTCAGTCAATTGACAAGATGATATATTTAGACTTACCCACTTCACTTTAATATATGTATATATGCATTTAAATATAAATGTGCCATGTTTGAACGAAAAAGTCAACACGACACGGAAACAGTCCTGGTCGACGGACCAACGGAAATTTAATTTAAAAAACCACCCCCTTCGGAACGCTAGGAGGGAAAGGATATACAGGAACGAGATAGAGCAAGTGATGATGCCGAGAAACGCCCGGTTCACAATAGGGCCAATCAGTGAGAACGACACCCTTGTTCTCGAGTGCATGTATATACGAAGACGTCGAACATCCTTAAGGATTTGCCCAATTAATCCCCGAGCACTCTGAAACAACCTCAATCGGGAGTTGGTGATTTTTCGTGTTTGCTTGCTGAATTACATCGACACGCAAAAATGTAATTTAATTATAAGGCATACCTGTCTAAATAACAAGTAGATGATACATATTCTCAAGCGAATGTTACTTACTTAGACGTTAAACTAAATGCGTTTTTTAAACATTGATTTTTATTTTTTTAACATTTTCGATTCAAGCTATCTACCACCATATCATCATTTTTAATAGTTTTCTATATGCACTGAGAGAAATGCATGGTGTTCTCAACCATATTTTAACTATATTTTATTCCCTGAGGGGACAATACTATTTTATAGCCATAGCTACTGCCAAAAGTATAGTACTGCTTATTGATATTTTAGCAATTGCATAAATCATGCACACATGTTTACCACATCCACCAATCCTACAAGCGTACGTTTATCCGTCAATCCTATATAATATAGTAGGTTTTCATAGAATGGATATTCACTGATACTATCAAAAATGTACTTCTCCAAGATTCTAATAGTACATCGAAATATATATACATTCATTAAAAATGTTGTCTGTGATTTGCGACGATGTTTATAGTGATTTGTACCATATTATAAGATACGACCTGCTATATGCGTATTTAGTGTGTTATTCAAGTGTTGGTACAAGGTATCAATGCCCGTCTACTAAATGCATAGAATCTTTCATATATCCAAAATAAAATAAAATACGCAACTGAGAGTTTTACCTTGATGATTTTTTATTATAATTCACCAATCCCTGACCTCTTGTAATGATTTGTTTGGAACAAAATATTTCGCCTAATCGGAATCGAACCTAGAACCTAACTGCTTACCGTCTGCCTATCCTACGCACGCTGCCACTACGCTGCCGAGTACTTTTGGCATCTTTAGCACAGATATGGCATAAGAGACAAACGTAATTCCGGCTGTACTTCCGAATAGCTGTTACCTCTCTCTTCTCTATAAGTCAAAATCTCTTCTATATAAGTACTGTTTAAATGGATTTTTGGCAGTTCGCAATAGTTTTGTACCATATAATAGTGATTTATACCATATCATATGATACTATTATATTATTGTATGATACTATTAAATTATACTCGAAAAACGTTAATGTTAACCATATGAATTGTACAAACTTGAAAAGAATAGTAAAGGTTTGACTGAACAAAACTTAACTTATAGTATACAACATTAGTATTTGTGCGCTGATTTTGTTATAGTACTGAATCAACCATATCTATATTGTCAAGCCTTTTACAATAGTAAAACATCACTTCGGGGAGAATAGATCGTCAAACACCCAAATCGCATGTACAGGCATACTTTTCGCTTATAGTGGTGTTAACCATATTATGATTGCGGTATCAATACACTATAACGAATTTTACTATCCCCTCTTTTACCATGGGCGTTTGATGTAGATACCATGAACTTTTCTCTCAGTGTGTTGGTTGAAAAACAGTCACAAACATTTTTATTCGGCGTTAGTGATGGGACGTACTGCATCCAGTTAACAAGATGCCAATTCGAAATTAATAATCTTTGATTAAACCTTACAGCTGTGAATTTCGTTACTGAGAAATAGAATTTTGGGTGAACAGGTCAGCGATCAGATCCGCTGATATAAAGGAGTAGCATGGCCGGAGGATCGTGGACCGGATGGCTACAGCGATGTCGGGAATCACCACGATTAGTCATCGTGATTGTCGCCATTGCTCTTCTGCTCGACAACATGCTGCTGACCACCGTCGGTAAGTAAATATTCAATGAGATTTATATAGTTATAGCTCGATAAGTTCAATGGAGTTCAAATCGTGCATTAGGTTCCACAGTAATAATTGGACGAATGCGAATACTGCTCGTTCCGAATAGTCGTTTCTTCCGGGCTGTCAATTGAGCCTAAAAATTAATTTTTAGGCTCAATTTTTTTCGATACTCGAATTTTCTTCAATACTCGAATCTTTTTCAATACTCAAAATTTGGTCGTTTATGTTTCTTCATGTTTAATGTTTTTTCTACTCGTACAGAAATGACTTTGAAACTTCGTATTTTTTCGAAAGGTGACAAGCTCCAACGCGACGTCACTTAAGGGGAGATATACACCTAGGAGCGGGAAAAAAGGTCATTTTTGTGAATTTTTTCAAGGAAAACTATTTGAAATTTCGGATTGGGGTTTTAATTATCTATAAGTATATCCATTCAAAAATATGTTTAATTTTATTTATTTAAAAATATCAAAAATATACAAGGATATTGTATGATCCTTGGAGCGTCGTAAAAAAATCTGCGTATACGGTGCCCACTGGCGTTTCTTCAAAAATCATCTGAAATAAAAACCAAAAAGATTGTTAAACTAGATACTATAATCTAGTACTTGTCATAGCCGATTTTGAAAATATCGATTTATGACAAAATGTCGGACGTTTGAACATAAATAGTGATTTTTGGGCCAAAAATTGGTTATAATTTTGCCTATAAAACAAAAACTAAGTAACGGGAAAAAAAATTCCTATGACAAGTACTAGATAATGGTGTGTAGAATAACTACAAAAAATCTTAAGGCAATCGGTTCATTGGTTTTCGAGAAATTTTGAAAAACGTGGTTTTGAGAAAAACGCGTTTGAAAATTTGGGAATGAATAAATCATGAAATTTGTCAACTTACATGGAATCATCGATGCCAGGCCCATAGTGTAGGTCTTCTACGGTCGACGGAATGTTCATAGCTTGTAAATCCTCGACCTCGACCATCTAGGTGTATATCTCTCCTTAAGGGCGGAGATACCGTTAGGCGAGGGAAAAATGGCTGATTTTCATTATTTAATCTTTAAAGGAAAGAATTCTTTACCATTTTTAGACTTATGGTATATTTTATTACTACTTTTGGCTGTTACATGATTTTTTAAATGATTCACCTCTGAAAATGGCGAAGGTATGGCACGGTCTTCTAAATGGTTTATGGTGGATGTAATCAGATGGCGTGATCACGTAGCGCCGGTGAGATTGATATGAAAAAATCAAGGAAGATTTTTCTTTTATTAACACTTATACGCAGGATATGAATCGAGAAAAAGTGAGAAATGTTGAAAATCTATGAAATGGTACAGTTTAAAACAAAAAGATTGAATTCTCCTCAAAAAATGGCTACATTTTGCAATAAAAAAATACTTTGTTTTCTGAATTTCCAAAAACATTTAGGGTTATGTTTTAGATAATAAGGATAGAAAGATTTATACCAAACTTCATCAGAATCGTCAATTTTTTTAGCTATACGTCATACCAATTTGGAAAATGCAGTTTCGAAAACCGTGCCATACCTCCGCCATCTTTAAAGGTTAAAAAATTACCATGTAACAGCCAAAAATAATAATGAAACATACCTTAAGGCTCAAAAAAGGTGAAGAAATCTTTGAATTAAACAAAAAAAAATAAAAATCAGCAATTTTTTTCTCGCCTAAAGGTATCTCCCCCCTTAATCATCGAACTTCACTTATTTCGCTGCCTGATCGCGCGGCTAGTAAATTGGACTTCCCTGATGGTATCTATCGATGCGACAAAAGCGTGAAAGTTCGAATCGCGAGTAACGGAAGAGTGTACCTCCTGAAAGAGACACAATTAGTGAAAAGAAAAGAAAACGTTGACATTGAGAAGATTATACTCGATATATATCGTCGAGAAAGCGGAACACTTGTTCCTTGAGGCTATATAAGACGAGAGGCAAGCTTGAGAAAAGAAAGATCAGAGGAATCATTACTCCGAAGATGTAAGCAAGCTCTCCGCTTCTTTTCTTAATTAAAAAATCTACTAGACTCGAGTTAGACTCGACTTCCCTGCACGCTGCAATTCTGTCAGTGACGTTGTGCACTACAGAACGAATTGGGGAAATAAAAATCCGTTCCCAATTGGTGCATTCAATTCCGACTGTGATAGGGATCGGGATACAAATATGGAGTGCTGGACAAAATAAGGAAAATTGTGAGATAAGATAAATTGCGTACTCAAATAAATATTTAAGTATGTAAATATTTCTCGAGCAAGGCGCTACATTTATGTGGCTCACGGAAAAATGAGACTTTTACGAAATTTTTTTGAGAATAGGATACTAAAACAAATTTCAAAGTGAAATTTGGAGGGTCTATTTTACTTGTGTTGACGTATACAATAAAAGATTTTGTGAACAATAATACAAAATGGCGGCTCAGTCGTAGCTACACTAAGAGCGTTTTTTGGCGCTCTATGGGAGGACGCAGGACTTTTATAGATCAGTTGCTAGAACAAAGAAAAATCGTCATCAGTTTTACTAGAGAACTACACACAATTATTGAAAAATGTGGTTTTCCGCAAAATAGCATCGTTTGGATAATTGTTTTCGCTGAACAATCGTCCGTATGTTATTTTTAAAAACGAAAATTGTTAAAGAATCGTAAAAATTGTGTGTGAATCTATCATTATTTGTTGTATCACATAAACTATATCAATTGGTTAATATCATTGTGATAGTTCGAGTGTTTTTTCGAATATCATCCTATAGATTTTTCAAACATAACCTATATATAATTAATAATATATATAATGATATATACATGTATATAATTCCTCTCCCCGCCCTCTACCCCCGTCCCTCCTTGATGTGTGTGTTGCAATGAACGCAGACCATTAACGGAGACTTTGTCCTTGGAGTGCCATATTTCAGGTGTTTACATTTTATTTTTTTTAAAGGAAACGATTAAAGCTTTTTGAGTGCGGTTTTTTCTTGCTTTTATTCATGATATACAGAACGTTAAAAAAAAAAAATTTTAAACCAAAATGGCGGCCGTTACAGCTCCGCGAAAACAGGTCCTCAAATCGCGAGAGGTAAACGGCTGACATCACTGCCCCCTCTTTGTTGATCTGAAACACAAATTCAAAGCATATTATCAATCTGTGACCCTTTGGTCATGGAATGACGGATGGGTTTTTCGTTTAGTACAAATTTCGGAAAATGGTGGCAATTAAAAAAAAATCGAATTTTAGCGTTTTTTTCGCATAAAAAGATAAATAATAAATGCAAAAATGTATCTATCGAAAAAACGATCCGTCATTCCGCGAAGACATATTTTCTGAATATGCTCTCCAAATTTCAGGTCGATATGTTAATTACAGCGGTCAGGAGAATGTCAGCCATTTTTAAAAACGTGTTTTCGAGAAAAACGCGTTTAAAGTTTTGTAATGTGTTTACACAAATGTGTTTATAATTACCGCTAATCGGCAATGCCTGGTCCATAGAGGCATCCCTCCTGTTCTTCTAGCTGCTGAGCTGAAATTGATTTTTTGAAAATTTCAAGGACAAAGTCTCCCTTAATCCAATCACATAGAAAAATATTTGACTCTACGGAAATTCTAATTAATTTAATTTTTTTGAAAATCAAATAGATAAACTTAGTGGATATAACTAAATTGTTCTTCGAACCGATGAAACCGAATCACAGATTTACTGGGTATAAATAAAATATTTAGTTATTAGACGATATTACATAGATATTCATTTCAATAAATAAATATATTTATAATAAATAATTCCGATAATGGAATGCAATAGGTAAAATTTCATTCCACGAAAAAGCGTAAGTTAGTTCAAATTTTGAATCAAATAGACGCATCTAGTCAATACCAATGAAATGTTTATCCCGGCGTAACTAAGAAGCTGAAGTTAAAATTTCAAGTCGTTCGGATGAAGACTGGCCGAATTATGCGTTCTCCCGATTTCAAAAACGCGTTTAAAGTTTTAAAACTGATTTAGGAGCTATCGTCCACACGACCGAATCGAAGCTCTCATTTGAATTCTCCGTGTACCCACCGAGGCATTTTTATAGATCTTCAGTTGTTAGGTCGTTTTATTTTTTTTTGTGTAACAATTGGTCTAAACGACTCGAAATTGCTACTTTCACGGCCTAGGCTGTTTCGTGCATTTCGGAGCGCTCGGAGGCATTTCGGAAAATAGGCTCCAAAAATAAAAAAAAAAATTCTCGTATATAATTCCTATTGTATATAATTCTTGTCATGCTAACACATCATTTAAGCCAATGTAAAAAAACGGGCCAACATTTGTTCTACTCAGCTGTAACGCCGTAAAATATTAATCGGAGTAACGCAATATCCAGCCAAAATGAGTTCGCGAAAGCTCTGAAGTTTTTGAAAAGCTGCCTGGCGTATCAAAAAAGCTTGAAGTGTGAAAAATTGTCAATCGTGTATGAATGAGTTACATTCGAGTCACGGTTGAATGGCCGACGGCAAAGGGTAATTTTCAAGATCTGTTTTATGCTCTCGGCGAGAGTACGGTACAGTCTTTAAGCCATCGCGTATACTGTTAGGGAGCTCTTGGGCATTATGCACACGGAATGCTAGTGGGGGTGTTACAGAACGTTTGACAGTAGGTCAAGAGTATGTTGCACCGGTGAACAATTGCTCCAAGCCTCTAACGACCATACACGTGTAACGTTTTTTACCGCCGTTCCTATATGAAAAAGAAAAAGTTATTGCCATCGGTTGCCGAATATTTGGAATATTTTATATCACTTCAATGACTTCAATGCTCGTTTGTATATTCTCCCTATTTCAAAAAATTAATCCTTGGCCTCGTAATTTCTCAAGGGATTGACGAAGGAAGTTTGAATTGGGTTGAAACGTAAGAATTTCTAACGTATACATATAGAGATATTATGTATTATAATACCGTGCTCGACGATCCAAGAAGTACTTCGAAAACTCGAGTGAAAAAAAGTCATACGGACGGAGAATTTCTCCGGATTACGAGATCGCCATGAGTCTCTGATTCTATTGGGATATCGAGGCACACAATGTCCCCAGAGAGCGCCGACGTATTAAGTCTTCGAGAGAAATGAAGAATTCGTTGATCAAGAAAAACCGAAACGAAGAAAGACAGAGAGACAGAGAGAGAGAGAGGGGGGGCTCAGAGTTCAATTACGACAAAGGATATTAAGCTGCCCCGATTGATTCAATCCTTATTATATTAATTATGACTCGATGTTCACTTAACACCTACGGACCGGCTTGCGTTCTGTAACACAAAATCAAATGAAAGCCATCAACAATTCTAGATACTAAAATTCTAAAAGAAATGTTTGACATTCGTAAAAAAAGCGTCTCCACTTCTTAAGGGGTTATGCCTAGTTGTAACAGTCGAAAACAGCTCATTGGGATTTTTAAAATAAATCGCGATGATGAATTTCTATAAAAATTAAATCATTTAATTATAAACGATTTACAGCCAATGTCTGGGAAACACCTGCCGAAAACGTCTTTTGCGATGAGCAATGCTCTTCTGAACCCGGTTACCGAAAATGAAAAAATCAACCAGACGTCGTTAGTATATTAGGTTATCCTATGATTAATGGAAGGAATTTCCGAAATATCAAATTAAAACAGAATGGGGCGTGTTCAAAATAAGAGTCTTGATATTTGCAGCATAAATGGGCATTTTCCATCCGCCAAATCGGAAGTACACATCGGGAAAAAAATCCTTCGATTAACGCGGTCCTCTAGTTTCTCGGCTGTTTTTTTTTACGGCTTTTTCAATAATTTTTTACGGGCAAAGCATCGGAATAATCAATCTCATTGTTTTTCCATAATCTTTATTAACATTTAAATAAGCTTTACACATTTTTGGAAGTCAAAATATATAATAGAATAAAAGTTGTAGTGGCCGACAGAAAGACATCAAGTAAAAGAGGTGCTTGACGGTGACCAAGATTGCGGCTGTTCTGCTTATCTGAAATCAAAAAACCAAACGGCATTTTAATCTTCATATTTAAGACTAGCGATTGAACTAGAGTGAATTCTAAATTACAAACATTGACTTTTTTATACACTTTTGAAAATTAAATTCTATTTTTTACTCATTTTTTCTTAAGTTTTTCGCTCGTACAAAAAAAACTATCGAAGCAATCATGATAATCCTAGTTCAATCGCTGGCTTATAAAATATTAAAGATTCTGTATAAATTTGAACAAGATCGGTGCAGTAATTTCTGAAATATCGTGGTCACCGTTTCGAAAAATGGTGTTTCGAGAAAAACGCGTTTGAAAGTATACCTGCTCCGTTCCAGGGCCGTAACTTGTGAACCACTTCGAATATCGAAAAATCCTTTGGCACACATTTTCTACACATGTTGTAGATGTGATTTATGAAAAAAAATCGATTTTTTCGACCCGAGAAACTAGAGGACCGCCTTAAATACTATATTTTTACATCTAGAAAAAGCCCTAAAAATATTAGAGATCGATGCAGTAGTTTTTTTCAGATATTTTGCTCGCCGACTTTGAAAACGTACTTTCGAGAAAAAAAAACGTTTGAAGTTTCAAAATTGGATTAAGTATACGTAATGAAAACATTTATTTCATAACCAACGCAAAGTCATCTATTCCGGGCCCATACAGTGGGTCTTCAGCTGTAGATACTGCCTCTAAAACGCCAATCTTTCTTTTCCTACGAAGCATTCTTCCCTCTCGAGTGCTCCCTTGCGCGCTCTTCTCATCGATATTAATGCGTACATCCGAAAAAGTTGTTTGAAAAAGTATCTTATTTAATGTAAACAGATATGATTGAATGCCACATTCGAACATATAATAGTTCAATACATCATTAACGTAGAAAAAAAAACAATTCCAGATATGGAAAAAAAACAACCAGACGAAGAATTTCGGAACCAACAAGTAAAAAGTATGCCAAATCTCGGTACGGTCAATTTCACGTTTACTCATGAGGAATGATGTATCGAAAGTGAAAAATTGCACACGCACGCAAGTAAGAAAAATCGAAAGAAATAGCCAATTACAATTTGAATTACAGATACCGACCGTAAGAGCCTAACAAATGGACTCATGAGCCTAAAAAATAGACCAACCAAAAAATGGACCAATGGACTAGCCAAAAAATGGACTCATGAGCCCAAAAAATGGACCAACCGAAAAATGGACTCATGACTCCAATAACTCTTGACAAAAAAATGGTCAGCAGCAGTCAGAAAAATTATGCACTTTGAGAAAAGCTCGGATAAATGGCCAACGTTGAAGCCGCAAGAGTTGATATTCAATCCACTCGGTGTATCACATTAGGATTTCTACACCCGTGATATTATACTGCGAAGTCGACAGTTACAGATCACACATATACGAGCTCAATGGTCAGTCCATTGAGCTCACTCGTTTTTGTCAGCTTTTAAATCTCGAACGCCAAGGGGATTTTTCCACCCCAACGAGTGCGGAAACCGCAAGCCCTCGTGCGCTCCATGTTTAATTCAGTGGATACTCGCGTTCTCCAGATCGAGCTGAGATCTCGACGGGAAACGTATGGGACTCTGACCGCGGTGGGTTGTGTGTCACGCCATACCAATCCAGATAAGTGGTCATGCATTTATGGAGGAGCCTCGAGAGTTTATACATTTGTACGTTTCTTTGCCAGATGTGATGGAGGGGGGAGGGGGCGGAGGGCACAACACATATGCGTACACACGAGACGGGATGACGAGAGCGCTCGGAGTTATCGGAGTTATCGTACAGTGGGAAGAATAATTCGTGGGCACCTCGCGATAAACGACTCTGAATCATTCTACACTATATGGGCGATCAAATTAAAAGATGCGATCAAGTTCGACAACCTCTACGAATTATCAAACTTCACATTTGAAAAACCTTGATAAATAGAGACACCGTGGCTGAATTTCACGACTGAAATATCGTGAATCAGGAAAAAATTCATTGCCAGTATCAAATGATGTACGACAAAAAATGCACTGAAACAAAATTTCATGGTGTCTACCATAAATAGGCTGGTGGGAAGCTAGAGTAGTAAACGTTCACATTTAGTGAAAACAAATCACTCCAGAGATCTGACGAAGAAAAAAAAGTTCTCATACTTTCATGATACAGTCATTTTCTCAAGTAGGAATTCAAAGCGTATATCTGTAAAAAAAAATAATGAAAAACACCAAACACGACGAATTGCCTATGATAGAACATATTGCATGGATTATAGCGTTTTCAATGTCACGTGTTGGGGGCCAACCATTAATGCCTTAAAATTTGGAGGTGTATGCGAAAAAAAATAAATATTTCTTGACTCGTATTGTTTTTTTACAACTACTAAAAAACGCCTATGAAAGTTCTACTACTCAGCGCCAGAGCCTTACACCGATAGACGATTGAAATTTATATCATCGTGAGATTAATTAAGGATGCATTAACTATCCAAAAATTAATCGGTTTCATAACATAGTTTCGGAAATTTTTAATATTCAAGTAGAACCTTCATCCATTTGGTAATACACATGGCACCTCATTAACACTAGTCATCGGGTTGTAGGGGCTAAAATAATACTTCGATATAAATTTAAAAAACTGATCCAATCGTGGATGTAGCGGTGGGAATGTCGTGTCAAAAAATTAAGAGGTACTTCGTTCTCTACTTCGTTCATTAAGGCCATGTAGAACACGCCCCGACCGCTTCGCAATTTCGATTCCCTTTTCTCCCAAATGATACAACCAATTAGGTTATTAAATGGTTTATTTTTATTGTAAAGAACATGTACGGTTTTTAAAGCAAAGTATTTTTGTTTTTTTTTCAACAATTATCAACGATATAGCTTATTGAAATTGTTATTTTCGGCTCGGCAAAGACACGCCGAGAGCGTCTGAAGTTTCCCGAACGCTCTGTGACGTCACCGTTTGAAAGCTGGTGTACGAACTACTCGTGTAATACGAGTATTCTATCAACGAAGGCAACGACCGAATCATATAGGACTTGTTTCGTTCCTCTTTGTGTAAATACAACGAAAAGTGCCCCGAATAAGGTATTTCTGAATGTGCCACAAGACTTAAAACGTCAAAATCTGTGGTTCGATGCAGCACGTCGTGTCAACCCGAAACAACAAATTCAGACGTACATAGAAGGGCAGTTCTTAAGGAGGTACGGTGATGACCATGCTAGTAAACTTAGAGTCTATTTCACGCAGCAATACCGCCACGTTTTAGATATATATATGGCCTTTTTCGAGAAATATTTGTTAAGTATTGAATTTCGAGTTTCCTATTATTTTTATAATATGGAAACAACCTTAATAATCTACTACTCGACTTCAGTAGTACGCCATATCGTTGACGTTTAGCATCGTCGCATTTTCGGTGGCTGTCATCGGTTCCACGCGCCCGGCTTATTATTTTTTGCAGCCGGTTAATATGGAGAATGAAAATACTGTGGAAGTTTATCAAAAGAATAACGGGATTGTACCTGAAGTCCAGTTTAGAGACAAATTTAGATTCTGACGGACAAGAATTAGAAAATGAAAAGATAATATTGCGATTGCAAATAAAAAACGTCGCGTTGAAGGTAACCTCAATGTCCAATCTGTCCAAAGTCAAAACATATTTCATCGATTGTTATGTTATTTTTCCCTTTCCTAATTTTCACCATATTTGTAGGTATAAAAAGGAACGTTTATTTTATATGACGGTTCTCCCATGCTGAATTTATATATAGATGCGTTGTATAGGTACATGACGCCAGAAAAATTGAGATGCCTTTGCTGTACGTAAAAGAACTTCAAGTAAATATTGACGAAAGGCCCTTCATAATCCATTAAAAAGTGTACGGCTTCGCATAATCATATTTTTAATTTGCGTTGAAAATATCCGATAGACGAATCAAATTTGCGCGGGTATCCGGCGTTGCCACACGTCGAGCAAGATGGCTGCCGTTACACCATGAGAAGTCTCGTTCTCCGAAAACTTCGGTTTTTGCGACGTTATTTCTAAATTTATTGCTTATTTCTGCGATGAGCTTTCCAATTCAAGGTGCCTTATCGATCACAAAGATTCAACGAACGCAACCATCAGTTTTTTTTACGTGTTTCTTGGCTCCAAGTAGCACAAAAAAATCGATATATGAGAGGACAGGCACATTTTGTCGCCTACGTGTGACTAATTCACCAACTTTAACAATTAATAACTCGGAAAGTGTACGGTAAATCTCGTGGAAACTCCGCATACGCATGGACGAAGGTCTCGACAATGCTATAAAAAAATCGGGCTTTTATCTTGAACTCGCTCCAATCACCGTACATCCTTAAGGATATTATGTGCCGATTTTATTGGGGGAATATCCCCCAAGGTTAGTTCTCGATTAGCGGCGCTGACGACAGTTTTCATTCTCGCTCTCGCTTCCGGTCGTAGGCTTGAGCGCTGGGGACATGACGGCGTCCTGCTTACTCTTAAAGATGTTATGCGTTGGGGGAATCGTTCTCGCTGCGAAATGCTCGCTCTCTCTTGCATCTTCTCGTTTCGCTAGCGCTCTTTTGTTGTTCCACTACCGCACAGTTCCAAAAGACCCCTCTTTCCGCTCTTGCGACGAGTATACGCTGAGTTCGAGTTCGTTGTGTCAGGCCGCCAGGCTCGTTAACTTTTTGATTTTTAAATAAGCTTTCAAAATGCCAACATTATGATTTTTTCGACCCGGCACGGCCTTTTTCAGTGACGGCTCTCGGTTATTGTTCAACCTTCGAAATTGCGCGAATAAATTATGAAATTTTTTAAAATCATGTTTATCCATGATAAACGTGGAAGGGCTAGAAAAAGCTTCATTTTTTGTTTTTCAAAAAGTTCCATAGAATTTTTTTCCCGTAAAATGGTTGAATTTTTTGCTAAAAAAGACAAATTTTGAAAATGCAATGTAACTCAAGAACTGTATGGTTCGAGAGAAAATGTCAAAAATATAAGAAGTTGAGTAAAATTTAATGCGACTTTAAAACCAAAAATTGAAACAGCTTCTCCTCGTAGTATTTTATCGTAAACGCCATACTTTTCGAGTTAAAGAATCCTATTAAATAAAGTTTCGAGCAAAAATAGGAAAAGAATAATCTCAAAGGAAAATTCTGAAAAAATTCCAAGCTCGTTTTCGCTCCGCAATGTGTGAGAGTCACGCCGCGCCGCCACGCGGCAGTTTGGGTCGCAGAATACTTGTCTTCAGGCCGCCCATAAGAACTGTTCTTCTATGTACGTCTGAATTCGTTGCCCGAAATCATCGTCCATTTATTTTTGCTACAAAGACCACTTTGATATAAGTGTAAACGTGTTATAACATAAACTGTAGTGAAATATTTGTTTTAATTACGTCTTTCTCAATATGCGTATGATACGTAGCGACAATAACTGACATAATTTATCAAGCCTCTCCTAACCTAAAATCGTTGCTCAGAAACTCTGGCACCATAAAAATACCCACGGTCAGCAAATTACTCGAATTTGCTTTCACAAATCCACTTTCACACATCGTTGTACGAAAATTGAACTAGTGTTCGACTTTTTGAATATGCTCGAGATGTTTTCAGCTGTTATATGACGTCAAATTTCAGATTTATGTGCACTCGCGCGTAGGGGGCTGGCATCTTTTAGAATTTTTGCTACCGAATTGTCCGCTGTTTGTAGTGTCCTACTTTGCCACTCGCAACGCTAGTTGTTCTCGACCAATCCTGATGCGCGCACAGGGGCTATGTATGTGTACGCACGCACACGTATAATCGAACAATACCCTATATCACCAACACTACACACTGATAGTTTCATATGGTGTATATCTATACACACACAATTTATTATACTACCATGTTTGAGTTATTAATTTATCTATTATTAATTAATAGTCCATTGCTATAACTCTGTTGTCTAATGATCGTGCCAACAAACAATCATGAAGATAAATAGGGAAACGGAACTATTAGGTACCAAAATATAACTTTTTCAAAAGGTCATTACTAAATCTAAAAGAAGAGCTCCATCTCTGATTACATGCTTATATAGCAAGAACTGAAGCATTTTTAAAAACTTAATCGCTAACAACATTTTCGAGAATCGATTATTTAGCGATCAATAATTATATTGTACACTGAGGTACAACCGCGCACAATACACGGCATTAGTGCCCAAGTATAAGCAATTTCAGTGATGTAATCAATGCCGCACCTCGATTTAAACTGCAAACGTCAAAATCACGGGTCAAAATAATCATATTCGTCGTTGTGGTGGTTATGTATGTCATATACGCAGTGCGGGCCGCGCGCCTGCGCAATAAGAAATTGTCAAAAACCTACTAGTGCCACGGGGAGAGGTAGTAGAACTATATGAAGCGGTCGAAAAGCGTAGCATTTTTATATACGGTAAGGGATAGGAGTTGCCAGCCCCCTGCTAACGTGTGAGCCGTATACATAGCCTATTATTCGGTTGCGTATAAACGATGACGTCACAAGTGCCAGGGTCAGATGGCGTGGCATTTCGCGCAAACATCTACAATTTGAATTTTAGTGATATAAAAACAATTAATAATTATCTTTAGAATTATTTCAAAGAAGAACCCTTTTGACATTCTGTTTTATTATCACAAAAGATCGACTGTAGAAAAAAAATCGAACATTTTTTTTAACAACTCGATTGGGATGAAATTTTTTGTTTACATGTAATATTGAGGCACCAAAAGCCTTATGCTCGCGATTTTCCCAAATTTTGGATAAAGATTTACAGTTTGTAATTCCCATGGGATAAATTGTGAATTACAAACTGATGCATCGAATTTATGGAAATTTTAAAGGACCTTCGGGCTCGGGACCGCAAACAAACATGCATTTTGAGCTTTGTCTCGACTGATTTTATAGAAAAATGGCGGAGAAAAGGGAATTTTTTAATATAAGTGTAGCTAAAATGGACCAACAAAGTTCATAATATTATCGACGATCGCGAAAATCTAGTTCATCTGTTTTCTCACTGGCGGTGCCCAGCTCGCATTCTAGTGGACCGATAGCGTTCGTATGCTTCCGGGACAACAAATTATTCTTTGACAGGTCGGAAGCCGCAGCGGTCTTTTTTAATCAAATTTATCGATTGTGTGATCCGCTATTTTTCTGCCAAGGTTTTATGTATGGTGTCGGGTACAAGTCTTTCCCGTTAACAAGTTCTTGAACGCACTCGCCGTGTGAACACGTGGAAGAAAGGATTCGAGGAAGGATTCGCAGCCCTGAGTTTGATCGCTGAGGGAAACAGATTTATAACCTAAAAATATGTTTTCAAATGTTTTGCATGCTGCAGTAGTAATAATACCAAAAATTTAGCTTCGTGATCTAGTGCTCTAGTATTTCTGTGCCAATATTTCATACATGGTGTCGCGTACAAGCCTTCCCTGTCCGAAAGTTCCTCAACACAGTAGCGGTGTGAATGTTACTTGTCGGGGAAGGGTTTCATGGAATTAAATCTAGCGTTGACTGTCATCGCTAAGGAAATGGGAAGTATAACCTGCGAAAGGGTTTTGCAACGGTTCAGCACAGTGATAGCAGGAATATTTCTTGTTGCTGAAAGAATTCAAGGAAGTATTTGCAGCGCTAACTCTAATCGCTGAGGGAAACAGATCAGTAACCTGCAAGTAAGCGTTCAAATGTTTTGCATGCCGGAGTAGTAATAATACAAAAAATTTAGATTCATGATCATCTGCTCGACGTTTCCTGTGCCAAGATTTCCTGCGTAGTGTTGCGGATGAGTTTTCCCTGTACAACAGTTCTTCAACGCATTAGCGTTGTGAATGTGACTTGTCGGAGAAGAAATTCAGGGAATTAAATCCAGTGTTGACTGTCATCGCTGATGAAATCAAACCAACAACTTGCGAATGAGTTTTCTTAATGTTTAACACAGCGATGATGCGAATATTTCTTGCAGGTGGAAGAATTCAAGGAACTATCTGCAGCACTAGATCTGATTGTTGAAAAAAAAAGATCAGTAACCTGCGAAGGCGGTTTGAAATATTTCATTTGCTGGAGCAGAAATAATACAAAATATTTAGATTCGTGATCGTGTGCTCTACTCCTTCAGGTTATCTGACTTATTGCATTAGGTCCTTCCGGCTTATCTGACCTTATGCATTAACTTTACCGCCTTCTAGCAAAGAGATTCTGGGGATCTCCATTGCTAAAACATTCTAGCCTTGGAAAACCTGCCGAAGGTAAAGCCCGACAGAGTGAAAAATGCCGATCGTATTTGTTTAAACAATAGGCATTGCTTGCTAAATTTAATTGGTCTTTTGCAGCTTGTCTCGGGTGATCTCATTAGCTCGAGAATTTCGCCAAAATCGAATTCATTGACAATAAGCTGCATCGAGAGTATAAGTCGTGCTTGAGCTTATTTGTTTAAATAAATTTAAAAAGGATGGGTAAATGTCACCACCCTTCAACAGGACGAGTCTCTAGAAAACCTCGTTTGCCAGAAAGTTCAACCGTAATTAAATTTCTACCGATGGCCGTCGTCGATTAAAAAAAAACGAATCGAGCCCATTTGTTTAAACAATTCGCGCTCGCAAAATTTCACCGCTTTTCTGTAGAGCGAGACTAGCGATCTCCATTGCTCGAGAATTCGATCCTCGGAGAACCTGCCGAAGATGAACCCAGGCAGAGAGAAAAAGACTGAACGTAGTTGTTTAAAAAATTGGCATTGCTTGTTAAATTTTACCACTCCTTTGCAGAGAGGCTCTCGGACGATATCGTTTGCCGGAGAATTTGGCCGAAATTGAATTCTTCGACCATAAATTGCATCGAGGATATAAATCGTACTCGAGCTTATTTGTTTAGATTAATTATAAAAAAATATGGGAAAATGTCACCACCCTTCAACAGGACGAGTCTCTAACAACCTCGTTTGTTAGAAACTACGACCGTATTCAGATTAACACCAATGAGTATCGTCCAAAAAAGAAATCAATTCGAGCCCATTGTTCATACAATGTTCAATGCAACAATGTTTCACCGCTCAGAAGAGCGGCGAAACACATACGCGCAGCAATCGTCACCTATCGGGACCACGGTGATCGGAACACGACTCTTCGACGTAGCCCGCGACCACGGTCTTACATACAGGTCTTGCAACGAAGCTAAATTTTCGTGGCGGGGGTAGGCACGCTTATCGGCTTCACTTTTCGATTCACTAGGCGCCGCTTCGCGTCGCTACTAGCAGGGGGAAATAGTTTCCCCCTTACCTCTTACCAGCGAATGGGCCCAAGGTGTTTGCGTATGTTTTTGTGGCGCCATTGTCGAAATAATCTTTATTTGCGACCATATACCAGAAGGTTCTACGCGATTTACTGTGATACATTTTTTATCGTATTTTTACGCATAAGTGTGAATTTTTTTGGTAGTGTTTGCGAAAAAAATGCGAAATGGCTAAGGATTACGCGGTTCGCAATTGTAAAACGGGGTACAAAAATTGTAAGCAGAAATGCTCTGTGTTTCGCGTGCCCAGAAACGTCGAACGATACAAAAAATGGCTCGATGCTATTCCGGGACTGAAAGAGTCTCAGTACGTGTGCGAAAAACATTTCGAAGAACGATGTATTGTGAGACATTAGAGAAAAAAAGATGTAAATGGTCGTAATATGTGCTGGTATGAATTAATGTATTCAAAAAGTTTTCCGTTTTTTTAGATGAAAGTAGTCATCTTTTTTTTAATCAACACATTTTTTATTGGTTTCGTATATTATGCAGTTTACACGACAGTACGGTAAATTAAGTTAGGGCAAACGGCGCATGTGTTGCGTTTAGGAGGGAAAAGGCCAGAAGAGCTATTTCTCTCTTCGTCGCACGACTACTTACCCTTGCCGTCACGCACCAAGCGGCAGAAATCGGAATAAAAAACAGAACCGCTAAGGGTGCCTACCCCCACTACCACCGTTGTCAGACCAGTAGGCCTATTCTGTAACTCGGTATATCTCGGTAACGACAGTTTTCGTTATCGTTAGCTAGCAACAGCCAATAAGAAGCCCCCTTTCGTCTTGGAACGTGCATGCAATTGGCTGTCGCAAGCTGACGATAACGAAAACTGTCGTTACCGAGTATAACGAGTTACAGAATAGGCCTCCTGTATGTAAGACCGTGCCCGAGATATCGAGGTCCTATATAAAACGAGCGCTGCGCCATCCGGCGGTAGTAAGCGGCGGCTCATAGCTAAAAACTGCGAGCTCTGCACTACCGTTGTGATGGGACGCCGCGTCGAAATTTTCGGGCGTCCGATACATGGCCTTAATAATACTCGAAAAAAATATGTAGATTCTGAGCTCGAACCGATTGTTTTCAGACATTAACGAAACTTATAGGTTAATCGTGAAAACAACGCGTTAACGGGCTCTGTCGGGTGAGCCACTCACAGTCAACCATTAACTGGCGGGTATTTTAAAATCAGCGGGTGTTTAAGACGTACATAGTATTTATTCGTCTGCTCGACATTTCTAACGTTTTCTCGACTTTGTCAAATTAAAAACTCTTTATAAAACGTTAAACGTTGAACGTTTTTCACCGTGTAAATAGCCTGGAGCCAACAGCCCTTTAGCGATAGCCAGGCGTGCCAATGGCAGAAACGGCCGCTGGTGCCAAGTCTATCGGTTATTTTTTCTTAAATAAAACCAACATATTCATGCTTAATTGCAAAAATTATAACTGTTAATATCATTTTCCGGCTTATAAATATTTTTCAACAAAATTATAAGTTCAATATTGCCCCATAATAATTTATATTTACATTAAATTTAATCGCAAGAAGTTGTGCAGCGCGCCCAGAATTCATTGAATTTTCATACCCACTCTTGCAGCCATGGAAACGAAACGCTTTAATTCGCTGTCGAGTTACTTTTCCCCTTATTCACCACACCTGAGTTCGATTACCGACGAAACGGTACGATTCACGAAAACGTATGCCTAGAAACTACGCATGCTCGCAGGGCCACTTGTTGATCTCCCGTTCGAACGTCTCCGATTGCCCTCTTTCCCATCGTAGTACAATTATTAATTATGCATCGATAAGCATTCGAGCGATACTCACGAACCAGAAAATACCGGCGAGTCCTGCGTATCGACAGTTCGTTGCGAAACGAAAAAAAAAGTTACTTGGAGGAGCTGGGATTTGAACCCAGGACTTTCAGCATGCGAAGCAGACACTCTACCACTGAGTTACACCCCCGATGTGTCTGTTTAACGGAGAAAGCGGTACCCATCATAAAGCAAGAACCTATGGCTTTTCCATGAGAATCTTTCGATTGTCATTTTCAGTCCCTATAATTCCGGAATTTCTTTACGACATAAAACACCCCAACTCGACTCTCAGCGAACATTTGGAAGGCGCTTCACATCCAAGGACCACAGTACCACCACCTACAACAACGACGACTTTAGCACCGCCGCAAAAATGCATTTGTCCTCACAATACCTCGAACAACGGACAATTGGAATTTCTTCAATCCTCGACAATTACGACACCGGCTGATTTAACAAGTTTGTCAAATTTCGTACTTATTTTAGTACACATTTTATTTACAGTACGAATTACTTACTTATGCAAATACTTACTTACAAATTACAATTTTTAGTACAGATTCTATTTACGGTACGAACTACTTACTTATGCAATTTTATTTACAGTACGAATACTTATGCAAATACTTACAAATTACATTTTTAGTACAGATTTTATTTACGGTAAGAATTACTTATATACAAATGTTTACAAATACTTACTCACAAGTTACAAATTTTAGCACAAATTTTACTTACGGTACGAATTACTTACCTACGAATGACTACAAATACTTACATACAAAATACTGACAAATTACAATTTTTAGTACAAATTTTATTTACGAATTACTTACATACAAATTATTACAAATACTTACTCATACAGATACTAACTTACAAATTACAAATTTTTATCAAATTTAGTAGCTATGATAAATACTCCAACCACTTGAATGGTGTCACGCTCATTTCTCGTTCCATTGTTCGTGCTACAGTATCCACAACACCTTACAATGTGACGGCTGCCGAAGAAGCTGAACGGTTGCAGAGGCACAAGGAACTACTGGAAGAAACGGTCGCTGTTGGAATGATGTTCGCGTCGAAGGCATTCGTACAGTTGTTGGCTAATCCCATCGTTGGACCCCTGACCCACAAGTAAACGAACTTATAAAAAATAATACAAGTGTTTGCTCGCTGTCCACGATACTTAATTGAAAAGCTTAAGATGAAGTTACATTGCGATAGTTACTCCAAAAATTCCATTCGAAGCATGAATGTTGAGATGCAGCCATTACAAGATTCTCTCGCCTTTTACGTACTTGGCTTTGAAACGCTGCCGCGCATCTCTTGCTATCACTATGAATTATAAAGAAGTATTATTTTCATTTAAATAATTTCATAATCTCATATAATTTCAATAATTTCAATACCTTATCCCCATACCTAAGTATGGGGATAAGGTATTGAATATACTTATATATAAGTTACTTATATATAAGTATAACTTATATATAAAGCACCAAACCTCAAGTACCGCTTGTAATTGGCAAACGCGGGCTCATTGAAATTTTTATCTGCTTTCGAACATTTATCGACAACGATATCGCCTCGAGTCGAGGCATTTCTAGTGGATCGACTTCCACGCACATTGGATCACTCGAATCACACGAGTTGCATTGAGCGAAAGATTGCTTGAACTTTCGCTTCTTCCATTGTTCATTGGCCAATACTTTATAAACCAATACTTTATAAAACTTTTGTGACACGACGTGTGAGGAGAAAAACCCTTGCGAAGTTTTAACGGGTCGGCATAACCATTGGCGTAGCCGGCCTTTTTTAGGGAGGCTAGGGGAGCGAGGCTAATAAAAAAACGTGGTTTTGTTTACAATCATTATGTTTTTTAAATAAAATGTACATAATAGTCGATAATCACGTAAGACAAATGAAATGTGAAGCTTAATCACACGTTCATGTTAACGTCAATATCAAACCCTTGCAGTACCTTAAAAAAGTATCAACTAATTTTTATTCATACTTTAATCTAGTTACGAGTCTGTAAACCTTACTTTCAATTGGTACTCAATTAAATAAGTCTTATTAAAAAAAAAATAGAAAACTAATATCTATTTTTTCTTGCAAATCGGCCCAACACTTTTTGTTGGAATTTTTCTTTAAATGTCATCGCTCTCTAAGTTCAGCGGTGGCATATTAGAGTATCATTCCTGAAGCATTGAGCTTCTAAGCAACGTTTTTATCCTCGTGGCAGAAAAATTCCTCTCATAGCCGGCGGAACTCGCTAGGAGTACTATTGCTGCTTGGAAAAGTTTATATAAGTTAGGGCAGTACTCCTTTTTAATATGCTTTCTCAAATTCCCAGCAATTATTTCACCATGTTGCAATGAAAGTGTGTTTTTCATGACCATCGATTCAGCTTCTAAGGCTGACGTATCAATTATTTAGATTTTTTGATAATTATTGATGAAATCCTTTCCGTTCTTTATATTCAATTTTTAAAATGCGTCCACTGCATGGGCTAACGATAGATTCTCAAATCGGCGTTTTTATCTAGTTTCAATTATTTTAAAAAAATTGAATTTTGTTTTAGATTTTTTGGGGAAAAATGGAAATTATTGTTAATGAGTCATGAGAAAAATGGTCAGAAGAAAAACGTTGGCCAAAACTGAACTACTATTACGCTGAATAAGTGTACAAAATTTCGAGTCAATCTGTTCATTAGATGTCGACAAATCGTGTACATCGTTTTAGAAAACATTGTTTCTAGAAAAACGCGGTTAAAGAGTGAGATGCAGTCAGAGGCGTGAAAAAAAACGAGCATTTTCAATCATTTTTTTTTATAGCAATTAAGTTTGTTTTACAAAAGTGGATACGCAGACTTTTTATGTTATATTTCAACTTGACCTGTGCAAATTTTCAAAGAAAAATCTTGATTATTTATAACAATATCGCCATCTTTGCAAAGCACTGCATGCCGAAGGGGGTCCCTTCGGCATGTGGATCATCTGAAATAAAAAAACCTCCAAAAAAATCATTCGTTTAACAATAAATCTAGTCCCTAATCGAAGTTTTTTTTAAACTAACAAAATGGTGGCTTCCGACAGATAACTTTCGATTTTCGACCAAAAAATCACTCGTTTATTGTTTAAAAAAATAGAAATTTTCAACAAAAAATGAAAATCCTTCGATTAAGGACTAGTTTTTAATGCCATCAATAAGCACACTAAATTTCATCAAAATCCATCGAGTGGTTTTTCAATTATAGTGGTCACCGACTTGAAAAACATAGTTTCGAGAAAAACGCGTTTAAAATTTCTCGATGTGGATACGGTATTATATGTTCGTAAAATGTTGAGCTCGATGGATGAAAATAAACTTTTTTTATATATTTTGATCCGCTGAATCCGAATATCATAATTTATGCCGAAAAGTCGAGCATTTAATTGTTTATAGCCAATTGTTAAAACAATTTTTCAAAAAATTAAAGTTTTTCGGGATGAATTTTTTTTAAAACATTTTGGGCAATTTTATAACGAAAGTATTCTTTATAAAATTTTGCTAAAGTTCATAGTTTTTGTGTAATAAATATTTGAAAATTTCTGAAAGGGTTTTCCAATTTTACACTTGATTTATGTATAGAAATACTAATTAAAAAATTACTTACATCGAATCATCAATTCCTGGCCCATACAATAGGGCTTCTGCCGATGTGGAAGCTTCCAAAATATCAATTTTTTGTTGTCTTCGAAGCATTCTGCCTTCCCGGGTATTATCGTTTGCGCGTTTGTCGGCCGCTACCTGCCACGAGGACCCGACGCCCCTTCACTAATTGTGGGATATCCCGGAAACTATTCATCGGATTTACTTGAAATTTTCAGGGAATATTTTCGAAATATCATACTTCAAGAAAATGTTTAAAAAATCGATTTTTTTTTGTTAAATTCTGACTGTATCTCACCCCTTAAGGTGCTATACCAGTGTGAACGCTGAAAATTTGGGTGATTTTCGGGATTTTTTGGAAGAAAAGTACTCAATTAAATGTTTCGGAAAATTAAGAATATATTTGGCTATATTTGACCTATATTTCATCATTTTTTCATAGACAAATATTGAGATCCAAGCGACTTATACGCTGCCTTCGGAGGCGTCAAAAAAAAGTTCCTCCACTGCTCACATGATTCCGGCCGATTGAGTAGCAGAAACCGAAAAAGGAAAAAATATCGTTAAACTGGAAGGTATTTCCTGCACAATGACGTAGGATTTTCGAAAATTATCAAAATCTAACAAAATGGCGTACTTATGAAAAAAGGGTCTGTTTTCTTGCCTATAAAATGGTCGTTTTTTTCAATGCCTAATCGTCAATTTTCATATCCTGCGTCATATCCTACGTCATTGTAGAGTAAATATATTCAAAAGTACTCAGTTCAAATTTCATGTCACTCGGATAATTGCTCTTTGAGTTACAATGTCAGCAAATTTGAAAAATCTCATTTCGAGAAAAACGCGTTTAAAGATTTAACTATCGATTTTTGCAAGATAAAATGATATTGATATAAATGATATAAATGATAATGATATTCTTGAAAGTATAAACTGTCAAAAAAGGCACAAAAAATCGATTTTTTTTAAGTGTCACACTGGCACACCCGCTTAAAGTTTTACTAGGAGTTCTATCGTTGTAATCATGAGTCTACCTTTAATCTGCGATTCCTGCACCATATGTTGGACCTTTCTCTTTAATTTGCGTTGCCTCAAGCGACGAACCATTTTTTTCACAGTTCCCTAACCCCTCAATTAGGTGACGTCAATGGTGGTTTTTCCGTGCCTCGTGATATGGCGGAAGTTCGGATACGAATAATTCAAAGAGTTCACTATTCCATTTGCCTCCCATTCAAATGCCTGTTTTCCTAATATCTAGTACTCCCGAGTCTTGAACCTTTCGAAACCTAACCATGAAAAGTACTCTTCAAAACGACAATATCATGTGTTTCAGGATCGGCTACAGCATACCAATGTTCGCAGGATTCATAATAATGTTTATCTCGACGTTGATTTTTGCCTTCGGACGGAGTTACAGCGTATTATTTCTCGCCCGAGCGCTTCAAGGCATAGGATCCTCATGCTCCACTGTTTCAGGTGATAAATCGCGGCGGATGTTGGTGTCCTTGTTAGCAACCAGATATAAGCATCGGTGGTTCAGTGGTAGAATGCTCGCCTGCCACGCGGGCGGCCCGGGTTCGATTCCCGGCCGATGCAAAATTCCTTTTTGCTCTCGACTCCGCGAGAGAAAAATTATCTCGCTGAAAAGAGATAGCAACAAGTTTTAAGGTAGTAGTCTCGCCATGGCGTTTTTCTATAGCATTTTTTTATTAAATGAAAATAAATCAAGCAATATTGAAAGTTTATTGAATAAACAATAAATCGATCAATATTGAAAATTTATTAAATAAACAATAAATCGAGCAATATTGAAAGTTTTTTCTGTTATACACAACGTATAAATATACTTTCGGACAGCCTTGTAAAAAGTATGCTCTGAAAAATAGAATTACTCATTCTCGAAACCTGCGAGTGACTCTCACAACCTTAAAAAATCTAAATCCAGAGTTGACTGAGCTAAAAAAGAGCGAAAAATAAATGATTCACTGCAGTCGCGTATTTACAATCTATCATGGAGGTTAATCCAATAGCCAACGCGCAGGAAATCAAGAACAAAGTAATTGTTTACGTTTGAGGCTATACTTTGACTTTGAATAGTGAAACATGGGTTCGCCACCTCTAGGACGTGAAAATCGCGAATAGGGATCTAAATTGTTCAATGTCTACCGACGCTATAGCCACGAAGTGACTGAAGCAGACTAGAGCCGGTGATCTGACAATGCTGAAAGTTGTCAATTCGGCGCGTTTATCGTTAGAAAATGTATATAGAGACGCGGCTGATTTTTTAAATATTACTTATATATATACATACATACATACATACATACATACATATATATATATATATATATATTGCTAGATCAAAGTGAATAATTTAACGCGGTCCTCTAGTTTCTCGGCTGTTTTTTTACGGCTTTTTAAATAATTTTTTACGGGCAAAGCATCGAAATAATCAATCTCATTGTTTTTGCATAATCTTTATTAACATTTAAATAAGCTTTACAAATTTTTTGAAGTCAAAATATATAATAGAATAAAAGTTATAGTGGCCGACAGGAAGACATCAAGTAAAAGAGGTGCTTGACGGTGACCAAGATTGCGGCTGTTCTGCTTATCTGAAATCAAAAACCCAAACGGCATTTTAATCTTCATATTAAAGACTAGCGATTGAACTAGAGTGAATTCTAAATTACAAAAATTGACTTTTTTATACACTTTTGAAAATTACATTCTATTTTTTACTCATTTTATCTTAAGTTTTTCGCTCGTACAAAAAAAACTATCGAAACAATCATGATAATACTAGTTCAATCGCTGGCTTATAACATATTAAAGATGCTGTATAAATTTGAACAAGATCGGTGCAGTAGTTTCTGAAATATCGTGGTCACCGTTTCGAAAAATGGTGTTTCGAGAAAAACGCGTTTGAAAGTATACCTGCTCCGTATACCTGCTCCGTTCCAGGGCCGTAACTTGTGAACCACTTCGAATATCGAAAAATCCTTTGGCACACATTTTCTACACATGTTGTAGATGTGATTTATGAATTAAAAAAATCGATTTTTTCGACCCGAGAAACTAGAGGACCGCCTTAATCAAATTTTCGTCGTTCATAACCTCTACATTCTTATTTATTTCGTTTTCTCTTTTTGTACTTGCCATAATTTCCACTGTTTTTCTATTTTTTATCCTTTTTGGTATGGCAAATTTGCGTTTATGTCGCACTTGTTCCATTATCTCGGCCACAGTTCAAATCTTGCATTTCAGTTTACACTAAGGTAATTGGCCCAGTGGCCGTCAGGGTCCTAGTGATCGTCATGTTTACGCATTAAATAAGTATTTAAAAATAAAAATCAGGCGTTCGTGCGGATTTTTGCTATATTAGCTCCCAGGAGGTATTTACCATGTTGTGTTACGTTTTCACACCCGTAAGTATACGTATTCAAGAATAATCAATTTAAATATATTCCACTACGACGTGTAGCTGTCATTTCGACCGAATCCTTCATTAGGAGGTTAACGTAAACCATGTCACATCTCGGGTGATTTGAGAATGCCTTTGGAATTGCATGAAGTAAGTTTTCCTTCATGTGATTAACAAGGATCTTAGTTTTGCGTTCAGCATAAAAAATTATAGTTTTATGGTAATTTCAACGAGTTTTCATATATGACGATTACCGGTTCAGCAACATAAACACTCTGCCGATTAACCCCACGGCTGCCGATAACTGGGACAATGTTAGCAAAAAAAGAATCTTACGAATCGAATATTAGTTTATAGAAAATCAGAAAAGAAATATTGGGTCCGTAATTAGCATTGCTGAAGGATCCACGGACCCGTAATCGTCATACAAATATTCGCGATAGTAAAGAGATATACACATAAATAAAGTTGTCGATTACTGGGTCGTGACCATGTCGATACCTGGGTACGTCTTGAACACAGGTGAACACCACTCGATCGAAATAATATTAAAAGTTATTTTATGAAAAAATGGTTGTTTATAATTACGACAAATAAATAAAAATTATAATTCTGACGTAATAGGCAATAATAAGTTTTGTTTTTGACATTAATAAAGTTGTATGGAAGAGAAATTTGTGTTTCAAACTCTTTATTAAATATTTAAATAAAAATCATAAAGTTTGTGACAGAGTGCGTAAAAATTGTACTGCAGTTCTATATGCAGACATAATCGAGTCAACAAAGTCCTATGAACCTTTGCATAATTAGTTAAGGCCTTTTATGCTTTTGAATGGTCGAAAAACAAGGCTTTTTGGGATTTTTTCAAAATACTAATAAAGCAATCAAAACGAGGTTTAGAGGGTTTATTTCTTCTTTTCCCGTAATCTACATGAGTTTTGCTCTTTGCTTTTATTATCAAACATTTATTCTTGTACATTTAGCCCCATTTTTAAGAAAGTCGCATTTACGACTGAAACAACGGCCTTGGTTCGTTTCCAAAAACCGCAATTGTTAATCGATTGTAAAAATCGTGTGTTCATCCCTATAAAATGTATCTAAGAAGTTGTAGTTGAAATTTGAAGTCAATCAGTGTTGTCAAAAAATGCAGGACCTCCGAGACCGCCCGATTTTGCAAACATTTCATCATAAAAACGCGTTTAAAGTTTCAGAACCATTTTTCTACATGTCTTAAAAAAATGTCCACCTAAAATAACTTTTGCATATTTTTTTCGGCGTGTTTATACATCATTGAAGTCAATTTTTAAAAATGGCGACATGACGATGACTCGTACAATAGCATCTTATAACCTTCACGAAATATTTTCTTGAAAACTGTACCAGGCACGGAAACTTCGCAACGACCTTCTTCTTCGTAATGAAAAACTGATTAAGATCGGCTTAAAATAACTTTTACTCACTTTCCTGGTTGAGCTATATAAATTTGCAAAGTCAAGCGATCTGCTTAAGGTGACGATTACTGGGCCATCCACCTTAAATATCACGACAAAAATTCGCTGGACTCGCGACGTTGCCACGATCTCCGCGCTCGCTGGACTACAGTAGCGTGTGCATATCCGTATACGCAGGGTGTCTACGTATTAGTAGTCGGAATGGATAGTCTGATACAGAAGTGAGTGTAAGGTGGTGTAGGGAACGTTGTTATTTTTGGAACTCTAAAAATTCTATTGGGCATTTTCTTCGTTACTTCATAAGTTTTTTACATCCCGATAAGTCGGTCATTCTAAATCTAAGTTTAAGAATAGTGCAAGCGAAGGGAGATGGGACGGAACGGAAAATGTAAAAGCCCAAAAGGGTATACAAGTGGAAATGAACTATACATCCCGATAAGATGTGCAAAGTACATTATGCGGATATTTCGAAATATTTCGAAGCTTTCACCGATTGACCGGAGAATAAACTTCTGGACGTGACTGTGGCGAGAGCCACAGTTACCTTGACTCACGCTGGGAAGCATTTATACTGGAATGACGTTAGAACTAAGTGCGAAAGAGAGGTCGTCTAATCGATTAATCGGCAATTAGGTCATCAAGCTACGAAGAGCAAAGATGGGATGATCTATAATAAGACAAAAAAATGAAAAAAAAATTAACTTGCATCGGCCGGGAATCGAACCCGGGCCGCCCGCGTGGCAGGCGAGCATTCTACCACTGAACCACCGATGCTTGTGTACGGATTTGCTGAGTCGATGAATTGATTTCGCAAAGTTGATCGGGTATTGGCATCGTTTCTTTTTTTCAGGAATGGGAATGTTAGCGGAGAGATATCAGAACGACAAAGAACGTGGTAACGTGATGGGAATAGCTCTGGGAGGATTGGCCCTGGGTGTTCTGATCGGTCCGCCCTTCGGCGGTGTTATGTATGAATTTGTCGGAAAATCGGCACCTTTCCTTGTACTCTCCGCCCTTGCACTTGGCGACGGATGTGAGTAAATGAGCCACCAGTTTCACTTCCCATGGATCAAATGCCTCCGCCGTAACTTTATCCTAAAACAATTGACAATTTCAGTGCTGCAGTTACTGATGCTCCAACCTGCCGTAGTCTACACAGAGTCGGATCCTCCGTCCTTGAAGTCACTCATTATGGATCCCTACATCGTTATAGCTGCTGGTAAAAAATCTGATAGACTGCCTGTCGAAATACTCCGCTTTCTTCAATCGGACATTTGGAGCATCTTATTGCTAGATAGTTTTTTTGGAGTTGCGTAGCCGCCATCACAGCCATCATTCCCTCCGCCCTATTCGTGTAACCCCTTGATTTGATCATCTGAAATAATTCATGAAAATAGCAATTCGTGAGTACGGTTGAGTAAGATTATTGAAATTGCTGTAAAATAATCGGTTTCGGAAAATAATGAGAAAAGGGTTTCCAATTCGACAAAGTTAACCCTCATATTTTAGACACTACTCGAAAAGTTATAAAATATTGATGATTCTTGGTGTTTGTGAAATACTGTTGTTCAACGAACAACCAGTAACGTCACGGAGTTTTGAAAAAAAAGTAATCAAGTCTCAATTCGATTACTTTTATGAGCGCAGCTATAACAGGCCCTCGAGCTCTATTTTAATGCCTGCTCCCACTCGCGCTTGATTATTTTGTTAATTACTTTTAAGGGATCAGGCTAATGTGACGACCGGAAAATCAGGGTTATTTCAACAAAATAATTTTGAAGGGATCAGTAAGATGAGTGAAAACCCGTTTGGACATTCATTTGTATGTTCATTAACAAAATTGTGTATCAAAATTCGCAAAAAAATATTTATTAGTATTTATTATAAAAATAATTATGAATTATGAAGCATGTTAAAAATAGTTGATATATTTTTATCGAGTTGATTCTAGTATACGTAAGACACACCAGTTTGCACTTACACCACTACACATGTGGTTCAAATTTAAAGTGAATCGGTCGATTACTTTTCGAAATATGTTGCTCAAAAGATTAAAAATACAGTTTTGAGAAAAACGCATTTAAGTTTGAAGAACGGCAAAAGTGCAAATATGATGAAAGCATCAAACTTACACTCAGTCTAGTATGCGAGGGCCATACATCAAACCTTCTTCTTGCTCAAAGAGCTCATTAATATTTGAGGATTGTGATAATAATAATACGCGACCCCTATAAAGGGCCATAACTCGGGTAATTTTTCGAATTTTTTAATGGCTCGATAACTAAAATATTCGGAAGATATAGTTCAACAATTTTTTTCGTATGAAAAAGTGGTTTACTCGGAAAATTAATTACACATCTATTTAGTATGAATATCAAACTGTTAGAATTTTTTTTCGATGTACAAAATGCCCGACCACTAATATTTTCTTTTGTTATCTTTTTTTAGGCGCTCCGCGGCATGACATTTAGCATCCTAGAACAAAAAACAAAAATTCTCGTTAATCTATATTAGAATACCTAAAGAAGTACGTAGAGAATTTGAAAAATATTGTTTTATTCAAAAGTTCTAGGTATTTGAACTTAAGAAGTGAATTTTCAGTGAAAAATTTCGTTATAACTGCTCATAAACTGCTCATAAAATGAAAAGTTTTCGATTAGTCGGAAATTCCGTACGTACTTCTCTGCGAAATGCAATTAGGAACATAACCTTTAAATTTCAAGTAAATCGAGTGAAAATTGTTGAAGTTATTTGTCACGCCAATTGGCAAAAAGCTGTTTCGAGAAGTTTCGAGTAGTCGGCCATTTTGTACACCGGAAAAAAACAATTTCTAACAGCTTGATATTCATACTAAATAGATGTGTAATTAATTTTATGAGTGAATCACTTTTTCATACGAAAAAAGTGGTTAAATTCGCACATGATTTTATACCCGTTACTGTGGTCTAAGGCCTTAAGGAATTTTAAAACGGATCGATTTCAAATTTTTTCGAAAACTCTATGGTGCAAACGTTATTCGTCATCATAGATTTCCGTCTCTTGTGCATCAACGAAGACGATCCATAGCCAAACCAGTGGTCTCTCATAAGCTTTGCCCCCACGAGTACAAATCGAATAGTTGCAAAGTTTGTTCGTTTTATTTCGCAGGTGCGATAACATTCGCGAATATGGGAATCGCAATGCTGGAGCCGAGTTTACCCATCTGGATGATGGACACAATGGGAGCCAGTAGATGGAAACAGGGCGCGACTTTTTTGCCGGCCAGCATAAGCTACCTGATAGGAACAAATCTATTCGGGCCACTGGGACACAGAATGGGCAGGTGAGTGATGCTCGTGAAATGGTCGATACACGAACGAGCGCGAGAATGAGCACCACTGGGCAGAGTTCTCATAATCGACTTTATGACACACCGACCTAAGTTGCCCGGATAGCTCAGTCGGTAGAGCATCAGACTTTTAATCTGAGGGTCCAGGGTTCGAGTCCCTGTTCGGGCGTTCTTTTGCCCATTTTTATATACGACTGTCGGATCGACATTGCAACCTTCGGTTTTTTTCATTTGTTTACAGATGGTTGGCCGCGCTCATCGGCCTTGTTGTAATTGGTTTCTGCCTCATGTGCGTAAGTATTATCACGAACTTACTCTTCACTCTTGAATCGTCACCAAATATAAACAAACGTGCGTGCATTCGCCGGCCTTCGAATATTTTTTTTTCCGTTCGACGATCTTTTACGGATTTTTGTTTCAGTTTTGTACGGGATATTTTCAGATCGTGTAAACAATTTCTAGTAGCATACGTTTATTTACGAATACCCTCTAGCACTTTTGCAATCTCCTTTCTCTTATTATACCCCATCTGCAGTTGTATATTTAGACTAGACATTCAGTATATTTATTATTCGTTTTACTATAGTATATTTATGCTATGAATATAAATACTATATTAACGAATAGAATATTGATATTATACCTAGGGTAAACCAACCAGTGAATTTACGAATAACGATTCGGATGGACTGTAAAATGAAAATATTATGAAAACTATTTTTTTTCTTGCTACAGCTAACTAATGATATTATTTTGAGAGTAGAAAAAAATATTCGAAGAAATTACAATGAATAATATTGGAGGAATTAAGGGGTCTTCTCACTTTAGACGCTAAAAAAAGGCTACTTTCATGAATTTTTTTGATAGGTTTATATTGTAAATATTGATATAAAAGTTGTTACATTTGATAAACACACTTTCGAAATACATTTTTTTTAAATATTTATTTATGCCACTATTTATCGACGAAAATGCCAGTTAAAAGAATGTTCTAAAAAAATTATAGGTCCGCACTGTTGATGAAATCTCGGAGATGGATCATTCGAAAAAGAAAATCAAACAAAATGGCGGACATTTTTCGAAAAAAGAAAAAAACGTGTATTTTCACCGTTTTTGGTAAAAAAAAATTAGTAAATAACATTTTAAAAAGTCCTTGATATGCGCTATAGCTATAGTTGTAAAGAATATGTGGTTAAAATTTCATAAAGATCGGTACAGTAGTTTCGGAGATTTTATCAACAAGCCGTCGAAAAACGTTGCTTCGAGAAAAACGCGTTTAAAGTTTGTTTGAGTTACATAAATATATATTTTCTAATTTAATGTATTTCGGAAGTGTAATTATTAAGTGTAACAACTTTTATATCAATATCTATAATATAAACCTATCAAAAAAAATCAATGAAAATAATCTTTTTTAGCGTTTAAAGTGAGAAGACCCCTTAATGAATAAGTAGTGAAATTACTAGATCGTCAGTGAATGGGCGAAATGACTAGTAAACAAGCACTACACCGCCAGCAGATGGACGTGTAGTGTAGATGAACCTGTACAGAATAACGACTTATTATTTATTTTTATTAAATACTAGATTCGAAGATCACTGTGTTGCACAAAAATTATAATATTCTTGTACATATGAGAATTATATTTGTTATTACGATTTAGTAGAAAATATACAAAGCTTTATGCCATTTCAACGTGACATTGTCAGAAAAAAAATACCAACGTTTATTTCAACAGAGAAATAAAAAATTATATTCTTTCAAAATTAAAAAAATACGGATGAAATGATTTTATCACACTATTCAATAAAATGTACATTGTGATCTCTTAACAGTAATCAATTTTGAAATTGTCAGCAGATGAGCGATTTTTTTTACTATGCTTAGAGCATTATCAGAACAGAGCCCATATTTCCATACACTGGAAAGAGCTTAGAATAAAGCACCATTGAATAAACCTGTCTAATTCTGACCTATTAATACGAATTTATTTAAAAATTATGCAAAAAAAAATTAAAAAATTATTCTATCAAGGCGGAATTACATTGTGACGGCGAAAAATAAGCAATTTTGAGAGATTTTTCAAACTAAGGAATAATTATTCTACATTTATCAAACTGTAGGTATACTTCAATAGTATATTTAAGTAAACAAAACAATTTTTTTAAATTAATTTATCATCAAATAGCGGAGCTGTGGCAGAGTGTTACGGCAAGATTGCCACGGGAGTTGCGAATCGGCGTGCAGTTCAGCTTTCCGTAGATTTGATTTGCAAAAGAAATTTTGTTAATGTGTAGGGTTAGAACATGTATAGTTTTTATTTGACAGTAATAAAAATGAAGAAAATGCAAATTTAAGAGAATGACACGCATTTACAACAAAAAATGAACATTTCACGCAAAAATTCTGTAAAATTTGGATTAAGAAAGTTATTTTTTTTTCCTAATTTTTCGAAAACAATTCTCGTCAAGTAGATGGTAGCAATATTATCAATATTTCTACCAAGTTTCAATTCAATCGGCTTAATAATTATTGAATAATTCTGCACGCCAATTTCGAAAATGCAATTTTGAGAAATACGCGTTTGAAGTTTCCATAGAATTTAAATTAAATTGCACTAGGTACTTGTGATAACTAATTACTCAAGTAATCTGTTACAAAGTACTTAAATTTTCAAGTACAGTGATAATTGTATTTGTTAATTGTTAATTGAATTACTCATTGCCCATCTCTGCTTGCCCCTCTGCGCTCTCGCTTTTACCTGTGGCGCGCGTTCCGAATCCAAGCTGTGAGGCACCGCGTTGACGGGCTGTAACGTTTGAATTTTTTCGAATTTTGCTTTGAAAATTTGGGAAAATATTCTACATATATAGTTTTGAAAAGTTTCTGTCGTTTAAAAAATTTTGATCGTTTAAAAAAATTGATTTTTTAATCGTTGCAAATGTATGTGCCGCCTTAAGTAATGAAAGTAATATCCTTAAAACTCATAAAAACTTTTGTTTTCGCCTTTAGAACACCTACTTTGCATAGCCGTATCGTAACTAAGTTGCGGGATGTTTAAGTACCACAAGCCTCGAAAAAGTCGATACCAAACTGAGAAATCGGTTTTAACGACACCCGCAACAAAAAAATTATTCGAATTTTTATCGGCGACTCGTGTTCTTTACTTATTTGTAATATAACGCAGCTTTCACCCATTTATTGTTCCCCATCCATTCACTGGTCGGTTTACCCTATGATATATTTTTTTACAGTGGGTAGAATATTTGATGATCGAATCGTAGGATTTTACGGAAATAGTTGTAATTAATACAATCCTCCCGGATGTTCAGTACTCTACCATACATTAGCCAATTCATCGATTTAATAGATATAGCAAAGTCCTTAGGATGGTGATCGCGACTGGTCATTTCGAGGTCTGGCGAGGCCTGGTCCCTTCGTTGTCCATTCCTAGGCGCCTCGCCGAGGACCCTTGGGCCTTCGTCCCTTGTCTCATCCCTTAGCCCCGGAATAAAATGCCTTGGCGTTTATGACCCACTCAAGAGTCTCGTAACCCGATCTGCGACCGAGTCCCGTCGACGCATAAAGAAGAGGAACGAAAAACTTTTCTCACAATACTATATATTTAATATTCTAAGAAACGTTATATGTGAGGATAGCCGAATCTAATATTTATTGAAGTACTGCAGTAAAAAATCGCGTAGCGTCACAGACGTTATTATGTCTCTTCGTAGAGTACGTATGAATAGAGATTAGACCGATGGCAGTATGGAAAACCGTGATACCTCAAATTGTGATAGAAGAACATGCTATCCTAAATTGTGATGGAAGAACGTGCTATCTCGATCAGTCAACATATTTTCATTGATACAGCACTGGTATTTGGGGCACCTCCGTATACAGAGCACTTTCTCTGGTAGGTTATTTAATGTTTTAATATGATTTAGCTCGATAATGGAATCGCATTTAAAAAGTTAAATAATCTAACAGAAAAAGTGCTCTGTATACTTTTGGTGAGTTATTCTGCTCCAAAAACTTTTTTTACTCCAAAACGTATTTTTGTAAATCTTTCTGCTCCGAAAACTTTTTTACTCCAAAACGCGTTTTGGTGAGTCCTGCTCCGAAAACATTTTTTACTCCGAAAAGAGTTTTGGTCACTCTTTTGACACTCCGAAAAATTGTTCATTGTACATAACGAATTTGATACCTTTCCTGCAAATTGAAGACGTCTTCACATATTTTTTTACAAAATTACGCAACTGTAGGTTCTAAAAACTCCATATAAATAAATATATTGATGATAAAAAAAGTTGTTTATTCAAACATATCTCAATTTTTTTCTATTATCGAGCTAAATCATATTAGAAAATTGAATAACCTAACAGAAAAAGTAATCTGTACTGAAAAGGTGCCCCAAATACCAGTGTTGAACCTACAGTTGTGGAATTTTGTAAAAAAAATGTGAAGACATCTTCAATTTGCAGGAAAGATATCAAATTCGTTATGTACAATGAACAATTTTTCGGAGTGTCAAAAGAGTGAGCAATACCCTTTTTGGAGTAAAAAATGTTTTCGGAGCAGAAAGACTCACCAAAACGCGTTTTGGAGTGAAAAAAGTTTTCGGAGCAGAAAAATTTACAAAAACGCGTTTTGGAGTAAAAAAAAGTTTTTGGAGCAAAATTATTTACCAAAAGTATACAGAGCACTTTTTCTGTTAGATTATTTAATATTTTAAATGCGATTCCATTATCGAGCTAAATCATATAAAACATTAAATAACCTACCAGAGAAAGTGCTCTCTATACTGAGGTGCCCCAAATACCAGTGCTGTATCAATGAAAATATATTGACTGATCAAGATAGCACGTTCTTCTATCCCAATTCGAGATAGCACGTTCTTCTATCACAATTTGAAATAGCACGTTCTTCTCTCATAATATGAGATAGCACGTTCTTCTATCACAATTTGAGATAGCACGTTCTTCTATCACAATTTGAGATATCACGTTCTTCTCTCATAATTTGAGATAGCACGTTCTTCTATCACAATTTAACCCTTTGAAGCATACATTTTTCCTTACGTGCAATCAGCTCAAAACTTTGTACTCGGGGGCTTTCGGTGTCGCTGATTATAAATCTGCACTCAAAATATGGAAATTCAAGTTGGCGGATCCAATATGGCGGACCATAAATGCAAAAATCGTTTCATGAAAGCGAAAGTTGGTACTCGGGGGTTTTCGGGGTCGCTGATTACAAATCTGCACTCAAAATTTGAAAATTCAAGATGGCGGATCCAATTTGGTGGACCACAAATGCAATAATTGTTTGATGAAAGCAAAAGTTGGTACTCGGGGGTTTTCGGGGTCGCTGATTACAAATCTGCACTCAAGATTTGGAAACCCAAGATGGTGGATCCAATATGACGGACCAAAATGCTCAAAGTAGCTTGACGAAGATGAAACTCCATATGCAGGGATTTTTTGAGTTGTTGAATTCGAATCTCAGTTGAAAATTGAACAATAAAAATGGCAGTTCCAATTAAAATAAAAAAGCAAAAATAAAAAATAAAAAAAAGTTTAAAAAAATAAAAAAATATGCAGCTAGAAACTCGCTACGTCCTCGCCGTTAGCTCCGGGCAATGCTAAAAAAATCTCTGGTTTCGGTCCGCCATATTGGATTCGCCATTTTGAATTTCTGGATTTTGAGCTCAAATTCGTAATCAGCGACCCAAAAAACGTCTCTGAATTCATTTTTTGTGTATGGTTTACCTGCTAGATTAGGCACAATTACATTTATTGTCTAAAAAAACGTGTTTTTTTTTGTACTGTAGGGATTATCAACATCCACTAAGTGCAACATAAGCCCTTAATAGTGATATTGTAGTAACAATTGATCTCCTAACATCCTAAATATACATTTACATTCGTCGTTATGCGCTAAAAAATTTTTTGATTCAAGAAAAAACAGAGTGGAAGTAGATGACATACCAGTTTGTCACTATGCTTCAAAGGGTTAAGATAGCACGTTCTTCTATCACAATTTGGGATAACACGTTTTTCCATACTGCCATCGAGACTATGTTCCCGGTTTAGAAGTCTCTAGAGAACTGATCGTAGCTTCGATGGTCGAAACGTCGACCCCTTGGCGAGCCATGGAGCTCACCAGCCCCTTTGTACTGCTCGCGTAAACAATGATCGTTTTTGTATAAGCACATCGGCCGACCGCCACCCGATCTGAGATGTTGATAAGCACGTGTCTCCATCGTCAACGAGAGCGTTAAATGAAACCGTCGCTTTCAGTATATTTACGATACTATATACTGTGTTCTTTCGTACTTTTTTCAGATCCCACTTGCCAAGAATATCAATCATTTGATCATACCAAATGCTGGCTTGGGCTTTGCGATTGGCATGGTGGACAGTTCCATGATGCCTGAGCTCGGCTACCTCGTTGACATACGTCACACCGCGGTTTACGGAACCGTCTATGCCATCGGTGACATTGCTTTCTGTCTTGGATTTGCCATAGGTTCGTATGTTTCCCACTCCGAGGAAAAGATGAAGCTTTATTTATCAAAATTCCACTGTTTTCTGTGATTTTGCGAATTAACAAAAGAAAAAAAAACCTCCACCGTGACAATGTTTGCACATTGCCGTGACCAGGATTCGAACCTGGGTTACTACGGCCACAACGTAGGGTCCTAACCACTAGACGATCACGGCTACCGGAGGGACGCGGGAAAGTTACTTTATTACGCCTCACAAGCCGAGGACCAACTTACAATTGTGCCATGCATTTTTATTTCGAAATGAAAATTTCGGACGCGGTGTGCAGTCCCCATTTGTTATTTGAAATTACGCGCATTTGATCGCGTGTTGAATCGTAAAAAAATACTCAATTATTTATCATTTGCTTAATGAAATTATGTTTTTTTTATAAATAATGCCGAAATGTACATATTTCTTCATACTCTGTTTGAGGTACTTCGATATTACGATGAATTGTCAAATCTTTATTCAAAATTCACAATTAAACAATTTTAACATTAAATATACATTTTAACTTTTACTTCTAATTTTCATCTTTTGAAAATAAAAACTTCAAAAGCTTCAAATTTAAAAAACCTTATTTGAACTTAAAAAAAAACTTAAAATTTGAATGAAGAGTTTCGTTCTTGAATCGACAGTTATTGTTTAACTATAAATCTTGATAAATTTTCTTGGACAATTGATGAGCCGCGAAAAAAGAATTGCATCGGCCGGGAATCGAACCCGGGCCGCCCGCGTGGCAGGCGAGCATTCTACCACTGAACCACCGATGCTGTTGAGAACCTTGAGATTAATATCGAACAGATTCAAAAAGATCTGGGTCACTGCAAATACGAATACAATTGTAAGAAAAATAATTGATGATCGAACCGTAGGATTTTACAGAGATAGTTTTAATTAATGTAATCCGCCCGGATATTCAGTACTACTTAGTACCATAAATTAGTCAATTGATCAATGTAAGAGGAGGTACCTGAGTAAACGGCGAGAAAAACAGGTAAAATTCGGGAATTTTTATCTCAAAAACTAATGTTTCGATCGCATCCGGGTGTTTTTATTGGAAAATCTGTACATTGTGATATGTTTAGGAATTTTTAAAAATAAATTCGTTGACTGGAAGCGATTCAAACGCGATTATCTCGAAACATAGTTTTCACAGTCGGTGCCAGATGTATTGTTACATCCTAGCGAATGTCCCTTCTTTCATCTAGGTTTCTTATCTCGGTTATTCCCAATATCCTCATTTGCCGTCATAAGCGTATTAAATGTATAAATCTAAGAATACGACGCGTAACAGCATCAAACGGAACTTGCGTACGTTCCGCGAGCATATTCAAATCACAGCGATATATACACGATAGCAGCGCCGCCACAGTCATTGACTTTTCCTATCACATTGGCTTTCAACAAGAACATGATCTCAGGCAAATTTTCCACGACAAGCCGCAGCTCAAAAAGATCAAACAGGAACTCACTCCAAAAACTTTACGCTAGCCATTCGCATGGAGACAAAGAGAAGTCTGCATGATTCGACCCGGTAACCAGAGCGGAGTATGAAAACATCCGGGTCGTCCGAATCAAACGGTCGCCGCGCTATCGCGAACGACTTTGCGCGAATTTCGCCTATGCACCTCATGTGCGTTCCGTTAACAAAGCGAACTTGCCCCTTCAGCGCCATTATTTCTAAGAAGAGAAACCAAAGATTGCCACCCACTCGAAAAATTCGCTTGCGAACCAAGAAGGGTCAGTGTGCAAAAGGTTGAAGCAGTCTGCCGTCAACTATCATCGAATCAAGTTCTTTTATGGAGTCCCAATCCCAGTCTCCCGACAATCTTCATCAAATTCAGAGCTCAGCTTAAAAACAAAATTATGAAAATCAGCAATTATGAAAATCAGCGACCAAAAAATACCGCCCCACTGCAAGCACTACCTTAAAAACCCCTTAAAAGTATTGCTTATACGACAAACTATTTGCTGTATCGCAGAAAAAGTTCAACCAAAAGCGAATCAATCAAGCATTGGTGAATGTTGAATTATGACTAGGAAAAAAGTGGATCAGGGACATCTATCGATTTTGTTTAGTGTACACGAATTGCAGTAAATACGTTTTTTTCCTATAACTTTTTAGTCGATTACGTCTAAAATATTTTCACTACCAAAAACAATTTTTCCGAAGTAAAACCATCGTCATAATCTACAGATTCACCCTACGTCTCCCACTGCCGTTTATAGGGAGTGATAAACGAAGAAAAAACAATAACATTTCAGGCCCTGCGCTGAGCGGAACGCTGGTAAACACGATTGGCTTCGAGTGGATGCTCTTCGGTATTGCAATGCTGTGTTTCATGTACGCCCCTATGATGTACTTCCTCAGAGCCCCGCCCACGAAAGAAGAGAAAAAGGTGAGTCAACGATATTGAAAGAAAGAAAAACGACGAACCACATCGAAACGAACGATACGATTCACCTTGAATTCTTTCAGTCGCTTATCATCGGTGAAAAGTCATCGGTGCGATACGTGACTTATCAGGACGAGGAAGAAGACCAATAGATCATCAATGAGCTATCCCTTAGGCAATTTTTTCTTCATCCTTCACGCGATCTTCCTATTTTTCGTCTTTTCATCGATATATATCGATGTAGTTTTTAAAGGATGCAAGCTGTGAGATTCGAAAATACTTTTGATCGCTCAATTTACGTGGCCTACGTGCTCGCTGGATTTTTCGTGCTTTCTGAAAATCAAAGACACATGTCGCGTCTGGATAACAAAAAAAACACGTCGTCTCAATAAAATAGTCGTGTTTTTCGGCGATTCTGTACATTGCAGAACGATGGATGTGACGTGCACGGTGCGAAAGTCTCCTCAACGAATAGCTCAGTCAACCTCATTGAGAATCGAAAAGCGATTATTACTAAAAGAATTTAGCATTGCTAGCGCACCGTCGCCTGTATAGTTTTTGTTTTGTCATGTCCACGATATTCCTGTATACGATTAAGCAGGAAAAACAAGTACGAGGAAGAGTCACAAATGAAAAAACGTACGAAAGAAATCAGACTAATATGAATACGAATATGCGAGGGCGAATACGGGAAAAATGACATATACGATGCATATTCAAGGACAATATTAGAACTTGTACTTAAAGTTATTCTAGTATGGATATAGCGAAGAAACAAATAAGAAATACTAAAAACGCACCGTTCTCCGGCCGGACTTTATGTCTAATTTATTCCCATTCAGCGTAAAATTTGTTCTGTACGATATTCCAATGGCTTATATCAATGAAGATGACGCATCAGTGTGACACGTAAACAGATGTCAAATGTCACAATTTATTCTAGCAATGAAATGTCAGAAATTGCACATGTAACTTTACGTGTCTTTATATTTAAATACTTGCATAGGGATTCGCAGGTAAATTCGGTTGGAAAGATTCCGGTAAATTAAGGGATAACACCACTCTAGCGGCGGAAAATAAGGCCTAACTTTGACAATTTATTTTGGAAGTATGAAAAAAGGAATACGATTTCTTTTGAGAGGGTTTATTCAACACATATTAAAGTATAAAAAAAATGTTATTATAATTTTCATACAAAATGGCGGCGACAGAGCAAACCTTGGAAAACGTGTTTTTTACAAATAGCGTCACGGGAGGACGGTTTTCTCGTAAAGTATAAGACCTGGAACAAAAACCGAAAAAAATTATAATCTATATATTATTAGCTATGGGACTACGTAGGGATTTTTTTAAATCAAATTTTGAAAAAATGGCGCTCCTTGAAAGAAATAAATCAATTTTTTGCCTAAAAAATAAGCAGTAAATTGTTAATAAAAAGAAAGTTTACCTTTAATCAAAAAACGACTACGTACTCCTATAAATGAGGTTATTGTGAAGCTACTATCAAAATTTCAAATCGATAATTGAACCTTGAAAAAGAAATTCGCTACAGGACCAATTGCATATTGTTTTTATGACGCCAAAGTATTTTTGAAGCAAAAAAAAACGATTTTTCCAAAATCCCAGAGTGGTGTTATCCCGTGAATTTCCTCGAGACACTTGATCCAGTCTGTAACATATTTGCTACTCGGGACGATTAGAGCAAGGTGGAGTGAGCAACGATCGGTAACAAATCGCTTTTCCAATTTTCCCCAAGACAATTGACACTTCCGGCAACGTGATTACCGAAAAGTCAGCAGTCCTGATGAAACCGAAGAAACGCGACGCTGTTGCCATCGGAGTTTCTCCGGCGGCGTGTAAAAACATACGTTAACGATAAATAACAAAATAAAACAGAGAAATATATAAGTTGGATGGTGGCTATCTCAGAGCTGGTGTAGACATGACGCATATGTTGTAAGCTACGTGTACCGTGAACATGATGTACCTAAAAAATTAACGGAGATAGAGCGCGAGACGTTCCCAAAAGAGAGAATAATTAAACGAGAAAATACAATAAACCGCATATTGACAGGCAAAAAAAAGTCGAGAAATCGAGAGATTGCGGCAACGATTAATCGTGAGAATCGTCATCGTCGTTGGATAATTTAATTAAAATGGTCGATCAAGGTGGCACGTGACCGAGTGATTGAAGTTGACCCATCGAGCGGACAATTCAACGTACACGTCGTGGCGAGCCAAACAGTGACTTTACCAAATTGATAAATATTTTTCAAAATTTCGAGAAACTCGTGTTACCGCCCGATTTGGATTCCCTGAATGGCTGCAGGGAAACCGTGCGAAAAAAATGCGATCGGGTACTATGAAGTGTACACGAAAAATTAGGCGATAAAAAGAATAATCAGAATCGAGATGAATGCATGAAATCTCGAAAGTGCTGTGGCTCCCTGACAACGATAAACATCGATACGTAAGATTCCTTCGTCTCATGAAACGAAGCAGCGTCTTCGAGACGCGCTATTCCCCTTAATGCTTGTAACCAAATGTTTCTTCGGTGAATAATACCGAAGGCCTTTCGATCGCGCTGCTTCCATTTCATTTTCCAAGACGATGAAAGAAATGTGCAGCTCACTGAGTGCGCTGTAAAAAAGTTGTCTCACACTCCGGAGGCGTTCGACGAGAGGGCGACGAGAGGTGAAGAAGAATTTAAAGATGAAATCGAGGCGGAAAACTCTTGGGGTGGAAGTGGAATGATAAAAAAAAATGGACTAATTAATCAACGAGAAATCTCGGGTAGGAAAAAATTCGTAGAAGCAATATTAAGTAGCGAATACATGTAATTTACCAACATATATATCTAAATGTCCATACGTATGTATACATATATCCATATACTCGTAGGACGAATAAACAGATAGAAAAAATGGCGTCAAAGTTGCACGGATTTATGTCTCAAGATGAATCGTTTAGAAACGAATAATAATAATAATTGCGGCGCCACAGTGTGTCGATGTCATTGGTGTTGCAGTTAAATAAACTGTCGCGTATTTATCGGAGCAAAATTACATATAACTCAAGTAAACTGTGTGCGTGTTTGAAAATTGATGAAAAATGATGAGAGGGGGGAAAAGAAAATAAAACGTGGCGCGAAAAGCCACAAAAGTTAAGATCCTAAGCTACTCGATTTTGAAAACGTCATCTCGCTACTTTCGAACGGAATAATTCGTTAATTGCAATTGCTGTGGGAGTTGATATCGCATCTCTGTACACTTGAATGTTCGTACGCTAATTACTGATAAGAACGAGTAGAAAAAAGACGAATTTATTTCCCCTTAACGATCCTGTGTTTTAACCTGGCGTATCTCGAGAGATTTAAGAATCTCCGTCGTTGAATAAACAAAATATCTCGTGTAACGGTAAATAAATTATAAAAAAAAATACAACTTCCTCCCACGAGGAGATTTTCCGTCTACTTGGAAAAAAAAAAATCTGTAAAAACTATATGCAAAAAAGGGTGAAAATGATGAAAATTCGATTTGGTGATAAAAGAAATACCCGAAACGTTATTCGCGACCGTTTACGACGAACGTTCGCGCCCTTCTCGGAGGATAAGGAAACGCGAACTGGTCGCGAACGGTGGTGAAAAAAACTTTTCGTCCGGTTGCAGGAAAAAACAGTTTTCCGCCGCGAATTCGATGTTTCATTAAAGGTCGCGTTCACGTGCGCCTACTCCTGATACGAAACGCGAGTCAATTTTGGAGCGCCCTCTCGCCGAAAGCCTCGCGCGTGAAAAATATGACGAAGGGACAGGAAACGAGTCCGTGCGGAAACGGAAGTTGGGTAGTGTCGATGGAAAAATGGCATAACGACGCGATTCAAACGACGAAAGGAGCTGACTGCAAATTGAAACTTGGAGAATTGCTCGAATTGTATTACCTCCGATTACTCCAAAACCGAAGAAATATATGCATAAGTATATGCCTCATCGATATTATTCTGTAAATATTATAGTGAATGCTTGAAATTCTGAACGATCCAAGACGCTGCCGGGAATACCGAATGAGCAAAAAAACGAAGTATATCAACCTCCCGATACTTAAGTTTGCCTCAATTTTACGTCGACGTTTGACAAAAAAAATCCATCCACTTGATCTCCCGATAAAAATAAATCCGTGTGTGAGTATATTCACCCGCGCACCCAGTCTCGAATGTATGCGAAAAAAACCTGGCAAGCTACCGTAGTGATATAAATATATACGAAAAAAAAAATCATTTAGAAAAAGATGTACGAATCGGCGTGATAAGCCGAGGCTTGTCCGAATTGCTGATGCAATCAAGAGTATGTTCATTAAGAATTTGTGAGATTATGAGCCACCAGCGGGCTCGTATCTATATTGTTACGATATACAACGAACACTTGATCTTTTCCTCGTTTTCATCGAGTAATTTACGTAAAAAGCTTTTCTTTTTTATTCCACATTCGGAAAATGTATTTTCTTCTTTCGTCTTGATCAACGGACCAAAACCTCGTGTATACCGCGAAATTACGTAATGACGACAAACTACTTTAACGAGTAAAAATATTTCATAAAGAATCAAATATCTCTGCTGATATTTCGTACTTGCAAAAAGTATCGCTATTGGAACTTTCCACCGAGCTATAAATATATATATAACACATAACTTATCGCCCACTCTAACAGCTGGTAGAAAAAGGAGAAAAAAGAAAGTTTTCACGCTATAATAATATATTCGGAACGAGAACTCGACTGTGTCTGGAATCAAGGAAAGAAAAAAAGAAAGAAAAATTGTTATTCACACGGGTGTCCCGGACCCCGCGAGAGTATATTCGTAAGAATTGAAGTGAGCGAAAGAAAGAGAAGAGAAACTAGGAAACAAAAATGAATTGATGAAATTTGCATCGTGGGCAGGGGAAAGAAAATGAAAATTTATTGTACTGATTTTTGGCGTAAACGAACGAGACTTATGTATAATGATGACACGTCGTGGGGCTGCTATTGTGAACAGACAATAAGCAATGAAAAGCTCAACTCCCCGAAACCGAAAGTAATTCGTAAGGAGTATCGAGTAAACGGTTTTTTATCTTTCTTTTTTGCACTTATTATTTGTGAAAAAAATGCATGGTATTTTATCGCGACCAAAAACTTTTTTTTGTCGTTGCATCTTCCAAAGCGTGGATTTATAAAATAATATTGAAATATTGGAGTAATATACTCAATTGTCGATGAATTATTATTTTTAAATTGCGGAATCGGAGCACGGCTGCTTTTTTTACTCCAACGCGACTGTGGCATCTGACGCCGTGATAACTTTCTTCCGTTAACAAGCACGAGCAATTTTCAGACGGAAAAGAAAAATCAAGGGATAGAGGATTGAAAGAGAAAAAATTAATCATTTGTATCGTAATAAATTAATCAGCTGGTGTATGGGTCCGACTTATGTCTGCGTAGTGAGAAAGAGGCGAAACATCGTACTCGTCGTTACTTTTCTAGTCTGTAGATACCGATGAAATTTTTGAAAATATGTATCGAAAACAAGTTGTACGTACGAAAAAGTAAGATTGGTGGGAAAGAGAAAAGAGATCGAGACAAAAGTATCGTCGGCTGCACGAGTTATGAATTACCAAGAAAATCATTCGCTATTATCGAAGGAAACAAAACGTAATCGTACCCGAGAGCCTAAATATGTGTACATGTACAATTTATTCGAAACTTCGGTTTTCTTATCAGTTGCTTTTGGAGCACGTTGGCGATCGGAACGATTTGGGCTTGACGAGAATGACGGTGCGTGACTATAGAGTCGTATAAAAAGATTTAAAAACAAATAGCGTCTCGATGTGTGTAAAATCTCATCTCTCTGTGTACTATATTGAAAAATGTGTTGTAAACGATCGAATAAATTGTAATCAACGTTCATAATGAATTTTTTTCCCCCGGCTGTATCGTGCATTGGCTCATTTTTCTTGCTGATTTCGGGCAATACATTTTTTTCAAAGATGATCGAAAAATCCAGTGATCGTTATAACTATTTGTAGGAAATATATTTTATTTTCCTTTCAAAGTTCTTTTGGTAAAAAAAATAAACTACTGCGAATCGTCTGTCGAAGCAAAATTATAACTGATATTTCAACTCCGCTCTTTTCTTTATCCCTCATTGATAAGCTCCCAAATTTCAATCTGGTCGTAAATTAAGGCGGAATATACATTTACAACGATAAAAAAATCGATTTCTTTTTTTTTCTTCTTTAAACGATAGAACTATATATGGGTCATTCCATGTCAAATCGACAAATTTTTTACCTGACCCCCTTTGATTTCGCTGAAAATTTTCTATCTTTTTCTACCCCCCGAAAGTTATTTTTCAGAATTTTTTCAAATTTTTTTTCCCGACTCAAAAAAAGTTATGAATTTTTGAAAAAAACCGCTCTTTTATTTTTAAATTGCCAGAACTTTTTCAAAAATTGACCGTTTGGGAACTTTTTTTTTTCAAAATTTTTGTTTTTAAATGTAGTTTTCGAAAAAAAATATGAAAAAATTTTCAGAATCCCAGATATATGAAATATTTTAGTTTTTTTGAAAAAACCGTAATTTTCTCAAAGTCCGACCGTTTTTTTTTTTTTTTATTTTGCTCTAAAAATACTTCAACTAATTCTGCAATGATCCCCGTTAATCAAAAGATGTGACCACAATCGCTTCTAATTTTTTTTCTTGATTATAAAAAAATTTTTGTTGAATTTTTGCTGATTTTATATAACTTTGTTATGAAATTTTTTTTATTTCCTCGTGAAACCTCAAAAGTTAAAAAATAAAATTTTATTGGAGAATTTCAAGTGATTATCGTCCAAGAAATTGTTATTTAAAAAAAAAAAATAATTTTTTTCTCTCATTGACGTTATTTTTTTACTCTTATGGACGTTTTTTTTTGGTACTGAAATATGACAACTTAACGTCATTTTGGTACTGAAACATGACAAAATAACGTCAATGAGAGAAAAAAATTATTTTTTTTTTTAAATAACAATTTCTTGGACGATAATCACTTGAAATTCTCCAATAAAATTTTATTTTTCAACTTTTGAGGTTTCACGAGGAAATAAAAAAAATTTCATAACAAAGTTATATAAAATCAGCAAAAATTCAACAAAAATTTTTTTATAATCAAGAAAAAAATTAGAAGCGATTGTCGTCACATCTTTTGATTAACGGGGATCATTGCAGAATTAGTTGAAGTATTTTTAGAGCAAAATAAAAAAAAAAAAAAAACGGTCGGACTTTGAGAAAATTACGGTTTTTTCAAAAAAACTAAAATATTTCATATATCTGGGATTCTGAAAATTTTTTCATATTTTTTTTCGAAAACTACATTTAAAAACAAAAATTTTGAAAAAAAAAAGTTCCCAAACGGTCAATTTTTGAAAAAGTTCTGGCAATTTAAAAATAAAAGAGCGGTTTTTTTTCAAAAATTCATAACTTTATTTGAGTCGGGAAAAAAAATTTGAAAAAATTCTGAAAAATAACTTTCGGGGGGTAGAAAAAGATAGAAAATTTTCAGCGAAATCAAAGGGGGTCAGGTAAAAAATTTGTCGATTTGACATGGAATGACCCATATGTAGAAAATTCGAAAATTTGAAAAACTTCAAACGTTACAGCCCGTCAAAGCTGTGCCTCACCGTTCGGATTCGGAGCGAGCGTGAACTTCAAACGCGTTTTTCTCAAAACTGCATTATCGAAATTGGCGTGCAGGATTACTCAAAAACTATTAAGCCGATTGAGTTGAAACTTGATATAAATATTGATAATATTGGTATCTTCTACTTGACGAGAATTGTTTTAGAAAAATTCGAAAAAAATCTACTTTTTTCATCCACATTTTACAGAAATGTTGCGTGAAATGTTGATTTTTTTTTGTAAATTCGTGCCATTTTCTTAAATTTGCATTTTCTTCATTTTAATTACCGTCACATAGAAACTATACATGTTCTAAATGGAAAAATGTTTGAACTTTTTTGCAAATCAAAGTCTACGGGAAGCTAGACTGGACGCCGATTAGCAACTCCCGCGGCGATCTTGCTGTAACACTCTGCCACAGCTCCGTTATTTTGATGATTAATTAATAAAAAAAATTATTTTGTATAGTTAAATATACTATTAAAATATACCTGACTTTTGATCATTGTAGAATAATTATTTCTTAGTTTAAAAAATCCCTGAACATTTCTTATTTGTTTCCTGTCTAAATGTATATCCCGCCTTAAGCGCGTCATTCCGTGTGACAGGTCGAAAAAATCAGATTTTTTTTGCACACAGTGCAAAAAATGTGTGCGTATTATATAGACCCGGCATAAAAGACTAATGGTGAGTGAACTTTTTTTCGTATAAATCGTGCTGGAACTTTTAAGGTTGGTGTCTAGTCTAGAGAGCGAAAAACAAGCTTATTTTCGAATACGTTTTTCTCAGCTTCTTTATTAGATATAACAATAAAACTTTTTCGAAGATATAATGTTATCCTTATAGAATAGAAAAAAAATTATTTACTTCGTCCAGTGTTTTTTGTCCAATTTTTAGAGAGCGCCAAAGTCGAGTCCTCAAAAAAAAAATGTGTTCTCATGGCGGACTAACAATCTCCGGATTGGCACGTATGAAACAAAAATAGGAAACGACATTTTAAAGAGGAATGTTTGCCACGTGGTAATTCACCACCGTTTGCCAAAAATCTATAATAGAAAAAAATGGCGGCTATTTGAAAAACATTGTACGAAAATCGACCTATTCTTGCACCGTTTGCGTCCTGTAAAATTTTATGTTATCATTTTTTTCCAAAAATGTGGTGAATCACCATACAAAACACCTTAATAAAGAATCGTACAAAGTTTCATCAAAATCGATTGAGCGGTTGCAGAGATTGTTCGTCCGCCAGTTGAAAAAAAGTGATTTCCTGAAAAACGCGTTTAAAGTTTTGTCCCTACACACTTTTGTCCCGACTTGTCCCTACACACACCGCTATAACTTTTTTCTATTACGAATTTCGTCACCAAATTTTAGGAGGTGATTCTCGACGCTACAAGACGTTGAAAACTGAAATAATTTTTTTTTTTTTCGATTTTCCGAAAGTTCTAGGCTAGACACCAACCTTAAACGCGTCGTTCTTAAAACTGTATTTTTCAAATTGGCTTCCATGCCATCTGAAAAATGATTGAACAGATTTCGCTCAAATTTTGATGGTATAGTCAGCACATCTATAGTTCTCACCAGAACTAGAATATTTCTGATATCTGCCATAGTTTTTTTAAAGCTGAAAACGTTGTAAAAAATGACGAAACTTGGAACTTAACTTTTAAAAACGTGCCAAAAATTCAATTTTCGATATTTTTACTTTACTGTAGTTTCAGCGATAGCCTCAGGTATATGAATTAAAATGCCGTTTGATTTTTTTTATTTCAGATGATCAAAACCTGCGGAATCATGGCAGCCGTCAACCAACTTTTTTTTACACATGAGTATCTTCCAAACGGTGTAAAGTCGATTCACCTGGATATCTTTGTTTGATAAAATTCTGAGGACTGTAAAATGTTGAGGGCTTACATACACCTGGATAGGTCGAAAAGATCGATTTTTCAAAAAGGTGCTCATTCGCAAGTACTATCCTTTGAGTGTCTGCCCTGAAAATTTCATAAAGAAATTCGCAGTAATGACGAAGTTATAGCGTTTTGTAACTGACCGAGTGAGCAACGACTAACGGCTCAAGCAAACTTTTAACGCGTTTTACTCGAAACAGTGTTTTCAAAATCGGTACCAGAAATATCTCCGCAACTACTGGAGCGATCGGGATCAAGTTTTGCACAGTTACGCTTCACGCAATAATCTAGTACTTATCAAGCCGTTTTTTCGATACCTGGCATAGTTTTTTTTTCATCATAAGTACTGAAGAATTTTGAGTCGAAAAATCACTTGTTTTATTCCAGTGACTGCCATGGCCCGAAAAATATTAAGTTTTAAATTCCGGCTCGATAAGTACTAGTTTTATCTACTTTAAGAAACAAATATATATTTTTCTTTAGATAAAAAATACCAGAGGCACGTCTGGTACCGTAAAAGGCTGTCAACAAAAACACGTCCCAGGAAAACGACTGTAACTCTTTTACCGTTTGAAATTTGTTAACCAAATTTTCACACAATGTAGATAAAATGTCATACTTTAAAATGTATATCATGATTTTTCAATAAAATGCAGTTTCATTCACAAAAAAAAATCTTAAACATAACCTTACTTTTAGCCGTCTCAGGTGTATGTGTCTTTAATAAATGTGTGGTAAAAATTAAAAAAATAGTGTTTTAATGATTCATTTTAAAAAATCCCGAAAAAGCGAAAAAAATAGCTGTCACAAGGGATGACCCACTTACCATCGCGTGTTGCATATTTCGCGTCCCATTTGTCCTTTGTTATTCACAACCATGGATAAGAAATTCAATTGAAATCCACATTGCGGTTGGTTTGGAAAACTATCGGTTCTGCAATAAGACGAAAAAAGTGTTGCTAAAAAAAACGAAAACGAGCTAATTACATAATTTTTTGTTGGCAATAATCGTCTGTCGAATCTCAAACGGGAAATAATTGTATATATCGCACCAGGTTGTGTACAAAAACAATCATGTGCATTCATAGATAGTCGAAGACGTATTTTTATTATTTTCATTCCATAAAGAGAACAATCGTCGTACAGGATCGTCAAAACAATATTTTAGCCTGCAATTCCGAACGCGAAAAGTCTCCGCGCTTCGATAAAAAAATAATCACGAATCGTTATTCGCAATATAATTGCGGTGGATGTTGGGATTCGCCGATAGGATTTCTACTTTGAACTCATGTGCTGCGATAATTCCTCGGGCAGATCTTTCATCTCAATCTCGCTGTTGCATATTTTTTTCACATACGTCAACATATCTTTCGTCATGTTTATCGTTCGTTTGAGCTCCACTGAAAAGAGAAAATACATTTGCGATAATTATAGCGATTGATTTCGAGATACTATTTTCGGAAATTTGTATCGTGTGCCTTTTTCTTTAATTGGCCGTAACACGGTGACGTAGGATATCTTAAGTGGGGAACCTCCTCCAGATATCAATTTTTTTATTGCTCTAAAATTTTTTTCAGTATCTGAAGAATATATTTCCAAAGTTTGAAGCTCAACAGAAAGTCCTAAAGGTCCTTAGGAAGTCACCGAAGTGATGCTCGCCAAAAGTACCGAGAGTACGTAAACGAGTGCGGGTCCTTTGCGGCCTCTACCTTTTAATTTCTTAGCCAAACAAGTTTGCTAGTTTACTTTTTGAACAATAGGGGGCACTCCGACAATTGTAAAGAAAAATTTGGCCTGTATAATCGTCGTTTTTCGTTTCCACACAAACAGTTCACACAAAAAGAGAAAAATGCAGTCCAGATTAGTGATTTCCTAGAATAAGGCTTACTTTATGGCCGTGGCATCGCAGATTAAGCTTGGGTAATTATAAATCACTCTAAACTCTACTTTTCAAGAACGAAAACTTCAATCGAGTTTTTCTCTAAACGTGTTTTTTTTCCGTGCCGTGGAATGTAACTGAAAAAGTAACGAACCAATCAGCTTGAAATTTTGTAGAATCTTTAACTTATCGGCCTTTGCACAAACCTAAAAGTTTGTATAAATTGTTTCAATAAATATTGTTTTTAACGATTTGTTTATAAAAAAAAGTGTTTTTTTTCTTTTCGTCCTCAAATTTTCAATTTTTTTTTGCTAAATTTAGGTTCATGCAAAGCGGAATGACTTATTTTAATGAAAAAAAAGGTTTCGTCGACTTTAGTTAACTACGAGGACGTGGGCGTTCCACGGCGCAAACTCTAGGAGCCAAGTTCGAGCACCTCTAGCACCACCATTTTGTTTTTTCACTCATGCATTTTTTTAGTATTCATTTGAACGTCAATATTATTGTGTAATTTGATTCATTGCAATAAATGTTCTCAATTTTTTGTAAAAAATTATTGAACAACCTGTTGTCTGGAGGAGGTTCCCCCCTTAATGGGAACTTTGTTGGAAATACCTCGCTCGTTATTTGCACAGATTTTATAATTGACGCACAAGGTAATTCTGATGGAGTTGTATTTCTATCGCTGATTTTATTTTGAAGGGTACTCGAAGCTATTTCAACTGCTCGTCGATCGTTGGGTGTTTGCATTTTGAAATGGAGATGGGTTGAAGTTTGCATCGTTAGGTGGCAAGCTTTTTGCTTAATAACCTTCTTTTTGGCAAATTTAGGCTACGGTTACCGTTTGAACGGTTTTAGGATCCTTATTAGAGATCTAGAACCTAAGTAAGCAAAATCAAAGATTTTCGACAGTAATATATATGAAGAATTACATTTCTTATAATTATATTGATGCAAACTTCATCCCTGTAAGTGAAATGCAAACGACAACCTTGAATTTCACGACTTTTTCGTGTAGTTTAATTCCTCTTCCTTAGATCTATCTATGCATATAAAAAAATGTCCTGACTGATTCATCAACGCCGAGCCAAAACCGCCGAAACTAATTACATGAAATTTGTACAGTAGGTTGCTTTTGTGACGTAACCACTAAGAAGGAATTTTTCGAAATTCAACCCTCAAGAGAAGAAAAGGGGTGACAAGGTTTGTATGGAAATCAAAAAAAAATGTGGTTGCATATATTTAAAATTTGGTATTCGTGCTTTTTGACACAATTAATAAAACTCCTATTTCAGCGTTTTTAAAATTCATCCCCTAAGGGGAGAAAAAGGGTGGCAAAGTTTGGATGGAGAATTAAAAAAATCTGGTCAGAAGATTTACTTCGAACTTAGTATTAAAGCTCTTTGACGCAATTAATAAAACACGTACTTTAGCGTTTTTTTTTTGAAATTCAACCCCTACACGAAAGGGGGTGGGAAATTTTGTACGCAAAATTTAAAGAATCGGGTCGAATTTACTTGAAACTTTGTATTACTGCTTCTAGACACAATGAATGGAATTTCAGCGTTTTTGTAAATTCAATTCTAAAGGGGAAAACGGGGTAACAAAGTTTGTATGATAAAAGAAATATCTGTTCAGATTTGCTTGAAACTTAGTATAGATGCTCTTCAACATAATTCTACGTGTTCCTTAATGAAATATTTCAGAAGCACATTTCATTAAGCAGCATTCAACACAAGTCTACACGAGCGAAGCCGCTGGTGGAAAGCTAGTTATCATTATAAACTCTTACCATACGAAGCGAAAAATGGAACCTGATCCCTAGAAAATAGGCATTCAAGCTGAACGTTTGCCCTTTCTCAAAGTGGTTGGAAAAATATCTAAAAACTTATGAACATACTTTAAGGGGTTATAAAGAGTTAAAATTTTCGAAAAAATCGATCTTTTTTAAATTTTACTTTTGTAATGTACGTATATTTAAGTACACACAGAAAATTTCTTGTCAATCCGGCGAATATTCTCGAAGTTACACGCACATTTGTAATGACGTGTCAGAGCGTTCGAAAGTGCTTTTGAAACTTTAAACGCGTTTTTCTCAAAACTGTATTTTTAATGTCGGTGAGCAAGATTTCTCGGAAACGGTTGAACCGATCAGTCTCAAATTTTAACACAATCTTTGCAAGTATATTTTTTAGTAATTAATCGAAGGTTTTTCCTTACCGATAAATATTTTCGATTCTATAAACAATTTAAGGCCTAAATTTTGGTCAAAAATCGATTATTTTTGTTGAGAAGCCGCCATTTTGCCAAAAAAAATTTTTTGCTTATTCCTTCGATCAATTACGAGATAGTCCATTATATTAACGATATATTTTTGGTTTTTTCATTTTTTTATGATCCAGTCCAGAGATATCGCGCTCACCGCAAGACGCCTTTTTTTAGAGGTGCTTCCAGAGATCAGCTATAGCAGCTGTTAAAATAATTATTTTCACAAATAAAACATGTTAAAATACAATTAAAAGTTACCATAATATGTGTAAAAAATTTACGTTAATAGGTTTAAAGGTCTTCTCAAGAAAAATTCTTGAAAAATCGATCGTTTTGGGCCTCCTGACTGTATATGACCCCTTAAACGTCACGGAACAAACGTCTATACTTTATTACAGCAAATGAATGAATTTAGGGCAGTCGGAGGATCCTTGAAGGCGCAAGATATTTCTACGGATAGAAATCGTCCGGGTTGGATTTTTGGGAAGGTGTCAATAGAATAATAATTATTAATATTATTCCATAATTTAGAAAATACGAAACTCGCGAAAAAAAACGAATACGAATACGCACTTATCCCAGGGCAAGCAACGTTCAGTGCAGTTTCGTTATCAGCCGCATCGTCACCAGACACTTCAGCGAGTTCCGAACCACCTTTACCTGCAACACAATTACAAATTTCCTTGTGCTCGCGTTATCGTAATAAAAATCTCGAATTTGTCCCTTTACCGTAATTCAATTCTCTGGAAGCGGTCATAGTGTTGCGTTCAACCAAAAAATTAATTTCCTTAACCCGCTCATTCGTGCGTTCGAGTAGAGATTTGTTGAGTCGAACTCGTCGGGTTAGGGCTGCTAGCTGCAACTAAATTAAATTCTAAATGGAATTTATTAGCTACGCGTCGTGTTTTTTGACCCTTCGACTGCACACTGGGTAATTTTGACCCCATTTTTTTTATTCAACTGCCCCTATAGTAAAACGGGGTAAGCTATTCGAACTCCTACTCTATGGGTGGACACTTGGCCCCCATCCTACATCCTGCCCGGGTACTGAGGGGACAGCTGTCGAAAAAGGGCCAGGGGTCGAATCGACCCCGTTTATGCAGTAGTGCGGTGAAAGTGAAAACATTTTTTCCCCTCTAATTTGGTGTTTTATTACTACGTGAAAGTGAGTTACGATAGAAAATGCTCATAGATGTTTTTTATTTCACGCTACTATAGGAAATTATGTATTTAGAATGCCGATCATAAAACTAAAAGCAAGTGTCCGTTATGCAGGAGGGATATCTGCAACGAGCACCGAATTTACTTAAGCGTCGATCGCGGTAAATGTGAATAATAATAAGTCGTTGAAGTAAAAAAATGCGGAAAATATGCGTTTTCAACAACTAATCTGCCGAAGAAGTTAGTTTTTTCTATTTTTTACTATCCCGAAAATGCTCAAATTCAAATCTCCGAATAAATATACTTTTTGGAAAGACGGTCGACACTGTCTTTTTTTTAATATTTACAAACCTTCTTCTTTAAAAACCTTAAGGGACTTTTTTTTATATTTTGGAAAAAATAAATTATGATCTTTTTCGTGCAAGTTCGGGTTTTTTAACGCATCTCCCACTTTGAACGAATGTTTGGGCACTTAATTTTTGTTTTTCTTGAAAAATAAATTTTGGACCATAAAATAAGGATCATTGACTACAAAAAACGTATCAACAAATAAAAATGCATATTTACCGAAATACAACGATTTGAAAATGGTCTGGGGTTGGATCGACCCCATATGCAGTCAGAGGTTCGTGGCGGAAGTGTGCAGTCGAAGGGTTGAGGGATAACACCGCTCTAGGATTTTGGAAAAATCGTTTTTTATTTTGCTTCAAAAATACTTTGCGTTCATAAAAACAATATGCAATTGGTCCTGCAGCGATTTTGTCTTTGAAGATTTAATTATCGATTTTGCCGCAGCGCCTCGGACTTCTTCCAGGCGCCTCGTACGACTTTAAACGCGCTTTTCTCGAAACCACTTTTTCCAAACTGGGAGGACGGATTACTCGAACACCTTTGCATGGATCGATTTGAAATTTTGATAGTAGCTTCACAATTACACTCTCTATGGGAGTACGTAGTTTTTGATTAAATGTAAACTTTTTTTTAAACCATTTACTGCTTATTTTTTGGGCAAAAATTGATTTCTTTATTTCAAAGTGCGTCATTTTTTCAAAATTTGATAGAAAAATCCCTACGTAGTCCCATAGCTAATAATATATAAATTATAATTTTTTTGTTTTGTTCCAGGTCTTATACTTTACGACAAAACCGTCCTCCCGTGAAGCTATTTGTAAAAAAACACGTTTTTCAAGATAGGCTCTGTCGCCGCCATTTCGTATGAAAATTATAATTAATGTTTTTTTTTAATACTTTAATATGTGTTAAATAAACTCACTCAAAAGGAATCCTATTTCTTTTTTCGTACTCCAAAAATAAATTGTCAAAGTTAGGCCTCATTTTCTATCGCTAGAGTGGTGTTATCCCTTAAATATGATATACGAAAGTTGACTCAGTTCGACTATATGTTCATAAAGAATTTCTTACGTCAATTTCAGTCGGTCCGCTATTCTGTACGGGGACACAATCGTTCGAAGTTTCATCGTCCAAAATATTGTTCAAGAAAGTAAAGGGTTGAACGGCATTGTCCCGCAGACGAATCAACGATTCGTGCATCTGCCTCGGCGACAACTCCTGAACGATGGAAGTTGGCAGAGCATCCCCGTAATTTGACTTACCCTCTAGGGGCACTTTGTTTCTGTTCGACGACGTAGACGCGCATCTCCACGTGTCCAAATCGTGCAAACTTTTTACTCTCTTGCTTGTAAGACTCGTAGACGAATGTCTTCGAGATTTTTGGTTGCATGGCGAATTGACGTTTCGATGAGTTTTCATCGAGCACTCGCTGCTCGAGGTCGTCGCCGGTTTTGACACATTTCCACTGTCACAAGATTTTCGGAGCGGACGAAGACAGCTTAAATTACGTGTTGCAAATTCGAGAGTGAACAATGTAGTAATAATAACAATTAAGTTCACCCTTTCTTCATCCTCTTTGGTGAGCCAGTAGGATCGAAACTGCCAAATATAGGATGCGTAAACAAAATTGGAGAATACAAAAACCAATTGAGGGGTTTGGTCTGAGTGAACTCTGAAACGAGCCGTAGATTGTTAGGTCGATATTTTATACAGGGTAGGATGGCGGTGGGTCATACGAAACGCCTACAAAAAAATTGCAAGCAAATCCGCGGTGGTGAATGCGTGATCGCCAAGCGTCTCAGATATCAAGGCCTGGGCCAATAGTCGGATGGGTGACCGCTTAGCCGCGCACCAACTTGGGCCCCGAGCAAAAGGCTTTTTTGACTAATAAGGAACATCACATTGGTATCCAACCGATTTTGTTGAAATTCGTGTATACGGTGGAGCATTAGACACTATCAGGTGTGTATTTTTTTATTGGTGGAAAAAACCCAGATAGACCGATGTACCTCACAGCTGTGTATCTCTTATGAGTGCTCCCTTTGAAGTCATATTGTCATCACATGATGATTCACAGAAACACATTCAAATGAAGCAAAGTTGTTCTCACGCAAACATGCACGCAGTGAATTCATCAGACTAGCAAAATCGGCTCACGAATATCTAACAATAAGTGAGTGCATATGGGGCTCATATTGGTGTCACGGCGTGAAAAAATTGTAGTGCTCCTACGGAGCTCATATTGGCGGCATGGCGTGACGTAACTATGTTGTGCTCATGTGGAGCTCATATCGGTGTCATGGCGTGAAAAATAAATAATCCAAAAATGTTGATTGAAAAAAAATCTGGTAGTATTTTTATTTCCATACCCAGATAGACGGATGTACCTCATATTGGCATCATATATACATCATCACTGCGGTATAGAGTCTCACAGCTGTGTATCCCTTATGAGTGCTCCCGTTGAAGTCATATTTGCATCACATGATGATTCACAATAATACATCCAAATGAAGCGATACATCCAGTGATCGAATGTATCACTGAAAACATGCATATTGCCGTCATATTGCGCTCATCGAATGTATCACTAAAAACATGCATATCGCAGTCATGGAATGTATCACTGAGAAACATGCATATCGCCATCATATTGTGCTCGCGGGATGTATCACCGAGAAACACGCATATCGCCGTCATGTTGCGCCCATCGAATGTATCACTGACAAACATGCATATCGCCGTCATATTGCTTGCATGGCATGTCTATTACCAGTGCTACATTAAGTGTTTTCATTACTTTGTATAATTATTTTCTATAACTTTTTCTCGCTCAATTAACGCGAAACGAATTGGCAACGTCGTAAATCATGGTATATCATAATGCCCAGGTTGGCAGAAGTGTCGCGAAGTTAAAGACATGTGCGCCCCGTTCGTAACCTCAATATCGGCCCAAGGAGCTGTCAAAAATGAATATCGGTCCGAGTAAAAAAAAATCCGCTGGAAAGGAAAGTGTGTACTAAAGCTGTCTATAATCTCGAAGAAATCAAGAACATTAACAATTTTCCAATATTCTGAAAAAAATGTATGTTTGAAAAAAAACGCTCTACTTTGTCTTTGTCTAGAAATGTCTAAAAATGTATAATTTCTGAATATAGTTATCAAATTAATATTAAGTAATGATTACTAATTAAGAGAATAAGTACCAATAATATTCGTTGTTAATTATCCTGACTGAGTAGTTTGAGGTTCCCGGGCATAGTTACCGAATACCAAGGGTTCGTTCGATAATTAGTCGAACCGTACCTATTTTTCAGCTCCGTGGTAACAATCACTTAGCAGATATTAATAATGTACTAAAAAATGATCGGGAGTTTTCCATAAGCGTAATGTAATTAGCCCACGAAATGTCGCGTTGCCGATTTTTTTTCTTCAAAAAACGGTACTGTGGGTCGTATTCAAACTGCACAGGATGATCAGCAGAGGTTATAAAGGTCCAGAAAAAAATTCAGCTCGGTGGTAACATGTTGACTTAGCTCCATAACAACCTCAAGCATGACTCAAATAAATTTGAGTTCAAAATATTCCAAAATGAAGGCGCGGCAGAAATTTCTGCGGAGGCCCTTCGCACGACACCCGCGCATGTTGCTGCAGGTGTATCACCGATTTGCTAGAATGTTCGAAATTTTTATTTTCATTAAAAATTTCACCTAATTATATAAGTTAACTGCTTGAAAATCTTTTAATTCTACAATGAATAATTGAACATTGCTAGAAATTAAACAAAAATAATAGTTAAAAAAAACAATAGCAGCGAGAATCGAACCTTTTTTTAAAATAAGTGTTGTTTTTATTTGTTTTACAGTTTCGTTGTACATAGAAAAGTTAAGAACAATCTAATCAAGAAAAAACCAGTCTGCATTTGTTGCTCGAAGCTATTTTTGCATGTTGCGGCCCATTGTATGTGGGCATCTCACATGCGTTCAATATTGGCTATTTGCTTATTTATGTTTGTTTCGGTTGATTTTTTATGCATGTCTTGCTTGCCGACGGCGTAGTAGTGTTTTTATTAGCAGGAAATTATTCGCTTGATAAAAAAGAAAAACTTGCTTGTCAGTAGTTTTAAGTGTGGCTTATGCTAATGGGGTATTTACATATTTACATTTGTACGGGGGGGGGGGGTAGCTTAAGTTCGCTATTACTATCTACGACCAACGTTCGCGTGGTTGTTACGCTGTTGTCGCTGTTGCTGCTCTTTATGGCGTTTTCTTCTGCGGATTTCATAGATATGTGTATCGTGGTTTGCGAGCCACCACTATTCGTTAGATGCTCTGGAGAAATCGTCGGTGTCTCTGTCGGGTAGGGCCTTGGAGTATGGTGTGTTTCGTTAGTTAATTTATTCGTATGTCGTTGGAAGTCATTTGTTTGCTTGGTTTCGTCTTATATGGTATATAATGGGTATACTGTTGGTGCTGTTTTGTATTATTCCTCTTTTGTCAAAATATGTGAATAATTGTGGCGTAATGTATCCGGAGTTGGCTTGGTGGGTTCTGTCTATATTAGGTGGTTCGGCTAGGGCTTTGATTATAGCGTTGTCACTGTCTGGTAATTTGTTGTAGTAGTCCCGTGTTAGTTGTATTATAAAGTTGTCAATTCTCGGTATGTTTGCTGTTTGATATAGGATTTTATTGCTGACCATGTGCGTGTGTTCGTCTGTGTATCGATATATATGTAGTGCTGCTCGTAGGCACCTCCTTTCGAATTTCCTGATCCTCTCCACGACGCTGGCTGAGGTATTCCACCATATAGGTGAGGCGTATGTGATGAGGGGTCTAATTAATAGTAGGTAGCATATAACCCTGGCTCTGTGGTCCAGTTTTTTTGCGAAAAATAATCGGCAGTTCGCCTTCCAGGCCTTGTTCGCTTTGCTGAGTTGATAATGTATATGTTCGTTAAGTCGTAGTAGATAGTCAAGCTGTACTCCTAAGTATTTTACTGTTTTTTTGTGGGGTATTGTAGTGTCACTGATTTTAATGCTGAAGTTTTTTATGTGGTCTCTTTTTCTTGTGCCTAGGAATCTGAGTGGTTTGTGGAAGAGTATGATTTCGCATTTTGTTGGGCTAATGCGGAGGTTCCAGTGGAGGTAGTGGGTATTTCGGTAGCTGTTAGCTGCAGTTTGCTTTGTATATAGAGGTCGTTGTTTGTTACGTAAACTATTAGGTCGTCTGCAAAGGCTAATGTGTGCGTGTCGCTATTGGGTGTATTCTGGATGTGCAGGATTCTGTGGGTGAGTATGTAAAATAATATGTGTGAATTGACGGTTCCTTGAGCTAGCCCTTCGGTTATTGAAAATGTTTTCGTGGAGAGATTTTTTCCATCAGTGGTGACAAAGTTTGGTCCAGTTATCATGTCCCATATGATGTATAGGAGTGGTTTGGGGAACTTGGTGCTTTTTAATATGTATATTAGTCCGTCTAGCCATACAGAGTCGAAAGCCTTTTCGATGTCGATAAGGCATGTTCCTACCTTGTGGCTATTGTCGAGTTGTGTGTTAATGTCGCTGGTCAATTTGTTTATTGCGTGTGTCGTCGAGTGTTTGCGTCTAATGCCAAATTGCTGATCTGCGATTATTTTATTTTCTTCTGTGTGTCTGACTATGGAGTTGTTGATGATTATTTCGTAAACCTTGCTGATGTTTGGTGTTAGTGAGATGGGTCTGTAATTTGAGGGGTCGTGGAGGTCTTTACCTTTTTTTCCTATCGGTATGATTTTTCCCGTTTTCCATGCGGGTGGGAAGTAGCTGAGATTGAACGCGTTGTTAAAGATTATTGTGTAGTCGTTAATGATGTATGTGGGGAGTTTTCGGAGGATTTTCGATGGAATATTGTCTATGCCTGTTGAGGTTTTGTTGGGGAGGCTTTTGAATACCTTCCTAAGCTTGTACTTGATGTGGAAATATATTGGTAGGGTTTCTAGTCCATTGCTGGGTCTGTCTGCTTTGTTATTGTCGTTAAATTGCGTTATGGAGGAGTTCGTTGTTCTGTAGTTTTCAACCTCTAGCTTCATAGTCCTTATTACGTTATCTACTTCGGTTTTGATTTGCGTGTTGTCGTTTGTATGGCGAGGGGAGTTTATTTTTTCATAAATCGTGCATATCAGGTTCAGTTTGTCTTGTATGTTGTTGATTGTGTATGTGTCGTTGGCTGTATGGGCCTCAGCAATGTTGATTTTGCTTCTATTTATTGTGTGGAGATCGTGTGTTTTTACGTGTAGTTCTTTGATTTGGAGTGGTTTTTTGGGCGGAAATAACGGTTTATTTTTGGAAAGAATTTTTCTGGGTTTTGGAAGTCTATTTTGCTGTGTTGTTTTTCCCAATATTTAGTGTACGTCTTTTTGAATTCTGCTTTAAGTTTGTTATTGAGGTTATTGATAATTTCTTTGGCGGTTGCGACAACTGGGTGGTGGTTGGGGTAGCCTTGGCGTTTGAGTTCTTTGTAGATTGACATTACTTTGGATTTATGTGACTGTGCGCGTATTATTTTGTTGTTTACGTAGTTTAGTGTGTTGTCGGTTTGCTTGTGGGTAGATATTGTCTCTTGTATCGTTTTTCGTAGCGTTGTGTTGATTGTTTCGATAGCGGCGTCTATCTCGTCTGTTGTTAGGTTTCTGTCAGCTGGGATGGTGGCGGTGTATTTTAGTCTCAGTTGTCTCTAAAACTTTCTCCACTTTGTTTTTTTTGTATACATAAGCTGGTATTGGGTCGTCTTCGTTCTGTGTAGCATGGAGTTCATTGGGGACGGTTGCGTCAAGCATGATGGCGTCGTGGTCGCTAGGGTGGTCTACTACTGGTAGCTTGTGTTCGTCGACGAGATTGGATATTTCGATTCTCGAGTCAGCGATGCAGAAGTCGAGATGCGAGTTGTAACATGGGAGTGTGGGGGGGTCGAGGGGGGGGGGTATATTGCCGCTTCATATATGTGGGATTGCTCTAGTACCCATTTTTTTATGAGGTGGCCTTTGTAATTACTAGCATTGTCTCCCCAGTCGACATGTCGAGCGTTGAGGTCCCCCGCTAGGATGTAATATTTGTTTAGGTCTCGCAACTTGAGCTTTGATAGTAAGGTGTTGATTTCGTGTATAAATATCCTTTTGGCTTCATTATTCGCATAGACGCTAATTATATATAGTTTCGCGTTGTTGTTGAGTTTACATTCTACGATGGTGTATTCCAACGTTTTATTTATGTGTGGTGATGGGAAATGTATTTGTTTGCAAGGGAGCGGGAAGTCTTTTTTATAAGGATAGCCGTACCCCCACCTAGCGAGAATTGAACCCAAGCCAGTGGGGTGACAGACAATGCGCTTGACCACTGCGCTACGCCGCTGACTTGGAAATGAATGAAAAAATATCCCTTAACCTCTACTCGGAAATGTTTGGAGAGCGGTTTACCCTTTCCTATTACCCACTCAGGCAAAATGTTTTAGGAACGTTAAGTGGGGTCCCACCCCCTTCTACCCACGCAGTTTGGGCGAATTCGGTGGGTTCCGATTGGCGTCCTCCCCCTGTAAGTTAAATATAGCCACGGTTTTCCAGTTTCCCAGTGCATTCATGCATATGCAAAACACTAGTGCATTTAAAAAATGGCTGGCGGCACCAGTCCGGGGATCCCTGTTATTTATTCATTTGGGACGATACATTGAGGATTATTCGGAAACTACATTTATCTGAGTTCGAGGAGAAAAAGAGGGAGAAAGACGGAACGAAAATTGTATACATTGTTTACCATGGGGCGATCCCACAAACCATTTTCCATCAGTAACATTTATTTTTTGCACACATTTTTCACGGCATATAAAATATTTTCCTACTGTATCTAATTGGTATAATAAAACACGTTCTACCTACGATGACTGTTCGTATTATTAACAACAACGAAAAAAGGAAGCGCATATTTGCGCCCCCAAAATTAAAGATCTTCCGTGTTAATAAATAGTAATTATTTTTTTTTTCGTCACTGCGTAATCAATATGTACTATATAAAATTCCCGCTAGCTCAACTTTATGTTTCGGCCGACTTGCTGCTTCTGAGGGGGAGAGAGGGGAGTGGGCAATGCACCTTCTCAACTATGTACGTGTAATGTGATAAAACGGCTAAACCTATTACTCTTACTAGATTACTTTTCCGGGCGATTTTATGCGACGTTGGCTAAGTTTGAGAAACCCTGATGGCTCATTGTACCGGGACAAGCAAAGGGAACACGATTGCTCATGTAAGTGGCATCGATATTTTCCGTTGTGATGAATTGCATAAAAAAGACGATGTACACTTACGGAATTTTTTAAAGGTGGCTGTCCCAAGTCACAATAGTCAAATCGGATCGAAATTTTTTGATACGAAAAAGACGCACATTGAACAGACAATGAAAAATGTTGCTCGTTGCCGCAAACAAGTTCTAGAAGCTCTGGAAAAAATATACCCTTCCGCACGCAACACGGGGTCAGGAATTTGAAGTTAAGAAAGAGTTGTAAATCAATCGAATCGAAAAAATTAACGACTTCGAAGTAAAGTGTATTTCGGTCTCGCGAAACAAACTTTACTCGTGAAAATGCCACTATTTTATTTAACAATTTAATCGTACCGTTCGGATAATGTGATGTACAATGAGATTTCGTTTGTCCGAAAAATGTCGCTGCGACACAAATTCACGTATTTCGCGAACGGACGACGCTTGAAATTTACAAATACCGAAAAACCAATCCGGTGAATCAATTATATTGATATATTGTGAAAAAAATGTTTTTACGTCAGCGAATATAATTGGATGAGCGTATTAGAAGACGCGACTCGACTGCCAACCTCGGTACAAAGGAGCGTAAGGAAAAAAAAACAAAATATAAGGAAAGACCTTTCGCACCGTTGTGTACCGGGATACGATATCACAGAGACTCTCTCTCTCTCTCTCTCTCTCTCTCTGTCTCTCTCTCTCTCTCGCTCTCTAGAAGTATATGAGCCTCGCGTCCTCCGGATTCTGCTCGACCGGACAGTACGGACATTTGAGTCTGTAAAAAAATTGATTTCTAATGAAAAAGTGATTTCGATATCGATCCACGACAATCGTGCTTCATTCGGAGAACGTACTTGTTCGCAGTCGTCAGTTTGTTCAAAGCGTCCCGCGATATAACGTGACCGCACACCAATTTCATTGGTGGATTGTTCTCGGTGCTCTGCTGGCGAAGTATCGGACACGCGAACACCGAATGATATCTGCTCTGCTTACCAAGATCTATTTCAATCTGTGGGCGGGGAAAGAAATTCACGATAAATACGATCAATATGAATTTTACGGAATTTCGATCGAATCGCGGATTACGAGAAACTCGACAAACTTCGATCGCGATCGAAGTTTCCTGTGCCACGAAATCAAGCTTAAAACAATGTGGAACACGTTCAGTAGGTACAAATCCAATTTCCAAGTTCATTGTAATACCGAACTTAATGCGTCTTCTCACTTTACGATTTTCAAAAAATCGATTCTTTTTAATTACATTTTTCGAAAGCATACATATCCAACAGTATCATACTAAAATTTTATGAAGATCGGAGGAGTCTTACTGTATTTTTGTGTGACCTTTACTTTACTACCTGAGCACGTTCATCTGCTCGTTAAAAACTTTAAATTTTTTTGTAAATTTTGATATTCACTATTTTTTTGTACCATAAATGGTGAGAAAAACGTTTTTTTTTCGTTTTTTTTTTTCGAAAAATGTCCACCATTTTGTTATTTCTGCATATATCAAAAATCGTAGGATATGCGCTATAGCCATTGACATTCTGAATCTAAAATCGTTAAATTTTTTTTGTTTCAGATGATCCATCTCCAAGATTTCATCAATCTACAATTTTTTTAGGACATTTTTTTAACTACCATTTTCGTCTATAAATAGTGACTTAAATAAATAAATAATTTAAAAAAATGTATTTCGAAAGTGTATTTATTAAGTGTAACAACTTTTATATCAATATCTATAATATAAACCATCAAAAAAATTCATAAAAATCATTTTTATCGTCTAAATCATCAAAAATATTTTTTAGCGTCTAAAGTGAGAAGACGCCTTAACCCCTTGAGCGCCATTGACGCTATATGGCGCACATTATTGTGGTGCTCGAAGCGGCATTGACGCCATATCGCGCACATCGATTATTATGTGATTGACTCGAACGATTCTCGTGAAATTTGGTACTCGGGGGTTTTGAAGGTTGCTGATTACGAGTCTGCCCTCAAAATTCAGAAATTCAAAATGGCGAATCCTATATGGCGGACCAAAATACTAAAATTTACTTGAACCGCATGAAAATGGATGTTATGGAGTTTTCGAGCTAGCTGATTACGAATCTGCCTTCAAAATTCAGAAATTCAAAATGGCTGATCCACTATGACGGACCACAATGCGAAAATTGATTTAAATCGAATGAAACTCGGTACTCAGGGGTTTTTTAAGCCGCTGATTACGATTCCGAACTCACAATATATAAATTCAAAATGGAGGATCCAATATGACAGACGCAAATTCAAAACTTGAAATAAGTGGGATGAACGGTGATAGGAATCGGCCAATACGACTAACAACAAAAGTAAGGTCACGTTTTCAGAGGATTCACCCGTTGTTTCTTCAGCTGTCCTCGTTCGAGAAGTCGAATGTTTTATCGTTACTTATCGCCCTTATCGCTCACCCAAATTGAATCAGTTTTGCATTTAAGTCCACCATATTTTATCCAACAACTTGAATTTCCAAATTGTTAGTGAAAATACGTAACCAGCGACTTTGAAAGCCCTCTAATACCAATTTTCATGCGAATCAAGTACATTTTTGCATTTTGGTCCGCCATATTGGATCTGCCATTTTGCATTTATGAATTTTGGGGACAGATTCGTGATCAGAAACCTCGAAAATCCCCGAATGCCGATGTTCATTCGAATTAAATGAATTTTGAATTTCGACCCGCCATATTGTATCCGCTATTTTCAATTTCTAAATATTGACCTCAAATTTGTAATCAGCGCGCGAAAAAAACCCTTGAGAGCCATGCTTCATTAAAATTGAAATACTTTATTTTTCCGCGTTTTGGGGTACATTTTTTTCAACCATCTTGTAGAGCACCTCAAGCCGCATAAAAAACATTGGTGGGTCAAAGTCGTTCAAGGTCACTCAGGGTCAGTATCGATTATACAAATCTAAATATCTCGGATCTCTACCAAGTATTTGGTAGTGATCCGCGATATTTAGATATGTATTTCATTTTAATAGGTGACCTTGAATGACTGAACGGTTGAAAAACGAAAAAAAAGATGGTTGAAAAAAAATGTACCATTCCATTTAAAATGTAGAGGTGACCTTCACTGTGCGTCAGTGCCTCAACCGAAATAAAAAAAATTGGTCGCAATTGATGGCCCTCTTCACACCGTACAACTTTTGTCTGGAACATTTTTTTGTGACGTCGATAATTACCGAGTTATTTCGGGTGGCAGAGATAAGAGGGACACCCTGTATATCCCTCTATCATTCTTACTTAGGCATCGGGAAATTATCATTATTGCTATTAGAAAAAATGAACTCTGAAAGATAGGGCGAAAAATTAACTTGTTTTTCATTCGCCATTAAACATTTTTTTGTTGCTTTTTCGCACCTGCCATTATGACATTCTTATTGATGAAGAAAATTGGTTTTATTTATGTTTCATATGAATAGGGGCTTTGGAATCGTGCCAACCACCTCAACCCTTTTTTCCCGCCCATATTTAGAGGCCCATAAATTTATCAATTTTCATATTTTTGTGACTTCTTGAAACATCGATAAGAAGACTAAAAAATGTATATTCGAAATATTATTCTTTTTTTAAATCAAGCCCGTAAGAACGCACGAAGCGTTGGCCCCTAGACTAGAATACCCCGTTGAACGTAGGGTTGTAAACTCACCGGAAGTTCATCCTTTCCATTCCAAATGCCGGTCACTTGTCTCTGCTGCATAATGTGCTTTATATTCAGAAGAGCCGGTAAAGCTGTGCACCCGGCGTTTACACTTTTCCGTTCAAAATACACAATAATTAAAGCGCCATTTTCCATCGTACGGGAGAGTGGATGGAGATAATTTTGAGAAAAGGAAGGTTTCGTCTCACCAAACGGAGAGTGGACTGTCGACGCTCAAGCCTAAGAGGGTACAGGCTTCTTTGGTGAAGACGTCGTGTATGTCGAGCCAGAGAGTTGGATCCAAGAGATGACTGTAGGGGGAGGATTGTATACCGTTTGGCAGATAAAGGAGCGTTCCCATCAACGAGCGAACCTCTTTCTCGTTGCGCCTGACGTACTGCCTTAGATATTTTCGCGCGTACATGACGGCCTCGGCTTGACGACTAGGACCTTGCTGTACCAGTCTTATGAAATGGAGCCTGTGCAATTTGAATTCCAGTGACGAGTTCTATAAAAAACGAAATACCAATTAAGAACGCTGTCAATGTATAGGGCAAAAGTAGAGAAGATATGACGTTGAAGTTTGCATCGATGGAATGCAATGATATTTTTTTATTAGGACGTTGAATAAGTGCTCGCTGTTTGCCAACAGATGGCGTTACCAGAACTGCGGGCGTGTAGTTTACGATGGTAACGCATCTATAAAGTACTATAAAGATTGTACTAAAGTACTAAAGCTACAATAAAGTACTTTAGTACTATATTGTACTAAAGTAATATAAAGCTTAAAATTTAGTGTACGTCATTTCGCCGAAGTGTAAACAACTTTTTTTCATAGTGTTAAACATGTCAAATTTGGTGCCAAAAAAAAAGTATTTGCAGGGAATTTTACTGCACTACTTTATTCCGAAAAAAAACTGCAGCACACAGAATTCTTGTTGAGACTTATCGCGACCATGCTCTGTCGGAAACAACACGCAGAGATTAGTTTGAACTCTTCAAAAATAATAATTTTCATGTGTTGAATTAGAAGCATTACTTCATGAAGACTCATGCCAAACGCTAGCTGAACTTGCAGAATCATTAGGAGTTGATCACACAACAGTTTCGAAACGTTTGAAAGCATTAGGAATGATTTTTTAAAGTAAAGCATTAATTGTCACGAAAAAAAAACGAGAGGTTATTCAACATCCCAATATTTCTTTATTTCTATCATGATCCAAAGCCTTCTTTTTACAAACTTTTATTTAACCTGACGTTCTGTGAGATGCAAAACGAAAAATCGATATTTAACCCACTTCCCGACTACTTAAGACTCTGAAATTTTGCAAACGTGGATGTAAAAGGTGGCAATGCATGATTCAACTTGAGGTAGTCCTATCGCTTCACACAAGTCATACCACTGATCATACTTGAGACTTGTGCAATTTATAGTTTTAACATAGGCCAAAAAAGATTGTAATAACTAAATTTTCCATGTGTAAACTGTTTAATGAATGTTCACATTTAATTTAAAAAATGAAAAATTAGTTATTCCAACGATTCGAGCCGTATTTCTAGGTTTGATATTTGGCAATGTTGGTTCTACCTCCGTCCCTTTTTACTCAACCAGGCGAGTTTAACCTTCATGCTTTTCAACGTCGATTTGTCAAAACAATGTCAGGTGCGGGAAATATAAAGCATTGTATTCGGGCCACGACTGGTAAAAAGCGTAGAAAATTTGTGTCGGCGAAATATGTCGGTTAAAAATGAAATATGTGTGGAAATTCGAATGAGTGAGATGAGGTTAGGACTACAGTCAGCTGTTGCCTTGCTGTCACGTCTCTTTATCGTAGCCAGTGGTAATAAATCCAATACCGGAAGTTCAAATTAAACTTGATATTACATAAAAATGATGTCAATAACCGTAATTTTTCTGAGAGCACTGGATTACTACAATTGTTGAGTATGTAAATCTGATTATTTTTAAGAATCTGACGGATTCCCACTATTATACAGGGTGAGGCACATAAAATGTTACAGAGCAAAAGCACTCAAACTATTGATCATATCCAAAAATGTTTCAGACAAAAGTTTCAGTGTTCGAGAAGACCGTCATACTGGACCGCCCTATTTTTTATCGGTAGAGGCGCTGACGATTTTCGAGACTCTTTTGATATATTGATGGTGCTGGGGGAATGCCGTAAACATTACAGAAATGCCCAAGATTTGTATGCGGCTCGTTATCCAGATAGGCAACAAAAATCGCACATGGCTTTTAAGCAATTAGCTGACCGTTTCTGTCGCTTCGGTACAGTGAAACAAACACGATTGCGTTTCTGTAATGTTTACGGCATTCCCGAGCACCATCAACATATCAAAAGATTCTTGAAAATCGTTGATTTTCGCGATCCGATGTACTCACATTAGAAGGTAATGCGTGACTAACTGATATGTCAACAGAAAATGCGTACTTGCTGCCGATAAGGAACATTGGTATCGTAAGAAATGAAAGCGACCAAACAAGTGTTTACAAGTCGAGAGTCATCACTTCGAGCATCTTCTGTAGGTAGACCCAAACCAAGGTTAGTCGATCCTTTGAAAGTGATTATTCCGATATTTTTCGATTTTTCGACTATTTTCATACTTTGCGTGACTAGAATGACCTTGTGTTGTAGATCGCTGAATTCGTCTTAAAATCAGTAATAATGTCATCGAAAAAAAAATACGTGGTTCCATTTAAAAAAGTGGAGTTGCCCTTGACGTAGCTTCAGCGCCACCAGCGATAAAAAGAAATAGGGTGGTCCAGTATGAAGGCCTTCTCGAACAATGAAACTTTTGTCTGAAACATTTTTGGATATGATCAATAGTTTGAGTGCTATTGCTCTGTAACACTTTACGTGCCTCACCCTGTATACACTTTTGTAACGACCGGAAATTGGGTTTTTGTATATCATCTCGGAATTCCTCCACAAAAATACGCTATTTTAATATTTCTCTTCTCTGTAATTAGGTGGATAAACGACCCTGAAATTTTACAGAGACGATTATTAATGTATTTAGTGAAGCCCAAAACAAAAATTATGAAAATCCTATGGTTTGAAGGACTACCTTAAAAAAACAATTTCAAATTTATATAAAATTTTCAACTTTTCATGTAAAATTAGCGATATAAAAAAGATTTTAAAAAACAAGCTTTGATTTAATGTACTGAAAAGTAGAAAATAATTTTTTTACCAAGTCACCTATATGTGACTATAAATAAAAGCTTAGAGCGCTCAAAATTCGGACACATAATCTTTAATTTACATTAATCCGTTAACATATCAACTGTATTTAATTTACTGTAAAACAACCATAGATTTCGTAAATAAAAATCCTGTAACTGAGTATAAACGTGTGATAATTTTTCTCTAATTACTATTGTGCCAAATTAAATACGGTTAATGAAAGTGAATTGATCAAATTTATTAAACATTTAAAAGTTGAGCGCCTCAAGCTTCTATTTATAGTCACCTATAGGTGACTTGGTAAAAAAAAAATTATTTTCTACTTCTTAGTACATTAAATAAAAGCTTGTTTTAAAAAAATATTTTTTCTACATATATTACAAATTGTGATTGTAAATTTCTAATAAGAACACGTAGAAACGTTTGAGCGATTTTTAACAGCCTAATTAAGCCGAAAAAAATGAGGAAACGAAAAATAATTAATTTTCGTTGCGTTCCAACGCTGCAAACTTCAACGTCATGAAAAAATGCCATTGTAAAAGCATGAACGGCATCCGAAGGATGTTAAAAAAAAAGTTGCACTGAAGAAATATATTCCATACTCTCTCTTCCAGAGCAGGTCTGTGCTTCTTCGCCCACTCCAGAGCCGGCTCCAAATTTCTTTGCTTGAGGCAGTCCAGTATGTAGTTCAATTCTGTGAAGGGCTCCTTTCTCGTCTCGTCAGTCTTCATGCCCACTTCCTAAAAATAAACGAGCATCAGCGACCACCGGTCAAGGCGAACTAAATTGCCCAATTGTCAAATTGATGGCCGTACCGCTGCCAATTCGTCAGCGATGTCCAGCATTCCTTGTCGATAAAAGTGTTGAAATATAACTTGATTGAGCAGCTGCGTTTTCTCTGGACCGGAGAAAACATCCTCGCGACTCGTACTGGCAAAGTCCGAGATAAAATTTCTGTCTATGGCTTTGCCAACTTTGGACACGGTGCTGTGCGACTCTCTGTGATCGGTTGCCAGTCTTTGAACCGTGTCGCGAACTTTGGTCATCGCGTGCTCCAAGACCTGTATCTGAGCCGCCGTTAACTCGTGGTCCGCAGGAGCTATGCCAGAATTCCATGTTATCTTTTTATTTTTACCATTTTTTGCATCGATGACGCTTGTACCGATCTAAATAGTCTTCGCTAGGAAACGCATTGTCGCTCATGCGTTCCAAGGAATGTTTCAACTTTGTTTCTATACAAACAACTATATTGCCGTCATGTAGAAGAAGGTAGCATCTACAAAAAAAATCGAAAATGCGCTTTTGGTACCGTTGGAATCAGTACAAAATTTCCCATCCGTCTATAGTAAAATGCATTTTTGATTTTTTTGTAGATGCCGCCTTCTTCCATATGACGGCAGTATATTACAGCTGTGTGTGTTCAACAGTCACAATTTTCGAAACTCTTGTTTCAAGCAGGGCGGGAATTGTTTACCCTTCGTGTTTTACTTCAAGGATATACGGAGCACACAACCCTATGCAATAAGATGACTTTGAAGTTTGCATCGTTAGAACGCAACGAAAATTACTTTTTTTCGCAATTTCACAAATATTATTTGCACAATTTAGGCTGCGAAAATCGATCAAACGTTTGTACGTATTTTTATCAGAGATTTATTACCTCAATTTGCAAAAAAAGGCCTCGGATAATGATAAAATTAGAGAAATGAATGGGGAAAAAATAAATCGTTGCACTGCAATAATGCAAACTTCAACGTTGATAAAAATTAGCCATGACTCTAAATTGTTAGGTATATGCCTTCGATTGAATAAACAGAATTTCAGTAAATGGCAATTACGGTAGGACATGCAAGACAGTCATATTCAAAAGCAAACATACGTTTAGGTATTTTATTGGGCAATAATTTTAAAAAAGTAATGAATTGGCTAATTTGAGTAATTGACAATGAGTTTTGGAAGTCTTCTTGTCGGTGGTGACAAACTTTTACCAACTTGTGTCGGGCATATGGCAACACTTAGGAAGTTTGTGTATACGCATGCTCGCATGTGAACATCCGAAACCTACAGTCTGTACATGTGGCAACATCGCCGGCGGACACGATCAATCATGCTCTTGACGTTTGCATCTTTGGAATGTAACGAAAGTTCTTTATTTTTTCATTTCTTCATTTGTGTTACTATCCACACCTTTTTTTCTCAAGTTTCAGTTATGAAACCCTACCAACGATCTTTAAAAATGTTCCACTGATTTTTAAAGCCTAAATCGACCTAAAAAAGTGGTTCAATGCGAAAAAAAATGTGTTACATCCCAACGATGCAAACTTCAATACCTTAATCAATCCCTTACCCTAACCATACTCATTACCATTGTTGACAGTGCAGTTCTTGCAACTCGTGCAGTGTACAAATAAACGATTTAATAAAATGGGAAAACGGTTATGACATAAACGATGATTCCTTAACGGGAGATATACACCTAGATGATCGAAGTCGAGGATTTAGAAGCTACGAACATTCCGTCGGCCGTAGAAGACCTGCACTATGAGCCTGGTATCGATGATTCCATGTAGGTTGACAAATTTCATGATTTATTCATTCCCAAATTTTCAAACGCGTTTTTCTCAAATCCACGTTTTTCAAATCGGTACCCAAAATTTATCGAAAACCAATGAACCGATTGCCTTGAGGTTTTTTGTGGTTATTCTATACACCATTATCTAGTACTTGTCATAGGATTTTTTTCCCGTTACTTAGTTTTTGTTTTATAGGCAAAATAATAAGTAATTTTTGGCCCAAAAATCACTATTTATGTTCAAATGTCCGCCATTTTGTCATAAATCGATATTTTCAAAATCGGCTATGACAAGTACTAGATTATAGTATCTCATTTAATAATCTTTTTGGTTTTTTTTTTTCAGATGATTTTTGAAGAAATGCCAGTGGGTACCGTATCACAGATTTTTTACGACGCTCCAAGGATCATACAATATCCTTGTATATTTTTTATATTTTTAAATAAAGAAAATTAAACATATTTTTGAATGTATATACTTTCAGATAATTAAAACCCCAATCCGAAATTTCAAATAGTTTTCCTTGAAAAAATTTACAAACATGACCTTTCTTCCGGCTCCTAGGTATATATCTCCCCTTAAAATCTAAAGTTTTTTAAAAGCCGTCCGTGGAACACGCAGCGATTACAGTATTGCTGAGTCGTCCGCATTGACTCGTTAGGCTGATTACGTTTCTTCACTTATTTTATACTTTGAACGCTCATAAACTCAAAAGTTTATGGTTAAAAGTGATTGTTTTATTGCATAATCAGCGTAAAACATCCATTTATCATTCCATAGTTTTTATGAGCATCTGTCTCGACATTTTTTTCATTATCAACAGAAATATGATGTTCTCTGGGACTAGTCCTATGCAGCGCATTTTGAAAAGGCCAATTTTAAGAGTGTATATCTCGATAACGGGACGCTCAATGTATTTCAAATTTCACAAATGTATGCAAGTTACCCTGATCAACATTGGTATTGAATTACAAAACTCTCTGGCTGCCACCATTTTTTGCATGTTCCACCTTAAGTACCCTACAATTACATAGTGAATGACCACGAAATCAATCAAAAAGTTTTTTCATAAGTTAAAAAACCCATACGAAAATTGTGACACATTCCGTACGATTTTTTCATCATGTTTTTTCTCATCATATCTAAGAGTCACGTTCCATAAGAATGGTCTTGAAGTTTGCATCGTTAAATTCAACGAAATGTCTTTTTCTATTTTCATTCCCATTATTTCTAGGGTTTTATTTTACAGAATTTGTTATTCTAAAATTTGGATATGAAAAACAATATTTTGTAAAATAATAATACAAAAAAAGAATGTTCGTTGCATTCCAACGATGCAAACTTCAAGACCATTCATAAGACGCACGCAAAACTACTGTGTATTGAATGTATTATATTTTGATAAGTTAGTGGATCATTTCCAAATCTTGCACTCGGACTTAAAAGACACAAAGTAATAATGCATGCAATTTTTATCGCCACAATAGCATTTCTTTGAGACACGCGTACATCCTCAAAAGCGAATAAAATTTTAGATCATGGCGATGCGTCTACATCGACGTACATATATCTATATCCAAAAATGTACACAATTCTCTAGGCAAGCATAGCAAAAAAAAAAGAGTATTCAATTGTTTCACTTTGTAATTATCGACGCAAAGCACTCGAAAGCACAACAATAGCGAATTGTAAATTGCCAGTCTTAATTGAAATCCCTCGAACCAATGACAAAAAAAACCGACCGCGAATGCTTTAACGAAGTTTGATGAGCGACCAGAGCAATAATGCAGAATAAAAAAAAAAAGTAACAAAAGCGATTTCGGTTTTTACGATTGAGTATCAAGGTCGAAATTCGTTCGGAAAATTTGTGGACTTAATATTCGCGCAATGTTTTGTAAATATACGCGGAGACCCTTTGTTCGTGTCGTTTCGCCTTGGACGAGCGTGAATCCAACTGTCATTCTCACCTTCCTCTAACTCTTTCTTCAAGCTCTCGATGTGATTTATCAAATCCGTGAGTACGACACTCGCCTGATTATTTATGTCGGATAATTTTGACAAGACTTTGTCGAGTTCGCGCTCGACGATATTGCACGCCTCCATTATTGTTTTTCTCACTGCTTCAGCTCGTATGTTGTCTCTCGTATGCGCGTCGCAACTATCACGATCCAGCGACGTCACGAATGCACAACACTTTCCCCGAATCGCAGCGCCATCTGACGGATTTCTCTCACTAGACAAGATGGCGCTGACAAGCGGTCGGCGAAACATTTTTGTGTTGATATTCGCGATTTTCACATCCTGGAGATGGCGCAGCGATATCTCGATATGACCGGTCAATGTATAGTCTCAAACGTAAACATTAGTCCATTTTTGATTTCCTGTGAGTTGGCTATTGGATTTATCTCCATGGTAGATTGTAAAGATGCAACTGCAGTAAATAATTTATTTTCCGTTTTTTTTAGCTCTGTTAGCTCTAGATTTAGATTTTTTGAGGTTATGATCGCCACTCGCACGTTTCGAGTGATTCTATTTTTCAGAACATAATTTTTACAAGGGACGTCTGAAATTATATTTATACAGCGTATATAACAGAAATAACTTTTAATATTGCTCGATTTATTATTTATAAAGGTACAAACTTGGAAAGAAAAAATCGCGTGGAATGACTACAAACGCGCCTTGATGATCTAAAGAGTCATTTTCAGAGCCAACAACCACTATTTTTAAAACACTTTATCTTTAGGTGGCTTATGGACCGACAATTTACTTTTATTATCCGTCTTACACTCTGGAACTCAGCAGAATCTCCAGTATTTTTTCGTTTTTTCAATGTTGCCCATTGTTATCAGTGTATTTTGACATTTTTTATACTAGTAGAGCTTCTGCCTTACGCCGCGAGAGGTTCCAAGACTTTTGGGGATTGCGAATACTACGAAATGCTGTGATTTTGAGTTGTTGTTTCTTTGATTAGTTTCATTTTCAGATCAATTAACCTTTGTGAAGTTTCGTGTTAAGGAAGATATTTGTAAGAGAAAACGATTGTGGGAAGTTTACGATCCTTATTCTATTTATTGTGTTTTTTTACTCGGGCATCCTTCATAAATCACGATGAATTGTACCAAGAAGACTAGAGGTAAGGAGTACGAACGCAGTGTTGAAGAAACGTCCATGGAAATCCAGATAAGAAGGATGGCGCTGCTCTCTTACCGAACCGTATTAAAGTCAGCAACGAATCAGTGCCGTACAATATGCAGAAAGAACCCTTTGCTACTTCATATGCAGCGATAATTTGATCAAATTAATTGTAAAACCAGTGCCGTACGAAATGCAAAAAGGACCCCTTGCTTGTTCATATGGAACGGTAATTTGATCACTTTAATTGTGAAACCAGTTGGTGAGGAAATTTCTATATATTAGATAGATAGAATTCTTTTATAGATAATATAGATTGTTTTGGAGAATAATAACGAAATGCGGAAATTTAGTCAATGTTTTTTTTTAGTTGCGGAAACAGTAACAAAAAAAATTTATTTATAGGTCGAAGAAAATTCATAAGAATTTTTAATCCAGACAAAACTTTTACAAATGATCACACATCATGATACGCTGTACAGATAAAGAATAATAATGAAATACACAAATTGAGTCAATGTTTTTTTTTCGTTGCGGAAGCAGTAACAAACAAAATTTATTTCTAGATACACGAAAATTCATGAGATTGTTGAATCCAAACAAAACTTTCACAAATGAACACACATCATATTCACACATTATAATACGCTGTACAGATAAACAATAATAACGAAATACAGAAATTAGGTCAATGTTTTTTTTTTCGTTGCGGAAGCACTGACAAAATTCATTTATAGACACAAGAAAATTGATAAGAATATTGAATCACGACAAAAGTTTTACAAATTATTACACATCATATTCACACTGATAATACGCTGTACAGATAGAGAATAATAACGAAATACAGAAATTAAGACAATACTTTTTTTCGTTGCGGGAGCAGTAACAGAATTTATTTATAGACACAAGAAAACTCATAAGAATTTTGGATCCAGACAAAAAGAATCCGCAACGAAAAAAAACATATTGACTTAATTTCTGTATTTCGTTATTATTCTTTGTCTGTACAGCGTATCATAATGTGTGATAATTTGTAGATGTTTCGTCTAGAATCAAAATTCTTATGAATTTTGTGAGAGTGATAAACTATTATCTCGTCATGAGAGGACCCTTTCTAGCGCGATCGGTCAACGAAAATAATAATGCAAGAAAAATAAAAACGAAAGACAATAGGAAAAAATCCAAACTGTAAGATCGATTTATCTGTAAAGTGCATCATAAGCATGTGAATATGATATGTGATTATTTGTAAAAGTTTTGTCTGGGTTCAAAATTTGTATGAATTTTCTTGTGTCTACGAATGAATTTTGTTTGTCAGTGCTTGCGCAACGAAAAAAAAGAACATTGACTTAATTTCTGTATTTCGTTATTGTTGTCTATCTGTACAGCGTATTATAATATGTAAATATGTGTGATCACTTGTAAAAGTTTAGTCTGGTTTCAAAATGTTTATAAATTTTCTTGTGTCTATGTCCGAATGTGATGTATGATTGTAAAAGTTTTGTCTGGATTCAAAATTCTCATGAATTTTCGTGTATCTAGAAATAAATTTAGTTTGTTACTGCTTCCTCAACAAAAAAAAACATATTGACTTAATTTGTGTATTTCGTTATTATTCTTTATCTGTACAGCGTATCATGATGAGTGATATTTTGTAGAACTTTTGTCTAGATTCGAAATTCTTATGCATTTTCTTATGTCTATAAATGAATTTTGTTTGTTACTGCTTCCGCAACTGCATCCGCAATAAGAATTCTATCTATCTAATATATGGAAATTTCCTTCACGAACTGGTTTCACAATTAATTTGATCAAATTACCGTTCCATATGAAGAAGCAAAGGGTGCTTTTTGAATATCGTACGGCACCGGTTTTAAAATTAATGTGATCAAATGATCGCTCCATATGAAGTAGCAAAGGGTGTTTTCTGCACTGGTTTGTTGCTGACTTCAATTCGGTTCGGTAAGAGAGCAGCGCCACCCTTCTCAGCTGGCTTTCCATGGACGTTTTTGGATCGTGATCGCCGTAGGCGTTCGCACTCCTTACCTCTAGTCTTCTTGAATTTGTACGCTGGAGGTCCGAGACTAAAATCGATATGCCTGTAGACGATTGAAATTTGTGTCACCGAGAGATTAATTTAGGATGCATTAAGGGGTAAGGCCACAGGAGAATTTTCAAAAAATCGATTTTTTTTCGCCAAAACGGTGCTTTATCATCATAAGAATAAGTGACTATTCGATTTATAGAAAGAAAATTTTTGTTTTTTGCTCAAATTCTCACCGACTTTGAGCGGATAACGTAAGCCCACCTCTGGCACGGGCATAGAGTACATAAAACTTGAAACGCGTTTTTCTTGAAACAGCTTTTTTCCAATTGGCGTGCCAAATAACTTCAACAATTTTCAATCGATTTACTTCAAGTTTAGAAGTTATGTTCCCAATTGCATTTTGCAGAGAAATACGTACGGAATTTCTGATTAATCGAATACTTTTCATTTTATGAGCAGTTTTATACGAAATGTTTCACTGTTGTTAAATTCGCACATGATTTTCTACCCGTTACTGTGGCCTAACCCCTTAATTGTCCAAACCTAATCCGTTTCACAACATAGTTTCGGAGATTTTTCATTTTCAAGTTGAACCTTTATCCATTTGGTAATAGACATAGCACCTCGTAAGGGGCTATTCATTTATTACGTAGGAGAATTTTAACTACTTTCTGAGCCCCCTCCCCTATGTAATAAAAAATAAAATTGGTTGAACCCCCCCCCCCTCAATCTTACGTAAGATCAGTATCTACCAAAATTACAAAGAAATATAGTAGGAAACATATAAAAATGCGTTGGTTTGTGTTGTAGAAAAGTAATGTTTTAATATGTACTTTTTAACGTTTCAATTTTATGAATCAGTCCAAGAGCTCAACAGCCAATCAGCAAGTGGATCAGCGACTGGAACGTCTCTGCTCGGGACCGCGTGCGTTTTGAAATTATTGCTTCAACTTACTTTTATGATCTTACGTAAGAACTATCCAGACCCCCTCCCACCCCCATGTAAGAAAAAATAAGACTTGTCCGGACCCCCCCCTCCCAAATCGCTTACATAATAAATGAACAGCCTCTAAACGCGAGTTATAGGGCTGTAGAGGCTAAAATAATACTTTGATTTAAACTTTTTTAACTGAGCAAACCGTGATTACAGTGTTGGGAATGTCGTGCCAAAAAACCAGTTTCTCTTCTCTGTTCATTAATAATACTCGAAAAAAGATGTGAATTTTGAGCTCGAATGGTTTGTTTTCGGATATTAACGAAACTTGTAGGTTAAACGTGGCAACACCGCGTTATCTGGCTCTGTCGAGTGAGCCAGTCACTGTCAAGCATTGACCGTCATCGATTTATGATAATTTTTACCCCCCCCCCCCCCTAAAATCACCCTATCCTTCCTCTCGTGATAATCCAATTATCGTTAGGGACCGTCCATAAATTACGTAACGCAAAATTTCTCAATTTTTGACCCCCCCCCCCCCCCCACGTCACGGGACCGTAACGCTTGGCCAGAACCCCCCCCTATTCCGTTACGTAACGGGTGCTTTGTCGTCAATAATTGCGATTTTTATTCATAGACATAACTAATTATGAAAGGATTCGGATTATACTCATTTTACGAAGTATATATTCATCTAGTTTTATACCAATTTTTATGACAAAATCTTGAAAATTAACCGAGATATATGCCTTGATTTGACGACAAAAAAAAATTCTCTTCATTGTCCCATTGATATCTTTATGAAAGATTATCTGTAAATTGATAGTCAACACTTTATCGATATCTATACAACTGTAGCTATCGTTATGCGTAGCCGTTTTTTTATTTTGTTTTTTTTTCACATAATGCCGACAGTTTGAAAATTTTTTTCTAATTTCAAGGCCCTTTTTCTGTATTCAAGCAGTCTTTAAAAATAGTAATTATCAAATGTTAAAAACGCGGATACGTACAGCCTTAGTCACTGCGATTACAAAAATGTTTTTAAAAAAATTGAAAATCGATTGATAAGTTTTTAAGTATTCGCTGGGACAAGGTCGAAAAAACTAGTTTCAGAAAAACGCGTTCAAAGTTTTCGTTCCGTGTTTCTTGATATAAAGTTAGAATTTTTTCTAGAATATTGATACTTACATTGAAGTATCTAGTCGCAGGCGATATGACGGGTCTTCATTTTCATGATAGTTCACAAAATAATAAAAGCCTGTACTTTATCTATTGTAAATGATGCCACACCTGTAGAGACTGTGGCCACTAACCGGTCGCGCTACCTGTTCTCACTAAAGTGACTATAACTCCGTCAATTTTCGGACTTGTAAATAAAAATTTTGCCAAGATATTTTTCAATACATGTACTTTCAAGAATTATTTTAAAAAATGTCCTTCAAATTTTGCTTGGGGGATGTGGGAAAGCTACTGTGCACTAAGTTCTTGCACAGTGATTTTCCCTCTTAATTGACATTGCGTATAGAAAGCTGTGAGCTGTCCACGGTAAAATTGCACTCGAGGTTCAAATTGAAAACTTGAACATGCAGAAATTTTGCTATTTCTAACAGTTTTAAAATCGTGGTAGTCAGTCGTGCCAATGGCTGAAATGACCGCCATTGCCTAGTTTATCGGTTATTTGTTCTTGAATAAAATTGCGACATATTTATATTTAATTACAAAAACGATAACTGTTAATATCATTTCCCGGCTTAGAAAGTTTATTCAACAATATTATGCGTTGGATATTGCCGAATAATAATTCATTTTTACATGAAATTAAATGCGCAAGCAGTTGGCAGCCTGCCAAAAACTCATTGTATTTTCATCCTCAGTCTTGCTACCGAGGAACGGCATCGGAACTCCTTAAGTATTAAAAAAATATTACAATTTTTTTCGTTGAAAATTAAAAGATATAATAATATGTACATAGAATTTTTATTATGTAAAATAAATAGTTTCGACACAAAAAAATCTTGAAAATGCGCTTATTTTCGGCTGCCTAAATGGATACTCCCCCTTAAAATATCGGCACGAGTAATTGAATTTGTCCTTGACCAGCTTAGTAAAAAAAATCTGCAAACCTGAAATATTTAAAAATACCATGTTTATTTATTGCATGTTTTTATGGCCTAGAGTGTTAATTTAAATTGGCAACAAAACTTTTCGAAGCATTTTAAAAAATGACTGATCGATGACGATATTTTGAAGGATCAGATCACCTACCACTCTATGGCGATCAACCCCGCTGCGATTTACGCCTTCTTTTGCGTCTTCCTCGAAACTATGCGTTATCAAACGGTGTAAGTCTTATCTCAAAATCTATTCGCCCAATTCACTTTGGAAATGTGGACAGAGCACAGTTTATAAAATTTTCTATCGTTACCGGATGGTTTTTTTTATACCTTCATCCATTTGTTGGTAACAACTGATTAAAGATGTTTTTTGGTCGAAAGTTGAACTTCTTTTTCTACATCCTGCGATTTCGGTTATTTTCAATTTTTCGAAATAGTATCCAGTCATACGAAAGTTCAATTATTATACTATAAGTAAATTCTTTTATTTTTTACTTCAAATCACCCAGTTGTTAGCAACACCTACAGGAAGACTAGAGGTAAGGAGTACGAACGCCTGTGGCGAGCCCGATCCAAAAGCGTCCGTGAAACTGTGTATTTTAGTAGTTAGTGTTTTTACGGAGTGCGTCGCTAGTGCATGACCGCACCGAAGTGAACTAAGCGTGTTCAGGCTAACCAATTTTGCGAATTGTGTTAGATGTAAAAAAAAATTATTCTGTCTCGGTATAAAATATATTTAGTGATCTGCGGCGAAAACAATCAATCGTAAGTAAGAAAAATAGTACTTATATTCATAAAAAGGATGGTTTGGTTTTATCGTTCCATTATCGTACCGAGTAAAATAAAAATTATCACAAACGCGAGATACGGAGCAAGTGTCCCGTCGATGAGACAAAACGTGCAATATATGAATTTTTCATATATTGCACGTTTTGTTTAATGCAAAAAAAACAGTTCGTTTTAACATTTGTAATATTGTTTGAATTGTTGCTTTCAGTGCCCGAACGCGAGACAAACTTGGATGCAGCGATCGATCGAGAACTGACGTTAAAATCGACACGCTCCATCAAGTTCTCGATAGAGTTTCGGACATGAAAAAATTGCAGTACGTGGGATGCCAAGCACACAACGAAGAGCTCACGAAGAGAGTGATAAACTATTATCTCGTCATAAGAGGATATTTTCTAGCATGATCGGTCAACGAAAATAATCACGCAAGGAAAATTGAAACAAAAGACAATAGGAAAAAATCAAAACTGTAAGATCGATTTATCTGTACAGCGTATCACAATGTGTGAATATAATGTGTGACAATTTGTGAAAATTTGTCTGGATGCAAAACTCTTATGAATTTTCTTGTGTCTACAAATAAACTTTGTTACAGTTTCCGCTACGAAAAAAAACTGATTTAATTTCTGTATTTCGTTATTATTCTTTATCTGTACAAGGTATCATAATGTGTAAATATGTAATGTGGTAATTTGTAAAACTTTTGTCTGGATTAAAAATTCTTATGAATTTTCTTGTGTTTATAAATCAATTTTGTTTGTTACGGTTTCCGCAACGAAAACAAATGACTTAATTTCTGTATTTTCGTATTCTCCAAAACAATCTATGTATAAGAATACTGTCTATCTATATAGAAACTGCCTTCACCAACTGGTTCTACAATTAATTTGATGAAATGATCACTCCATATAAAGTAGCAATGGGTGCTTTTTGCATATCGTACGGCACTGCCTTTACAATTCATTTGAACAAATTATCGCTCCAAATGAGGGAGCAAAGGGTGCTTTCTGCATATCGTACGGCACTGGTTTGTTGCTGACTTTACTTCGGTGCGATAGGAGAGCAGCGCCGCCCTTCTCATCCTCGCTTTTGCGGATGTTTCGATGACACGGCCTTCGTACTCCTTATCTCTAGCCATGGAGCCCAGATACCAGGAGGTTCAGCGAGGCCTTTCAACGCGTCCCCAAAACGAGAACAAGAAATGATGGCGCTGGGGTGCTCCGGCACCTATATGTATATAGATATACGCTAAACATGGGTGCGATCTAAGACAGATCACAGATGATGTACCTAACCCTCATTAGTGTTAAGGGATAACACCAGTCTAGGATTTTGGAAAGACGTTTTCTTTCCTAAAAATACTTTGGTGTCATAAAAACAATATGCAATTGGTCCTGTAGCAATTTTTTTTATTTAAAGATTCAATTATCGATTTGGCCGCAGCGCCTTGGAACGCACGCTGAGTTGCTCGTACAACTTTAAACGCGTTTTTCTCGAAACCACTTTTTTCGATCTCGGAAGACGGATTACTCGACCACCTTTGCATGCATCGATTTGAAATTTTGATAGCAGCTTCACAATCATATTCTTTATGGGAGTACGTAGCCGTTTTTTGATTAAATGTAAACTTCTTTTTATAAACAATTTACTGCTTTTTTTGGCAAAAAATCGATTTATTTTCTTCAAAGTGCGCTATTTTTGCAAAATTTGAAAGCAAATTTCTAGGTAGTCTCATAGCTAATAATATATAAATTGTCATTTTTTTGGTTTTTGTTTCAGGTCTTATATTTTACGAGAAAACCGTTCTCCCGTGAAGCTATATGTAAAAAAAAAACACGTTTTTCTAGATGGGCTGTATCGTCGCCATTTTGAGCTTGAGTTTGAGATCTTTTCTCGCTTTTGCGTTTTTTTTCCGAAGCGTCATGAGGAAATTATGAATCGGCGGATATTTCGACGTTTGTCGAAATGTCACGATCGGTCTGTCGTGAAGTTAGAAACTCATCCGATCACTTTCACCTCGTTGACCAATATATTACTATATATGTAGGTGCCGCTGCACCCCAGCGCCATCACTTCGGGACATTTTCGGGGACGCTTTTTTCAGCGCCTTTGCATTGCCGCTGAACCTCCTGGTATCTAGGCTCCATGTCTCTAGCCTTCCTGAACACCTACACCAATCGGCTATGCAGCAACGGCGGCACTTTGTTTAAATAACAACACAGCTTAACAGCCAATTTGGTGTCGCAAAACTATATTTTTTCTACATCTTATCTCTTTATCGATCCTATTTTAACGCTTGATATTGATATCCTACGTAAGAGCACGGAAAAATACAATATTTTTATATAATCTAATTTTATCGAAAAATTTCCGTTCTATTAGAAGCTATGAGTAAGCTTATTTTTCGTGATTTTCTTGAATGAGATTTGTCGGGGCAGTCACGAATCAAAGTTCAAACGTAATCAGCCACCATTGTGTGGCTGACACCCATCTTTCCTGACACCTATCTTCCATGATTTTTATGCTTGGTGAAAGCGTTCCCCTGGCTCTCCACTGGAGGAGCCAAGATTTTCTGCCAATTTATCTTGATCATTTATTTCTATTCCGAAATAAGAAAAAAGCACTTTTCACGAGACCTGTAATCATTTTTCTAAATTTTAGAATATCATACTCTACGCATATATAACAAAATTTATTAGAATACTTCGAGAACAAGCTCGTCTTCGCTTTGCTACCGTCGACATATCACTGAATTAACTTATAACAGCAAGTCATTGAATTTTTTTTATTCTTTAATGCACTGCTAACGACACTCGCTATGAAGCTCAAACTAATTTTTTAAAAACCCTGTGTAGTAACTTGAAATATAGGTTGGTATACATTTATTTTATCTGCCTCCTCAATTTTAGGCCTCACCTCAATTTTAGTCACCTGACAAAAAATCATACGAATTTCGCCAACACCAAGAATGTTATTTTTTGGTTGACTTGTGTAATCACTTTATTATTTATCAGTTTTTTCAATAGAAAAATAAATAAAACTCGACAAGACTATCTATTAATTGTATCTAAAATCCCGACCTCGTCATCCCGATACTCTCATCACAAAAGAAATATTGAACAGCATAAATCTTTACCCAGCATTGTTCGACGTTCCATGTACTTTATTATTAATAATCATTCTGCACAGAGTTCTCATTCTATCCAGTTTGTTTTTATTTCGTTACATTATTGGCGATAGCTTCTTGCTTACAATTCACGTGTTTGACCGAAACTACCAATGCAGCCGTCTCGTTTATTCGTCTAATAACTTATTTATAGTACACTTTTTTGTTGTTTTTTTTTTCTTCTTTTTCTTCAATATCGGAAGAGTCGATGCTCCACTCATACTGAATCGGAATTATGTTTTTCGCTTAATTACGATTTTGCGAAAAACTTATTTACACAATAGTTCACAAGGAGTAAGCAGGCTCATAGCGTCCCGCACCACATCATGGCTTATCCTTGATGGTGATTCCATCCTGAAAAACACAATAAGTATAGAAAGAAACCAAAACATAATTGTTCAATTAAATATTCTAATACTGTAGGCCTCGTTGATATCCATGATCCTCTACATATAACACTGCCATGACACAGCATCACAGTCAAAATGTCACGCAACTTAAGGCGAGAAATCCCTTTAGAATTTTCAAAAAATCGATTGTTTTTACATATTTCGAAAGTATGATACCCAAAGAATATACTGACCAAAGGAAAACTCGAAATATTGAATATTTGCGGAGTTATCGCATATAGGCTAGAGCGCGGGGACATAATGCGGTCAGGTAGCGAGTCACATGTTGAAACTTTAAACGCGATTATCTCGAAACTACTTTTTCAAAAAATGCTCGTGTTGTAGCTCAAAAAGTTATGGACCGATTTAGATGAAATTTTGGGAGGTTACTCTCAGTAATATTATCGGAAGGATATACCTAAAGTTTGAAAGGTAGCGTGTAAATAAATAATTTTTTGGGGTCAAATATGTCGAAAAAATAGTCGAAAATTCGAACTTCGGAGTAAAAAGGCTCCCAAATATTCAATTTTGCACTGTTTCATCATTTTTTACGTATATCCTTCCCCTTAATATGTCAGTAAACAAATGACACTTATTAAATCTTTTTCAGATCAACAGAAAAAGAGTGACAACTGCAGCACTTTTCGATGTCGCGGAAAACAGACGTCCGAAGACCCTTAATAACGCCGCCATTTTGTTGGTCAACACGAACATTTTTTTTTCTTAACTTGACAGTTATAATAAACTCATGTCCACATTTGAAAATCATCAGATTATTTTATCCCCTATAAAAAAATTCCTGAAAAATACCTACTTTTCACGCTCCCAAAGGGATTTCTCGCCTTAAGGGAAGGTTCTGCCTTGTTGGGCCAAAAAATTTTCGATCTTTCACCAATTTTTTATGCGCAAAGTATTAAATGTAGGATGTTGATATTTGGTATGTTGACTAAGTGGCCTTTATTGAACATCAAAATAATTTTTAAACTTTGACAAAACATGGTGGTGGGAGTGGGAGGAGCCCCGTATGTCGGTGCGCGGGCGATGACCATGTTTTCTCAAACTTTAAAAAATATCTTGATGTTCAATAAAGACAGCTTGGTCAACATACCAAATATCAACATTCTATATTTAATACTTTTCGCATAAAAAATGGGTAAAAAGTCGAACATTTTTTGGCCCAACAAGGCAGAAACTTCCCTTAATATCATGAAACCAAGTTGTCACGAAAAAAAATACACCGATAAAACATAACCACGGCAAAGTACCGCATGAAAATATGAGTATTGCCAACTATTTGTGCCAAGATGTACGCAAGGGTTCGTTTGGGTTTTTTGTTAAGGGATAACACCAGTCTAGGATTTTGGAAAAAACGTTTTTTTTTTTGGCTTAAAAAATACTTTGGGGTCATAAAAACGATATGCAATTGGTCGTGTAGCGATTTTTTTTTTAAAGATTCAATTATCGATTTTGTCTCGAACTTCTCTCAGGCGCCTCGTACACCTTTAAACGCGTTTTTCTCGAAACCACTTTTTTCAAACTGAGAGGGCGGATTACTCGAACACCCTTGTATGGTTTGATTTGAAATTTTGATAGTAGCTTCACAATTACATTCTCTATGGGAGTACGTAGCTGTTTTTTGATTAAATGTAAACTTTTTTTAAATAAATAATTCACTGCTTATTTTTTGGGCAAAAAATCGATTTTTTTCTTTCAAAGTGCGCCAGTTTTTTTCAAAATTTGATAAAAAAAAATCCCTACGTAGTCCCATAGGTAATAATATATAGATTATATTTTTTTGGTTTTTGTTCCAGGTCTTGTACTTTACGAGAAAACCATCCTCCCGTGAAGTTATTGGTAAAAAACACGTTTTTCAAGATGGGCTCTGTCGCCGCCATTTTGGATAAAAATTATAATAATTTTTTTTAAATACTTTAATATGTGTTAAATAAACCCTCTCAAAAGAAATCCTATTTCTTTTTTCATACACCCACAAATAAATTGTCAAAGTTAGGTCTGATTTTCTGCCGCTAGTGGTGTTATCCCTTAAATAAATGTAGCTCGGGAAGGAGTCATTTGATATTTTGTCGTTGTCATTTTTGTGATGTTGCATTCCAACCATGCAAACTTAAGGCTCATATTTCATCGGTGTTTTTTGTTGAGTGACGATAGCCCATAGAACTACATATCACATTGCCGAATTAAAATTTCAGAACGTTGGTTAAGAAACTTAAGAGGTTAGGCTACTGTGAAATTTCAAAACTCTCGTTCGTCGCTCGAGGCAACTCAAATTGAAGAGTAAGATTCAACATATGGTGCAGGAAGCGAAGATTGGAGGTAAACTTATAATTATACAGATAGAACCGCTAGTAAACCTTTAGACGCGTTTTTCTCAAAACTATGTTTTTCAAAACAGTTTTAGTCAGTCAAAACAGTACTTTAGTTTTGACGTTTTTCTTCTTAACATTTTTTTTTTGTTAGTTATTAACAATTATGTCATTTTTCCTGAAAAAATCGAAGAAAAACAGCCAAAAATGTTCTCTTGATAATTGGAACGCGATAACAAAAAACGCTGGGTCAAGTCTTATCCAATATTATCTATTTCGAGGAAAAAAACTGGTTGGTTTGTTTCGGATCAACAAGGTGGCCAAAATCAAGTACATCGTTGGGCCCCTCACGTTCAATGGTCCTTCACAAAATTATTTATAACTTCTTTAGTTATTAATATTTTTCAAATGAAATTTGGTACAGTACTTGTCGTCACACTAGCCTAACCCCTTAACGGGCTACATCTACCTAGGTGGGTCCAAAAATGGCATTTTCCAAAAAAATTAAAATAAATTAAATAAATTTTAAATACCTAACATTTTTAGGAATAAAATATTTTATTCCTGGAACTTTCATTAAAATATTCCTAAAATTGAATGAGCTATAGCTTGTAACAGTCGGCCGGGCGGGCGGTAGCAGCACTTTAAACTCGTTTTTCTCAAAACATGGTTTTCAAAGTCGGCGGACATGATATCTCGAAAACCACTTCGTGGATTGTTTTCAAATTTACAGGAGATACATTAACCCTGGGTTTTTCAAGTCATACCGTTTTTCACCCAGTTAAGACATTCGAAAAATTTTGAAAAAATTCATGCTGGTGTTCGAAACATTCAATTTAACATGTCAATCATAAAATTATAGGAAAATCTATTTTTTTTTTTTCATATATTTTTTGTTAAATAAATGAAGCAACTCGGAAGGAAAGTACCTTTGGCTCGGACCTGAAATACCCAGGTTTACAAACGAAGTGTTCAAATCGATCTTCATTTTTTAATAGTTACGTAAAACCAACTTTTTTCATAGATTTTGCATGCTCGAATTTAAAATCGTCGCCATGTAAAAAAAAAAAGATTTAAAAAATTGACGATCATCAACGACTCGTATTTATTGTTAACTTGAATAACGAGTTTGGTTTTTAGATTTCAGATGGACCGTTTAAGCCGAAGTGTCCGCCGTCAAACGTCGTGAAAAAAATTTCATCACTTGCTGGCCATGTTTATGTTGTTTTGTTCTGTATTTTTTTTAAACGCTCTGAATAAATGTCCCTTTGTGTTAAAAAAAAATGCGTTTCTTTTTCACGGACCGTTTCCCAAAAAGAATATTTGGAATTCGTCATTTTTTTCAAGCCTTTAGGTAGATGTAGGAAATATTTGAACGATGCTGAATTTTGCATCGTTGGACTGCAACGAATTTAATTTCTTTTAGCAGATTTCGCCTGCAAAAGTTCTTCAACCATTTTTAAAGATATTTATTTAGCGATTTACATTATAAATCTATCAAATACAATGGCCTATAAGAATAAAAATATGGAAAATAAAATGTGAAACGGAACTTTCGTTGCGTTCCAACGATGCAAACTTCAACACCGTAGTGTTGGAAATATAGCATGTAAATTATCGGCTACCCTTTTCAGTCCATTGGAAATAAAGTTTTTTCCTCTCTCAAAAGTGCATTTTATCGATTCCTGGATATCTCTTGAAGAACTGACATTATGAAGAAATAAAATAAATACAGTCTACTCGGAGATCGAGAGACCGTATCTCGTCAGTTCCTTGAACTCAAACGCACCCAGGCACAAACCCGGACCCAGGATGACGTTGAAGTTGAATATTTAGAATGCAACAATTTCTATCTTATTTCTTCATTTTCATTATCATTCTAAACCTTTTTTTCGCAACTTCAGGTCATAAATCTATAATAAAAATAGATAAAAACGTTCGAATGATTTTCATAGCCTAAATTGGCCGAAAAGCACTTTCATCGCTGAAGAAGAATTTATTTCCGTTGCATTCCAACGACGCGAGCTTCAAGATCACGACGTAGGATTATGTACAGTCTTGATTGCAGTTTGTCTTACCCATTCACGAGACATCAACAGAAGCGTCGAATTGGATAGCTGAGGCCCTATGAGCGGATTCATCTGAGCCATGTAGCAACATAACCAGCTGGAAATTTTATCGAAATTCATTTAGCGCTTATCACAGACGTATTCTCATTCGTCGGGCTCGAAAAATACTCACAAAAGCCAACAGGTGAACGCTGTTAGTATCAGAACAACCTGAAGGATCCTGCAAAGAAAATTCAACGTAAAATCGTCGAATTAGTTGAGCAACGAGCACCGGGTTCTCAAAATAAACATGAAAAAATCGCTGCAACGACAAGAGACGAAAGTTTTACAAATCAGAGTTGCGACGAGGATCAACAATTATCAATATTGCCATCCCAATTTTAATCCGAGTATTTTACGGATATCTAAATCTTTCGTGCTCTCGATGAAGTGAAGGCGTCTCTTTCGAAAAGTAAAAAAAAAAACACGTGATAGTCGTTATCGACGATTAAACGTCAAATAATGGGATGGGCTGTGTAAACGAAATGCTCCGAAACTTACCCTCGATTGGGTCCTTTGGGAAGCAAGAATGGCAAAACAACACCCACGACACCCCAAATAAGGGTGGAAACAATAACCGGAATCGCGGCGGCTCCCATTGTCACGAGTTTCTCGTTTGAATCTTCGTTTACCTAGAATTTACGATAATCGCCCTATCTATTTTCCTTTTACCGAGACACAAAACCGTGACGACTCTTGACGATGAACAGAGTCGAATCGCGAGAGTCACATGAGCGCGCAACGCGGCAGCACAAGGCGGACTGAGGTCTCGCGACTCCAGTCACGAGATCGATCGCGCGACTGTGGCGCCCTCAGCGCGGGAAAATTCAAAACGCACAACTTCCTCGAGTGCAACTTTAACTTCGCTTTATTCAATTCGTAATACAACGTATCAATTACTTTTTTTTCAACGATGAACAATGCAATTTATCATGCGATAATTATTGGGCGAAGGTAAATATAAATACTTTTGTAAGGTTACGTCTTGTAATAGGTACAGGTGTAATACTTTCCGTGAAATTCCTGCGGATTGAATTTGTAGTTAACTGACGCGGCCAAGACTTCGTCAATTTTACAATTCACCGTACTTACTTGTAATTAACAAGTAATTACTCGTACTTGTAATTAATAATCTACAATCGATGATTTGTCATGCAAACGCAAATTTTTTATGCGCTAATTATTGGGCAAAGGAAAATATAAATACTTTTGTAAGGTTATGTCTTGTAATAGGTACAGGTGTAATACTTTCCGTGAAATTCCTGCGGATTGAATTTGAAGTTAAATGAGACGCGGCCAAGACTTCGTCAATTTTACAATTAACCGTACTTACTTGTAATTAACAAGTAATTACTCGTACTTGTAATTAATAATCTACAATCGATGATTTGTCATGCAAACGCAATTTTTTATGCGATAATTATTGGGCAAAGGAAAATATAAATACTTTTGTAAGTTTATGTCTTGTAATAGGTACAGGTGTAATACTTTCCGTGAAATTCCTGCGGATTGAATTTGAAGTTAACTGAGACGCGGCCAAGACTTCGTCAATTTTACACTTAACCGTACTTACTTGTAATTAACAAGTAATTAATTGTACGTGTAACTAATAATCTACAATCGATGATTTGTCATGCAAACGCAAATTTTTACCTCCTCGCTTCGGACTTCGCTTGGACGGAGAGAAGTGAATAATTTCGATTAAGGACGAACAACGCGAACGCATTGGAAATGCGAAATGAAAAGATGAAATTGATTCAAGTCACTGGTGATACTTGTCATTATTGCAACAAGCGAATTGCAATGGCGAATTTCGTCGAGGATCGCAAACGTCTCGTGACGTTGAGTTTGCATCATTGGAATGCAACAATATTTTCTTTCTCATTTTGATTATCATCGAAATATTTTGCAAATTGAGGTCGTGAATGTGTAATTAGAATACGTAGAAACGTTTGAGAATAAAAATTGAGTAAATAAAAAGAATAAATCTTCGTTGCATTCCCAAAATGCAAATTTCAGCGCCGTAACGTCTTGTCAATTTTCGATGAAATAATTTTTTCGGATTAAATTCTGAATTATTACAATTGAATGAATGGAGGGCTATGTTCGGTTTACCAAATCATCGGGCGCACCCAAAAATTCAACGGTTTTTTCATACTTTTCATAACCCTTTTTCGTTTCGAATTTGAAAAGTTTGAATAATGTAACGGAAAATGAATTCACTCGAGGATTGCAAAAATAGAATCCTGGATGGGAAAAAAATTGCACCATTTAACATTAACCCTTATACTTACTGGGAGAACGAGATTGCGATATCGTTTGGAATCTCTTTCGCGAATATGTGGCGATATCGACAATTGGACGGATCGTGGCTGCGCAGCACGATTTATTTAACGATTTATCACGGTACTGCGTTATCGGTGCGTGCGACGGCGAATTTGCTCATTCGATCACCAATGTTTTGAATTTGTGCTGGAGAATCTCGATTTTTTTGTCGATTCTCTGGATATCCTCGACTCTCTCGGGTGTCGCGATACTGGAGGGTGCATCGCCGCCACCGATCGCGGAACACTCCTCGTTCTTCCTGTCGCTCAAGTGAGCCAAACAAACGCTCGAGGCGACGGAAATATTCTCGTTGGAATCGCCCGCCGACTCGCGCGGGTGTTTCGCCTCGATCGACTTCGTATCGGGCGCTACGAGACTTTTGGTCATCGAGCTCAGAGTATCCGACAAACATGTTAATTTGTCCAGTATAGCTGAAAAATTCGAATGTCTCTGTCAGAAATGCTGCGGAAGAAATTTATAAGATAATTACAATACGGCAAATAATAATAATTATAGGAACGAAAAATGTAAAAGATTGATGCGCACGCACATAACCGTAATATGGCGTTAAAGTTTAGTGACTTTTTAAAAATTGCCAATCTTTTTTCTGAAGCAACAAATTAAGGAGAGATATACACCTAGATGGTCGAGGTCGAGGATTTAGAAGCTATGAACATTCCGTCGACCGTAGAAGAGCTACACTATGGGCCTGGTATCGATGATTCCATGTGAGTTGACAAATTTCATGATTTATTCATTCCCAAATTTTCAAATGCGTTTTTCTCAAAACCACGTTTTTCAAATCGGTACCCAAAATTTCTCGAAAACCAATGAACCGATTGCCTTGAGGTTTTTTGTGGTTATTCTATACACTATTATCTAGTACTTGTCATAGGATTTTTTGTTTTCCGTTACTTAGTTTTTGTTTTATAGGCAAAATAATAACTAATTTTTGGCCTAAAAATCACTATTTATGTTCAAACGTCCGCCATTTTGTCATAAATGGATATTTTCAAAATCGGCTATGACAAGTACTAGATTATAGTATCTAATTTAATAATCTTCTTGGTTTTTTTTTCAGATGATTTTCGAAGAAACGCCAGTGGGTACCGTGTACGCAGATTTTTTTACGACGCTCCAAGGATCATACAATATCCTTGTATATTTTTTATATTTTTAAATAAAGAAAATGAAACATATTTTTGAATGTATATACTTTTAGATAATTAAAACCCCAATCCGAAATTTCAAATAGTTTTCTTTGAAAAAATTCACAAAAATGACCTTTTTTCCGGCTCCTAGGTGTATATTCCCCCTTAAAGTGAATTTGGTACTCAATTTTGTCAATGTACATACGAATAAATGTCGAAACGATTTTTCGATCATCTTACTTGTTTCGTCAAAAATGGTTTTTTTTTAAATAACCCTGATTTTAGCCTCGTCACAGTAGCCCGACCCCTTAAGAGAAATAAGCCACGTAGTTTGTTCGTTAAAATCTACCTGTAAGCTCGAGACTCTCGTCGGCCAGGTCAATCTCATTCTGCGAGATGAAACTGTCGCGGCTGAACAAGTGTTGTCTTACGCACGAGAGATCGCGCATGTTCAGCGTGTTTCTGTTAATCTTGGCGTTACCAATTTCGCTGTTTCTCGGCGTTTTGTACATTATCGAGCGATCCGTACGCATCGTACGACCACGTTTTATGTACGGTATCAAAGATGACAAATCCGTAGGCGTTCGCGGCGCACTGTCGGCCGGTTGTATCGACAATGGTGGTTTGTAATTTTTCACTGGAAATATAAACGAATTGACAACCGTTGCTCCTTTTTTCGTATATATTCGTCACGCAGAATAACGGAGAATTTAACGACGAACCTGTGTAGGGAGTTCTGATGTACGTGAGAAACTTTTCGTCGCGTGGTAGGCCAGAAATTGACGATGAAAAATGGAGACCCGAAGCTGCGAGGACGAGGAGGGTCAACAAAATCGTCATCGTTCCACATTGGAGATCATCGGTACGCAAGAAAAGTGACGAGGATTATTATACATTCGATTTGAAAAACTCAGATATAGTCCTCACTTTTATCTATTTTTGTGCAGAGTGTTTTTCAATAACAAATGCCACGAAATCGTAGTATTTTCAATTTTTTCTTATACGCGCACTCAAAAAAGAGTGTATAAAAAATACCCTCCTCAATTAAATTAAACATTGAATAAAAATATAAAAAATATAAAAACGCTCAATATTTTGCTCAAATTCAGAAACCTAAGAAAAATGTGCCGGTTCTCTTTTTTACTTGCATCAAGCGTGATACTTTCATTTTTGCTCACAGCCGACAACTGGCGATGTTGAAGTTTGCATCGTTGGAGTGCAACGAAAACGATTTTTTTTAAATTCCGCAATTTCCTTTGGCAGATTTAAGCTACGAAAATAACGCAAACATTTTTAAGGAATCTTATTTAGCGATCGATAAGAACATTCGACATCATCCAAAATATGATTTTGGATAATAATGAAAATAATAAATTGAAAAGAATTTTCGATGAATTCCAACGATGACAACCCCATGACAATTTTGTATTGATTTCAATGTATAGTTGGTACATTAAAATAAAATAAGTATTTATTTTAGTTGAGCTATCGAATCAAATGATCTGCAAAATATGATTATTTTTTAACGGGCTACGTCTACTTAGATGGATAAAAAAAATAGCATTTCCGAAAAATATTTTCATTCGGTAGTATCACCTTTTAGCTATATTCTCTGAAAAATTCATTGAAATATGCCTAAAATTGAATAAGCTACAGCTTCTAACAGTTGACCGGGCGAGCAGCACCATACTTCAAACTTTAAACGCGTTTTTCTCGAAACACTGTTTTCAAAGTCGGTGGACATGATATATCGAGAACCACTTCATGGATTGTTTCAAAATTTACAGGAGATACGGTGAGAAACATATAAAGGTCTTTGACGATCTCATTTTTTGAAAATCGATCTTCATTTTTTAATAGTTACGTAAAAATGACGACTTTTTTCATATACTTTGTATGCTAGAGTTTCAATGCGTTGCCATGTCAAAAAAAATAATTTTAAAAATCAACGATCGTCAACAACTCGTATTTATTGTTAACTTGAATAACGCGTTTGATTTTCAAGTTTCGGACGAACCATTTAAGCTAGAGTGTCCACCGCCAAACGTCGCGAAAAAAAATTCATCTGCCGGCGGCCATGTTTTTTTTTGTAGCTTCCATTAGTACAGGGTCATTCCCCTTAAGGGTATGACCCACCACTCTAGGATTTTGGAAAAATCGTTTTTTTTTTGCTTTAAAAATATTTTGGGGTCATGAAAACAATACGCAATTGGTCCTGTAGCGAAATTTTTTTCTTAAAGGTTCAATTATGATTTTGCCGCAGCGCCTCGGACTTCTTTCATTTGAAATTTTGATCGTAGCTTCACAATTACATTCTCTATGGGATTACCTAGCCGTTTTTGGATTAAATGTAAACTTTTTTTGTTATAAACAATTTACAGCTTATTTTTTGGGCGAAAAATTGATTTATTTCTTTTGAAGTGCGCCATTTTTTCAAAATTTGATTTAAAAAATCCCTACGTAGTCCCATAGCTAATAATATATAGATTGTAATTTTTTTTTGGTTTTTTTCCAGGTCTTATACTTTACGAGAAAACCGTCCTTCCGCAAAGCTATTCATAAAATCTCGTTTTTCAAGATGGGCTCTGTCGCCGCCATTTTGTATGAAAATTGTAATACATTTTTAAAATATATTTTAATGTGTTAACGGGAGGGTAGGGGTATGCACTTTTGAAAAATCGATTTTTTTGTCTTTTCTTATAGTTAAACATTTCAAGAATATAATCCCAAAATTTCAAGTCAACCGGAGCAAAACTCTCGAAGTTATTGACTATTTAGTCTCGCTCCTCTAGTACTGTAGCTCCGACTTCTCTAAACTTCAAACGCGTTTTTTCTTGAAACCACTTTTGCAAAGTCCATGTTCACTGCCATTTGAAAACGACATGACCGATTTATTTCAAACTTGGTACACACTTTCTACATATAAAATACCTCCCCCCAACGGTTAGTTTGAGATTTTTTACATTAAGGGGGTTTTCCACCCCCAAAATGGCGGAATTTTTCGTGAAAAATAGCCCTTTCCACTTTACATGACCACCAAAAATTTAGAAATGAAAAAAAAATTATCAAAGACCGTTGGGGGGAGGATTTGATGATACTTTGACTAAATTTTAATGGTACTTGATTTCAGATAATTTCTAGCTGAGATACAGTGAACGCCGCAAATCGTGTTTTTCCAAAGGCGCTCTTGGAAAAGCTTTGTCACCGGCTTGTTTGTGGATATTTTCGCGTACAAATTTCACGGAATGTTCTTGAAATGACACTTAACAATGTACAAAAGGTTTCAATAAACTTACTCTATCCATATAGATGAAAAAATTCGCAAAAAAGTGTTTTTTTTTCACGCTGATACCCCTACCCTCCCCTTAAGTAAACCCTCTCAAAAGAAATCCTATTCCATTTTTCATACTCCCAAAGTAAATCGTCAAAGTTAGGCCTTATTTTCTTCCGCTAGAGTGGTGTTATCACTTAATACACTATTCCTACTTCATCCCTATTCCACTTCCCTTGTTTTTCTGTATTTTTCGTGCTTTCTTTAAAGGCTATCAAAATATGGTATGAGCTTTTAATAACCTTCCCATAAAAAAAATGCGTTTCTTTTTTACCAACCGTTTTGCAGGAAAAAAAATCGAAATTTCGCATTTTTTTTCGGGCCTCTAGGTAGATGCAGCCCCTTAAAGAGTTAGTGTCTAAAAGCGTCAGGGTCAACTGTTATTGGTATCGTGCTATCGGACCTGCCGAGCATCCTCAGTTGCATCAAATCTGATAGGCAGAAAATATCATGAAAAAGGCCAATACCGTGAAGGGAATCGCCCTGGCCCATTCCGGCTTTTCCGTAACCGCTACTGGTAGGTATAGTACTGTTCATCACGGTCACCAGAGCAGGTTGCATTCTCTTCACGACGTTCAGTATCAGCTCGCAGCGTTTAATCACTCTCAACTGTTGCGAGTCGGTGGAATTTTCCACGAGCAGAGTCTTCGCAGCTGCATTGGCTTCGAAGATTGCTGGATTTAAAAAGAAATGTAATCACGTTAAGGGGTTATGTAGAGTTAAAGTTTTCGAAAAATCGTTTTTTTTTTTTATTTTTTTTTTTCGTAATGTACATATATTTAAGTACACACACAGAAATGTTCTTGTCAATCCGGACAATAATCTCGAAGTTACACGCACATTTGTAATGACGTGTCAGAGCGTTCGTAAGTGCTTTTGAAACTTTAAACGCGTTTTTCTCAAAACTGTGTGTTTCAAAGTCGGTGAGCAAGATTTCTCGGAAACGGCAGAACCGATCAGTCTCAAATTTTGACACAATCTTTTCAAGTATATTTTTTAGTAATTAATCAAAGGGTTTTTCTCACCGGTAAATATTTTCCATTTTATAAACAATTTAAGGCCTACATTTTTGTCAAAAATGGATTTTTTTTGGAGAAGCCGCCATTTTGTCAAAAAATATTATTTTGCTTTTTCCTTCCATCAATTACAAGATAATCCATTATATTAATAAAATATTTTTGGTTTTTTCATTTTAGATGATCCAGTCCAGAGATATCGTGCTCACCGCAAAACGCCTTTTTTTAAAAGTGCTCCCGGAGATCAGCTATAGCAGCTCTCAAAAAAATTATTTTTACAAATAAAAAAGGTTAAAATACAGTTAAAAGTTACCATAATATGCGTACAAATTTTTACGTTAATAGATTTAGAGGTTTTCTCAAGAAACATTCTTGAAAAATCCATCTTATTTTGACTGTATATAACCCCTTAAGGGATCATCACAGTGTAACATTTTCAAACAAGATTTTCGTTGCATTATCCGATAGTATAGACGGTTATAAACATGCTATTCAATTTCTGGGGCGAAATTCGAATTATTCCTGTTCCTAGAGCCTTTCTGAGAAAAAGGGATTCGACCAGCCGCGTAAGACCTGGCGCGGTTTTTCAAAACGGTGTACACTCTCAAAGGAAGAGTGGTAATTCTTTAGATAAGTAACATTTACGAAAAATGAGCCCAACATTTTTTTGTGCTGTTTTCTCATTAATTGGACTACAAATGATAATATTCAGTCGGGGGAAGCTGAAATTCACCCCCCCCCATAAAAAGTTATGGAGTTGCAGTTCGCGGAAACACGTGATAAAATAGGGCATTTTTGAACATTTCGATGCCTATATTGGGGGTGGAGGGCGGGGGGATTTATAAAAGAAGCCTTCCTAAATAAAAACAAACCCAACCTCCTCCGGCGTGAGGGTTTTAATACAAGAGTTTGTTTGGCTTTGCTTGGGGAATAAATGAGAAAATAGCAAAGAAATAATTTAGGTTCATTTTTCGGAAAAGTCTCTTATCTAAAGAATTACCAAAAATCAGCAATTTTTCGATCCGTTTCACTGTAATGATCCCTTAACCCCTTGAGCGGCAAGACAAATTTCACGCTGAGTGCCCCAAACGCGGAAAAAAAAGTATTTGGATTTTCACGAAATTTCGTACCCCGGAGTTTTCGAGGTCGCTGATTACGAATCTACTCGCAAAATGCATAAATTCGAAATGGCGGACAAAATGCAAAAATTGATTTGAATCGGATGAGACTTGGCACTCGGGGGTTTTCGCGCACGCTGATTACGAATCTACCATCAAAATGCAGCAATTCAAAATGGCGGATCCAATATAGCGGACCAAAATGCAAAAATTAGTTCGAATCGAATGAGATTCGGTATTCGGGGGTTTTTGTGGTCGCTGATTACGAATCTGGGGTTTTTTATTAATTTTTTCTATAAACAAAAAAATTATACAAAAAAACAAACAATTATTTTAAAAAAAACGAAAAAAAATATTTAAAAAAAAACAAAAAAAGCAAATAGAGTCTAAAGTCCTACGAATGCAGCTTCCTCGTGGCACACTCTGGGGATGTGGATCGAAGTTCACCAGCTGATGCACGGGGTCATGTTCACTAATATTTATACTAAATACAAATGTGAAGAAAGAAGGTTTCATTTCAATCATTTTACGTTTTGAATTCGCGTGTGCGATATAAGATCAACGATTTTGAATTTCTGTACTTTGAGGGCAGATTCGTAATCAGCGACTTCGAAAACCCCCAAGGACCAAGTTTCATACGATTCAAATCGATTTTTCCATTTTTACCCGCCATATTGAATCCGTCATTTTGAATTTCTGCATTTTGATGGAAGATTCGTAATCAGCGACCTCCCAAACCCCGGGGTACGAATTTTCGTGAAAATCGATCGACCCAATCACGAAATAATCGATGTACGCCACATGGCTTCAATGGCGCTTCGGGCACGGAAAAAATGTGCGCCATATGGCGTCAATGCCGCTTAAGGCCTTAGGCCACAGTAACGGGTATACAATCATGTGCGAATAAAAATTTTTTTTTCGTATAAAAAATGATTCACTCATAAAATTGATTACACATATATTGAGTATGAATATCAAGCTGTTCGAAAATATATATATATTTCGTTTCGATGTACAAAATGGCCGACTACCTGAAACTTCTCGAAACGGCTTTTTTCCAATTGGCGTGACAAATAACTTCAACAATTTTCACTCGATTTACTTCAAATTTCAGGAGAGGGTAGGGGTTTCACCGTGAAAAAAGAACACTTTTTTGCGATTTTTTTCATCTATATGGATAGAGTAAATTTATTGAAACCTTTTGTACATTGTTAAGTGTCATTTCAAGAACATTCCGTGAAATTTGTACGCGAAAATATCCACAAACAAGCCGGTGCCGCGTCTTTCTCGAAACCACTTTTTCAAAGTCCGTGTTCACTGCCATTTGAAAACTACATGACCGATTTACTTCAAACTTGGTACACACTTTCTGCATATGAAATACCTCCCCCCAACGGTTAGTTTGATATTGTTTTTACATTGAGGGGGTTTTCCACCCTCAAAACGACGGAATTTTCCATGAAAAATAGCACTTTTCACTTTACATGACCACCAAAAATTTAGAAATGAACAAAAAAAATATCAAATACCGTTGGGGGGAGGATTTGATGATACTTTGCCTAAATTTTAATGGTACTTGATTTCAGATAATTTCTACCTGAGATACAGTGAACACCGCAAATCGTGTTTTTCCAAAGGCGTTCTTGGAAAAGCTTTGTCACCGGCTTGTTTGTGGATATTTTCGCGTACAAATTTCACCGAATGTTCTTGAAATGACACTTAACAATGTACGAAATGTTTCAATAAATTTACTCTATCCATATAGATGAAAAAAATTCGCAAAAAAGTGTTTTTTTTTCACGCTGAAGCCCCTACCCTTCCCTTAAAAGCTATGTTCCTAATTGCATTTCGCAGAGAAGTACGTACGGAATTTCTGATTAATCGAAAACTTTTCATTTTTCGAGCAGTTTATGAGCAGTTACAATGAAATTTTTCACTGAAAATTCATTTCTCAAGTTCAAATACCTACAACTTTTGAATAAAACAATATTTTTAAAATTCCGTACGTACTTCTCTAGGTATTCTAATGTAGATTGCCGAGAATTTTTGTTTTTTGTTCTCGGCCAAAAATTGTGGATGCTAAATGTCACGCCACGGAGCGCCTAAAAAAAAGAAAATATTAGTAGTCGGCCATTTTGTACATAAAATATATATGTGTAGATATTTTCTAACAGCTTGATATTCATACCAAATAGATGTGTAATTAATTTTATGAGTGAATCACTTTTTCATACGAAAAAAAAATTGTTAAATTCGCAGATCATTTTATACCCGTTACTGTGGCCTAAGGCCTTAAAGAGTTGAGGAGACTTGTGAATTATCTTTCAGAAGGAACTGAAAAACGTTCCCACGATCCTTACTTAGAGCAGCGAAATTGGTGAAATTGCACCAACGAGATCATTGGCAGCGATCCATCTTTGTAAACTTACATAGCAATGGCTCTGAAAGTCTTTGAGTTGAAACTCTTTCAGTTAAAAATAGCAATGGCAAGTTGTGAAGGAGTATGACAATTCGAGAGCGGTAACGAGGAACAAATTGAATCTTTATCCTTCTCTTCACGTCTGCTAATTCTTTTCGTAAGCGTAACTTTGCCAACTCACGTTATCTGAGGACCTAATTTTGAAGAAAAAATATATGCCTCACCGGTCTTCAGTTCACAAATCATCATGATGGTCTGTCGATCGATTTTATCGCGACCAATGTCGTTGACGGCGACCGTAACTTGAGTTGCCAGAGCTATCGCACGTTGTATGATACCTTGAACTTGTCCCCGCGTGACTCTTTCACGATTGTCGAGACAATTGGCGATCGTCGATACGCGCTCTTGAAGATCGTCGAGAATTACCTGAATCATAATTCGACAAAGACATCAATCACGATGCAATTTAAAAAATCACTTTGTGACGTAACATAGTATCCGAACTTATAATGAAATTGTATAAAAAGTTTGACGGATCGCTGTAGCTTCGAATACGAAAGAATTCGTCCATTCACTGAGATCGATCGAAAGTGGAGGTATTTGTGAATCGAGGGGAATACCTGGCAATAAGCTGCCGAATCTATTATGAGATCTACGACGTTGTGCAATTTGTTCATTTCAAATTGCCACTTGTTGGTCAAGATTTTGAGGCACGCTCGCATCTCCTTGTTATCCGGATGGAGGTAGAAGGCTACCGTGGCAGGAATCAGCTCCGATTCCAAAGACTCCAAGCTCGCCATGCAGTGACGAATTTTCGTGACGCCTGCCGGAATAAGAGGATGTTGAGGTACACGTTGAGGAATGCAATGAAAATTAAGGACAGGTTACCGTTATGACGGTAAAATATTGCATTTTTTTTTACTCTATTTGAATCCTTAAGCGGAGGGTAGGGGTTTCAGCGTGAAAAAAAATACATTTTTGCGAATTTTTTTCATCTATATGGATAGAGTAAATTTATTGAAACCTTTTGTACATTGTTAAGTGTCATTTCAAGAGCATTCCGTGAAATTTGTACGCAAAAATATCGACAAACAAGCCGGTGCCGCGTTTTTCTCGAAACCACTTTTTCAAAGTCCGTGTTCACTGCCATTTGAAAACTACATGACCGATTTATTTCAAACTTGTTACACACTTTCTACATATAAAATACCTCCCCCCAACGGTTAGTTTGAGATTTTTTTTTACATTGAGGGGGTTTTCCACCCCCAAAATGGCGGAATTTTTCGTGAAAAATAGCATTTTTTACTTTTCATGACCACTAAAAATTTAGAAATGAAAAAAAAAATTATCTAAGACCGTTGGGGGGAGGATTTGATGATACTTTGACTGAATTTTAATCGTCCTTGATTTCAGATAATTTCTAGCTGAGATACAGTGAAAACCGCAAATCGTGTTTTTCCAAAGGCGTTCTTGGAAAAGCTTTGTCTCTGGCTTGTTTGTAGATATTTTCGCGTACAAATTTCACGGAATGTTCTTGAAATGACACTTAACAATGTACAAAAGGTTTCAATAAATTTACTCTATCCATATAGATGAAAAAAATTCGCAAAAAAGTGTTTTTTTTTTCACGCTGAAACCCCTACCCTCCCGTTAAAGTGTTTAGAACAGGCAAGTAAAAGGATATTTTCATATTTCAAGTATTTTAGCATTTACAGCCTGTTGAGCGGAACCGTCCGCCGGCTGGAAAACAGGTCGCTGAGGAACTCGAAGCGTTTTTTTCCAAAACAGCACTTTTAGCGCGCGGCGCTCTACAGCTTCGACGGATGAACCGATTCACATGAATCTCTGCGCCATTGGAAAGAAATTCAATTTACGGGGCCATCAGGAAGCGATTTTGGACAAAAATTGATTTGGAAATATTTTCTTTGTCCGTTGAAGTAAAAAAAACCGGGCAAAGAAAACTAGGTTTTTTTTTCAAACGGCTGCCACTTTGTTATCTAGAGGTTTTTCAGAAAACAAAAACGATAAGACTTCCCAAATTGAGTCTAGTTTAATCATTTTTAACCCATTTTTGTTTCAGACGAACTGGCAAGGCTTTGGAGCGCCCCGCGCAGACCAAATCACGCCGTGCATGGCTTTATTCGACGGGAGCTGGAGCTGGCATTTTGAATTTCTCTTTATAAATAAAATTGGAATTCACTTGCCATTGATAGAAGAATAAAATACGTTGAAACCCGTTTCCAAAAGTATTAATTTTATGTTTTAAAAAAATCCCGAAGTTCGTGCATTTTTCATGTCTCTCGACGGTTGCCCTTAAGGGGTATTCTCGCTTTAGACGCCAAAAAAGCTATTTTCATGCATTTTTTAAATGTGTTTATATTATAGATATTCATATAAAAGTTGTTACACTTAATAAATACACTTTCGAAATAATTTTTTTTTTAACTGTCATGTATTTATGTAACCCAAGCAAACGTTGAACGCGTTTTTCTCGAAACAATGTTTTTCGACGGCTTGTCGATAAAATCTTCGAAACTACTGAACCGATCATTATGAAATTTTAACCACACATTCTTTACAACTATAGCTATATCGCATATCAAGGATTTTTTTAAACTTCGATATTTGCTATTTTGTTTGCCAAAACGGTGAAAAGAAAACGTTTTTTTTGTTTTTTCGAAAAATGTCCATTTTTTATTTTTGCATATATCAAAAATCGTATGATATGCACTATAGCCATTAACATACTGAATCTAAAACTGTTTGATTTTTTTGTCTCAATGTGAATCTCAATGTTGAAACAATGTTTTTCGACGGCTTGTCGATAAAATCTTCGAAACTACTGAATCGATCATTATGAAATTTTAACCGCACATTCTTTACAACTATAGCTATAGCGCATATCAAGGATTTTTTTAACCTTCGATATTTACTATTTTGTTTGCCAAAACGGTGAAAAGAAAACGTTTTTTCGAAAAATGTCCATTTTTTATTTTTGCATATATCAAAAATCGTATGATATGCACTATAGCCATTAACATACTGAATCTAAAACTGTTTGATTTTTTTGTCTCGGATGATCCATCTCCAAGATTTCATCAACAAGCCAGACATTTGAGATTTGAGATTTTTTGAGATTTTTTTAACTACCATTTTCGTCTATACATAGTGACTTAAAATAATTACATTTTTTTAAAATGTATTTCGGAAGTGTATTTCTTAAGTGCAAAAACTTCTATATCAATATCTATAACATAAACCTATCAAAAAAATTCATAAAAATAGCCTTTTTTAGCGTCTAAGATGAGAAGACCCCTTAATCTTTCCACAAGGCCCAATTTTTTTGGCATATTCAGACAGCGAAAATTACTCATAAGTTCTTTGAACCTTTAATCCGAGATCTACAAAAATCGACTAATAAAAAAATAAAGAGGAATTTTCGCTGTATTTCAGCGATGCATACATGTGAATAATAATAAGTCATTGAAGTTAAAAAATGCGCAAAATATACGTTTTCAACAATTAATCTGCCGAAGCAGTCGACTTTTTTCCATTTTTCACTATCCCGAAAATGCTGAAATTCAAACCTCCGAAAAATATATTTTTTGGAAGGACGGTCGACACTGTCGTTTTTTCGTATCTACAAACCTTCCTCTTTAAAAACCTCAAAGGACTTGTTTTTAATGTTTTGAAAAACAAAAATTATGATCTTTTTCGCGTTAGTACGTTATTTTTCACCGCATCTCCCACTTTGAACGAGTGCTTGGGCACTTAATTTTTGTTTTTCTTAAGGGGTTAGGCCACAGTAACGGGTATAAAATCATGTGCGAATTTAACAATTTTTTTTGTATAAAAAAGTGATTCGCTCATAAAATTAATTACACATCTATTTAGTATGAATATCAAGCTGTTAGAAAATATATCTTTTTTTTTCGATGTACAAAATGGCCGACTACTCGAAACTTCTCGCAACAGCTTTTTTCCAATTGGCGTGACAAATAACTTCAACAATTTTCACTCGATTTACTTCAAATTTAAAAGTTATGTTCCTAATTGCATTTCGCAGAGAAGTACGTACGGAATTTCTGATTAATCGAAAACTTTTCATTTTGTGAGCAGTTTATGAGCAGTTATAACGAAATTTTTCACTGAAAATTCATTTCTTAAGTTCAAATACCTACAGCTTTTGAATAAAACAATATTTTTTACATTCCGTACGTACTTCTTTAGGTATTCTAATGTAGATTGACGAGAATTTTTGTTTTTTGTTATAGGTCAAAAATTGTGGATGCTAAATGTCACGACGCGGAGCGCCTAAAAAAAAGATAAAAGAAAATATTAGTAGTCGGCCATTTTGTACGTCGAAAAAAATATATATATATTTTCTAACAGCTTGACATTCATACTTAATAGATGTGTAATTAATTTTATGAGTGATCACTGTTTCATACGAAAAAAAATTGTTAAGGGGTAAGGCCACTGTAAATTTTGCCAGACGAAAATTTGGCCATCGAAGGACAAATGTATGGTGCTGGGATTGCAGACTAACGGTAAATTTTTTTTTTACCTTCTTTTTTTTATTTTTTCCAATAAAAAACTATTCGCAAAACTTTAAACGCGTTTTTCTCGAAATACGGTTTTTCAAAATGGCACGCAGCATCACTCGAACAATTTTCATTTTTTTTACTTGAAATTTTGACCAGATGTGAACATTAACATTATCTTGAGAATGTCGATCGGGATTTTCAATAACTTTATTTATTGATTTTTTATTAACAAAAAACTAGCCGTTTTTTTCGTCAAAAATCAATTTTTTTTTTCAAACGCACGCCAAATCCACAAAAATTGATACTTTTTAAAATCCGATCGACATTCTCTAGCTATAACCCTCTAGATTGATGGTTTTTTTTTTGTTCTAGATTCAAAAGTGCACCAGTGGTGCTGCGTGCCGCGGAGCCCTGCAAGCAAAACATGCCCCGGGAAGATAGCTGTGGAACCGCCATTTTGTTTTTTTTTGCTGTAAAAAAATTTGATAATAAAGTTTAATGTATGCCCGATAACACCCTTAAAAGTTTTTTTTCAATTACCTTCAATTTTGGAAGCAAAAAATTCGTGAAAAAACCTTTTTTTTTGGACCGTTACAGTGGCCTTAGGCCTTAAATTCGCATATGATTTTATACCCGTTACTGTGGCCTAACCCCTTAAAAAAATAAATTATGGGCCATAAAATAAGGATCATTGACTACAAAAATCGTCTCTACGAAATAAATGCATATTTACCGAACTACGATGATCTAAAAAACGAGTGGGGTCGGATCGACCCCATATGCAGTCAGATGTTTGTGGCGGAAGTGTGCAGTCGAAGGGTTAATATTCGATATCTTTAGCGAAACGCTAAACACTCGGAGAGAAGAAATATACGTTTTCATACGACTCACGGTCCACGTCGTTGCAGCAAGCTATAGCGAACATTCCGATTTGCATCGCTTTGTCGGTGACCTGATCAAAGTCCTCGATATTATTGCTGAGGTCGCTTCTCGTCCGTTTTCTAGCGTTCAGTGGGTTTCCGCAGCTCTTCACGAGTTTTCTCAGGGCGCTGAATGGATCGCTGAAAACCTCCATGACGAGGGTGAGAACGGAAACGTTGACTTTACGCTCGAGACGATAGAGGGCGTCGTTGAGGGTATTCATGAAGAGATTGTTCAACGTTGGATCGGATTTTTCCGAGCTAAGTTGAAGCTTGAGATTCTCGTACTCGGACATGATCGACTGGCAAGCGCCGGTTATCGCCTTGAAATTGTAAGGCTGACAAACTTGAGCTATCGCTATTGCGTGCGCGAAAACGTCCTCCATTCCTGACCACAAGTCTCCGCAGATTTCCAACTGCTGCTCTGTCGTTTTGCCCGGCATGCTCGATATGACGTCGAGCACCAGATCCATCCTTGAAATGTATACATTCACACGATTCACATGTAAAAGATGTCGCAAAGACGACTTTTGTTTTCTTTTCTGAATAATGAGTTACCTGTAAACGAAGTGATACTCTTTCTCGCAATTCTCTTCCTCGTCCGTGGGACTGGGGGCATCCAATAGTTCTATTATCATTTTGAAGCACCAGCAGAGTCTGTCGCAAATGTATTTCTTGGCGCTCTGGTGGGATGCAAACATTAGAATATTCGTGAGTAAAAAAAAAGATATCCGCAATGTTGGTATCGTCGTATTTTTTTCGAAAATATCACCAAAAGTATCAGCGTTCCTTGCGGAAGAGTGATACTTTCGCCAAAATTCAAACGCCAAAAAGCACTTTGCCATGCATCCTGACCAAGAATCGTGCAATGTTTAAGGGGAGGGTAGGGGTTTCAGCGTGAAAAAAAATACTTGTTTGCGATTTTTTTTCATCCATATGGATAGAGTAAATTTATTGAAACCTTTTGTACAATGTTAAGTGTCATTTCAAGAACATTCCGTGAAATTTGTACCCGAAAATATCCACAAACAAGCCAGTGCCGCGATTTTCTCGAAACCACTTTTTCAAAGTCCGTGTTCACTGCCATTTGAAAACTACATGACCGATTTATTTCAAACTTGGTACAAACTTTCTACATATAAAATACCTTCCCCCAACGGTTAGTTTGAGATTTTTTTTACATCGAGAGCGTTTTCCACCTCCAAAATGGCGGAATTTTTCGTGAAAAATAGCACTTTTCACTTTACATGACCACCAAAAATTACAAATGAAAAAAAAAAATTATCAAAGACAGTTGGGGGGAGGATTTGATGATACTTTGACTAAATTTTAATGGTACTTGTTTTCAGATCATTTCTAGCTGAGATACAGTGAACATCGCAAATCGTGTTTTTCCAAAGGCGTTCTTGGAAAAGCTTTGTCACCAGCTTGTTTGTGGATATTTTCGCGTACAAATTTCGCGGAATGTTCGTTAAATGACACTTAACAATGTACAAAAGGTTTCAATAAATTTACTCTATCCATATAGATGAAAAAAAAATGGGAAAAAAGTGTTTTTTTTTCACGCTGGACCCCTACCCTCCCCTTAACAGGCTTTATCTACCTAGGTGGGTAAAGAAATTGCATTTTCCGAAAATATTTTTATTCGATTGTATCACTTTTTAGCTATATTCCCGGAAAATTTCATTGGAATATTCCTCAAATTGAATGAGCTACAGCTTCTAACTATCGGCTGAGCGAGCAGCACCAAACTTCAAACTTCAAACGCGTTTTTTTCGAAACACTGTTTTCAAAGTTGGTGGACATGATATCTCGAGAACCACTTCATGGAGTGCTTCAAAATTTACAGGAGATACGGTGAGAAACATTGAAAGGTCTTTGACGATCTCACTTTTTGAAAATCGATCTTCATTTTTTAATAGTTACGTAAAAATGACGACTTTTTTCATATATTTTGAATGCTCGAGGTTCAATGCGTTGCCACGTTGATAAAATTTTTTTTAATCGACGATCGTCAACGACTCATATTTATTGTTAACTTGAGTAACCCATTTGGTTTTTAGATTTCAGGTGGACCGTTTAAGGGGGGCACTCCATATAGAGGCTTCAAGAAAATTGATTTTTTTATTGGTTAATTTATAGTTTAAAACCTATAAAATACGATGCAGTTAGTGATTTTGGTCAATTCTCAAAAATGACGTCCTGAGAGCCTTTGAGCGTGACTCACCTCTGCTCCGTTTCGAGCCCTATGCGCAGGTATAGGCACCATGGGGAGAGGTGAGTCGTCTATTCAATAATAGCTGTTAGAAACGCTTTTATGCCCATAGAAATATAGTATTACGAGGAAGCTGAAGGACTATTATATGGTGCTGGAATAGCTGACTAGTCGGTGAGTCAAAGAATCATACACGGAAAATAATACGGCCTCAAATTCTAACACTGGATGCCAGAATTATAATATTTAGTGCTAGAAAAGTATAGCAGTTTACTGCCAGTTCGGAATTCTCAGACTTGTTATAGAAGTATAAAAATTATTCTCACACCGTATAGTAAAAATGATGCGTGCATATTACATTTGAAACTATTCTCGCATAGGGGCGAGTCCTATATACTATATTTTCATATGGATTCTACTATACGTACAGCATGAATCTTCGTGTACGTATAGATTTTACTATACGCATAGCATAAATCTTCGGCGTATAGCGAAAAATATTACGAAGTTATTAGTAAAATGTGACTCTTTATACCGTACTTTTAGTCGAATACTGGAAACTAATTGTTCCAATCACGTGGGCAAAATATTTTTTGAATACTACAAAAAATCATAATATGCCGAATAAAATGTATTATTTGTATCAGTTTACGTGCCATATCGTAGGTTAAAATTTAAATTTCTTCATTATTACTATACCATAATTACAATTTTTATCTTCCATTCAACTCTTTTTGATATTTAATGATATTTTTTTTAGAATCATAGGATTAATTCTAAACTTCGAGGCCCCTGTTTTCTCCGTGTATGTTTTTCCCTGGCCGAAACTTTAAACGCGATTATCGCGAAACTGTTTTTTCATTAAATTGAAAATCGGTGTACACGATTACTCAAAAACTATTCGACCGATCATGTTCATATTTGACACACGTTTTTATGATACTTATGTGCCATTGATGCCTTATGTGCCTAAGCCCGACTAAAAATTATCAAAATAAACATGTTTTTGGCCGGGTCAAAGTTGAAAATTAATTTCGAAAAAATCAACTTTTTTGTTCTAAGGCCTCACCTTTAGCCAATTATTTTTATAATACTAATGGTTCATCGAGTGACCACATGTATATGAGGTATTCCACGTGAAACCGGTGGACTTTTTCCCTGACCCCCGCCAATTCGATTAATTTTTTTAATTTGATCCCATTGACTCTAAAAGACACCCTGATTTTTTTAAACATTTTTCGAAACAACCCTTAGTAAAAAAAACGCCCTGATTTAGAAATCTGAAAAAATTCCCAAAAATGCGTGATTATATGTAAAAATGTTCAAGCTATCACCCGCAGTGGAAGTATGATTTTTTCTGTGCTTTCTGAGCGATTAACGTTTGAAAAATCCCAAAAATTCATGAATTTTTTTCACCATTTTTAAATAATCAAATGGTTATTCTAAAAAATCGGAATTTGACCATTTTTCGGGCCTCTCGGTAGATTTAGCCCCTTAATCTAAGACAAATTGCGAAAGAATCGACAACTAAGACAAGTTACAAGGAAACAGTCAGCCCTTGGTTGGCTTTTGAATGGTTCGGTCCGAAGGTCCGACCGAAACTCTGTATTTCAAATTTAAGACCAAACCAGTAAATATATTATATTCCTTTTGAACGAATATTTGAGCTCCAACTCTTAATTCTGATAACAATCCCGAAATACGATCCCACGTTTCCGAGCCGGAAATGCAAAGTATGTTGAGAAAAAAGATTGCCTAAATCCTCAGTTCATACTTTCAAGAATTATTTCCAGTCAGTTTCAAGTGGAAATCGCATTTCATTTGAAATATCTCCGGTGGAATTTCTGCAATTTTCTCTTTTTATGCGATCGCGGTAAATTTTTTGTACAACTTTCATTGGTACACTTTCTAGAGAAGCACCCAACATTTTTGCGGATTATTGAAACATGTTTTTGCAATCGAGATCCAAGTCTCTGTAATTTCTCCAATAATTAATATATTTTTTTAACTCTTGGCACTTCTCTACTATTGTATATCTACGTTACTGCGAATTTCTTAGCCAAACAGGTGCCTTTGGACCGGTTGATAGTGTATCATCATTTAGTACTGACCATTACTTTACTCTATGTGGACATTTTGAAGAACCACTTTTGAATTTTCAATATAGTTCATGAAAGAAAACAAAAATAAACCTCAAAGTCGAAATATCAGTTTTCTATTGGGATGTTGAATAAGTTCTCGCTGCTTTCTGGTGAAAATTAATGCTTCATTTTGAAAAAAAAACATTCCTAATTCTATCAAACGTGTCGAAACTGTTGTGTGATCAACTCCTAATGATTCTTAAAGTTGAGCTAGCGTCTGACATGAGTCTCCATGAAGTAATGCCTCCAATTCAAAACATAAAAATCATCATTTTCGAAGCGTCTAAACCAATCTCTGCCTGTTGTTTCCGACAGAGCATAGTCGCCGTAAGTCTCAACAAGAATTCTGTGTGCTTCAACTGCAGATTTTTTTTAAATTAAGTAGTGCAGTAAAATTTCTCGCAAGTACTCTTTTTTTGACACGGAATTTAACATGTACACCAGAAAAAAAAAGTTGTTTACCCTTCCGCGAAATAACGTACACTGAATTTCAAGCTTGCTTACAGTACTTCTTGATCGATGCGTTACCATCTTAGACTACACGCACGCAGTTTTGGTAACGCCATCTGACGGAAAACAGTGAGAACATATTCAACGTCCCAATACACAACACGGTGGTGTTAACCCTTAAAGCGGGAGCCTGAATTAGAAGGTCCAAAAAAAGTGTTTTCTTCGCAAATTTTTTTAGAACGGAACGAAACAAGCGCCCCGTCAACATTGAGGTATCTTTTCATATATATTTAAAATGGTTCCATGTCACCTGATCACACGACTAAATATTACGGACAAAATATCACCACGACAAAATATTACACCACAAAACAAACCCAAACAAACCCAAACAAGCCCATTCTCGCGTGGGGAGAATAATCGGATTGTGATATTTTATGGACGTGATGGTTTGTCGTGGTGATATTTTGTCGCGTGATATTATGACATGCTACCATTTGAAATGTATTTTAAAAAAATGTTCAACGTGAAACAATAAATAACTGCAAATTTATCAGCCTACACCATGCGCGTTTTGCCACTGCAGTCCCTAATCGGCGAGAAAGATGCAGCTTGTTATTCTTGACTGAACCAAATAAACCAATAAAATTTTCGATTGTCATATTTTTTTCTGGGTGAATTAAGAGAAAGCTGAAAAAAGTGAAATTATAACTTTTCTCAGGTTTAAAAAAACGTGTGTGAAAAAAACACTTCAACGTGCTATAAAAATTGTTAAAAAAGACTTTTTAAACGACTTTTTTAGTTCACTTAGAAGAGATTTTCATACTGAAGAAAATAAACTTTGGTTTGATTCACTAAGTCGTTTAGTTTTTTTGCTATCACGCTCGCCAATTTGGAAAAATCGTGAAAATGAAAACTGGAGAAAACGCGCTCCAAAGTTTTCAATCGGAGGAAATATCAATCGTTTCTCTGCTTTGGGGCTTGTATCTTCGAAAATATTTACAATTGGCTTTTGTAACTTTGTAAGTATATTCTTGAATAGTTTATCGATTTAACGGGAGATATACACCTAGATGCTCGAGGTTGAGGATTTAGAAGCTATGAACATTCCGTCGACCGTAGAAGACCTACACTATGGACCTGCTATCGATGATTCCATGTAAGTTGACAAATTTCATGAACTATTCATCCCCAAATTTTCAAACGCGTTTTTCTCAAAACCACGTTTTTCAAATCAGTACCCGAAATTTCTCGAAAACCAATGAACCGATTGCCTTGAGGTTTTTTGTGGTTATTCTATACACCATTATCTAGTACTTGTCGTAGGATTTTTTTTTCCCGTTACTTAGTTTTTGTTTTACAGGCAAAATAATAACTAATTTTTGGCCCAAAAATCACTATTTATGTTCAAACGTCCGCCATTTTGTCATAAATCGATATTTTCAAAATCGGCTATGACAAGTACTAGATTATAGTATCTAATTTAATAATCTTTTTGGTTTTTTTTTCAGATGATTTTTGAAGAAACGCCAGTGGGTACCGTTTACGCAGATTTTTTTACGACGCTCCAAGGATCATACAATATCCTTGTATATTTTTGATATTTTTAACTAAAGAAAATTAAACATATTTTTGAATGTATATACTTTTAGATAATTAAAACCCCAATCCGAAATTTCAAATAGTTTTCCTTGAAAAAATTCACAAAAATGACCTTCTTTTCCAGCTCCTAGGTGTATATCTCCCCTTAATGTGCGTCTGTACGAACATATCGGCGTGTTAATTCAACTCTCCTAGTGTACAGATAAACTTTCTCCACAATTACTCAAATCTAAGAAAATTCTGTTCTGCATTAGAAAATCCTCATAAAATTCTTACGTAGATGGGTGCACGCAGTTGATGCTGTTCCTGAATAACTTCCACGAGCATACCGAACGTCGTGCACAATTGGCAGGTGTAGAGCGCCATCTTTTCAGCCAGCAAGGAAGATATCAAGTTCTTTCTGTAGCGCTGAAGCGGCTCGAAAATCTCAACCACGAAGATGCCCAGCTCCTGCGGGTCGTAATTGTTGAGAACTCTCCGCCGTGTTACTTTTTCACTTTCTATTATCCGAGAGAATTACTTTGATATTTTGGAAATCCTCTATCTCTTCGACGGCACCCATTTCTTTGATGTAGTTGCAAGAGTCTTGAAGCTGCTGTTTGAGCGGGACGCACTCCAATTTTTCCAGTGTCTCGAGAGAGCCCGTCAGTTTGTCCAGTACTATGTCTATGACGTGTCTGTTATCACGTTCTCTCGGGCTCTGCGCCTGAAAAGAAATTGCATCGATTCTTTGTCGCGAACCCAATGAAACCCAAGCAAACGCCTTCCCTACCAGTTCCTTAAGGTCCTTTGTTATGCAAAACTCCTCTATGAGACTGGCAATTTTGGCTTTCAGCTCGCGATAATCGCCGGCGTCTTCTTTCGATAGATTGGAAAATTTGTCGGCCAAGCCGTTGAGTTGCTGCGACACTATGGACTGGACCTGAGCAACATCCGCCGCTTTGATGACCTCTTCCTCCGACAACGATTTCAGCCTGTGCATCTGAACGTTACATATAGCTATGATAACTGACCTAACGAGCTAGTCCTGACGACGATTCGTACAATATATATTAAAGTAAAAACGAAAAATTCGTTATAATTACTTGAGCGTCTATGGGCTCCAAAATTCTCCTCATACTCTTCGTCTTCAATCCCATCTTCTTTCCTTTTTATTTGTTTTTTTTGTTCCCTTGTAAAAATCACTTCTCCGGACGAGGCAACTTTTTCGAAATGTCCGTTTGTAAACAAAACGCGGCGTTACGAGATAATAGTGTTGAAAACGTATTGAGATAATTTCTGACGAATGAGAAGCGACAACGAGTCAGGCATGCCAACGTGCTTTGGCTCGAATCGTTCGGATCAGCTGTTCGGCGCACGAAAGTCTGCTCCACGGTCTTAACCACGGTCGTATATACAGGTCTGGGCACTCCGTTAAAAAATGCGTGACTCTAAGTGACGCCTCTATTTGCGCATTCCACCGCGGCGCTAGTGAAGGGGAGGCACTTTTGTTTATACCGCGTTTACGGGGCATGGCATGCACGTGTGTGGTGACGGTCGTATGACGTGTGGCCTAACCTCGTTTTGGCGGGGTGATTTCGAGTGTATCGTAGTCACGGTTTTTATTCAATACGGAATATCAAAAGATGAAGGGTCTATATATTGCGATGCCGAAACGGTGCATGATTCCGGGATGCAGAAGTGGATACATAAATAACCCGGAGCATGTCTCATTATTTAAAATTCCCAATGATGACTACTGATATTTTCTACACTTTTCTACTACTACTACTAATGAAAGGAATGCGTCCTACACGTAAATTTCGAATGTTCTTCTTTTCCGTAAACGAAAATAAAATGTAATTGGATTGAGCGATGGTTAAATCAGCATATCCATGTCAAAGACGATGAGTATCATTAACTAATGGCTCATCGCTCATATTTTCGGTTTATGCTTTTAGTTTTTGTCTTCGACTAAATATTTAGGATGTGTTAATTTTTCATCACAGCCACGTGAAGGGAAAGACAATTCGCATACGCGCATACATCGCTCTCTGTCGCACATGCCTCCGAAATAGTAGCGCTCCACGCTTTTGCGGCCAGCAGCGGGATTCTGTAACTCGTTATATCTCGGTAACGACAGTTTTCGTTATCGTTAGATAGCGACAGCCAATAAGAGGCCCCCTTTCGTCTTGGAACGTGCATGCAATTGGCTGTCGCTAGCTAACGATAACGAAAACTGTCGTTACCGAGACATAACGAGTTACAGAATAGGCCTACAGTAGGCCTATTCTGTAACTCGTTATGTCTCGGTAACGACAGTTTTCGTTATCGTTAGCTTGCGACAGCCAATTGCATGCACGTTCCAAGACGAAAGGGGGCCTCTTATTGGCTGTCGCTAGCTAACGATAACGAAAACTGTCGTTACCGAGATATAACGAGTTACAGAATCCCGCTGCAGTGGGCCTATTCTGTAACTCGTTATATCTCGGTAACGACAGTTTTCGTTATCGTTAGCTAGCGACAGCCAATAAGAGGCCCTCTTTCGTCTTGGAACGTGCATGCAATTGGCTGTCGCTAGCTAACGATAACGAAAACTGTCGTTACCGAGATATAACGAGTTACAGAATCCCGCTGCAGTTCCGCTAAGAGAGGCGTCAGATAGAGGCACGCTTTGGGGTATACGGAATATACGGGAGTGCCCAGACCTGTATATACGACCGTGGTCTTAACATACAAGCCTGGAAACTCCCAGGATAGGGACCACGGTCTTACATACAGGTCTGACAACGGCGGTAGTGGGGGTAGGCACCCTTAGCGGTTCAGTTTTTTATTCCGATTTCTGCCGCTTGGTGCGTGACGGCAAGGGGAAGTAGTGGTGCGACGAAGAGAGAAATAGCTCTTCTGTCCTTTTCCCTCCTGAACGCAACGCTTGCGCCGTTTGCCCTAACTTAATTTACCGTACTGTCGTGTAAACTGCATAATATACGAAACCGATAAAAAAAATATGTTGATTCAAAAAAAGATGACTACTTTCATCTAAAAAAAAATTGAAAACTTTTTGAATACATTAATTCATACCAGCACATATTACGACCATTTACATCCTTTTTTCTCCAATGTCTCACAATACATCGTTCTTCGAAATGTTTTTCGCACACGTACTGAGACTCTTTCAGTCCCGGAATAGCATCGAGCCATTTTTTGTATCGTTCGACGTTTCTGGGCACGTGAAACACGGAGCATTTCTGCTTACGATTTTTGTACCCCGTTTTACAATTGCGAACCGCGCAACCCTTAGCCATTTCGCATTTTTTTCGCAAACACTACCAAAAAAATTCACACTTATGCGTAGAAACACGATAAAAAATGTATCACGGTAAGGCGCGTAGAGCCTTCTGGTATATGGTCGCAAATAAAGGCTATTTCGACAATCGCGCCACAAAAACATACGTAAACACCTTCGGCCCATTCGCCGGTAAGAGGTAAAGGGGAAACTCTTCCCCTTGCTAGTAGCGACGTGTAGCGGCGCCTGGTGAATCGAAAAGTGAAGCCGATGAGCGTGCCTACCCCCACCACGAAAATTTAGCTTCGTTGCAAGACCTGTATGTAAGACCGTGGGCCAACCACATTAGCATTTGCAAAAGTTTACCTCCCAATCTTAAGGATTATACTCGTTTTTTGCATCCATGTTCACTAGGGTGGCCCAAATTTGAGCTCTATTTTTTTTCCTTTTTCTCACCAATCAATTATCTTCTTTCAAGAACAAAAAAAAATTGTCGCAAAATCTGCGAGCGGTAAAAAAATATTTAGAGGTCGCTCAAGCCTCCCAAAAATGCAATTTTTCTTTAAAAAAAAAGATTTCTTTTTTCGTTTACTTCTCACCTATGAATTTTACGCTCTATAATTTTAAACTTGAGCCCGCAGAAGCTCTAGCCGGCCAATGAATATTTAGTGGCCACTCGAGAGCTCCGAAATTTCCAATTGTCGTGATTTTTTCTCTATTCGCTCATAAATTTAACACCTTGTCAAATTTTCAAAACAATTAATCCTTTTTTTCTTTAGAAACGGATTTTTAAATTTACCTCACAATTCTGATCCGATAAAACGGGGGACCTTTAATTTTGTTTACGGACAAGAGCTTTAAAGAATTGTTTTATGAGAACAAAGATTACAATTCTTGGTTTAGTAGTGTGAGGTAACTTTGAAAAATCTGTTTCTAAAGAAAACGATTAATTATTTCGATAATTTTACACAGCGTCGAATTTATGAATGAGATGAATTGAAAAAAAATTGGCGAGAATTGGAAATTTCTGAGCTCTTGAGCGACCACTAGATATTCATTGTCCGGCTGGAGCTTTTGCGAGGTTAATTTAAACATTATAAAGCGTAACATTCATGGGTGAGAAGTAAACGAAAAAGAAATCGATTTTTTAATGAAAATTTAAATTTTTGGGAGGCTTGAGCGTCCTCTACATATTTTTTGACCGCTCGCAGATTCCGTGACATTTTTTTTCCTCTCTAAAGAAGAAAATTGGATAGTGAGAAAAAGAGGAAAAAAAAGTAGAGCTCAAATTTGGGCCACTCTCATGTCCACACTGAAAGAATGCATTGTTCAATTTTTTAAAAATATTATCGTATTGTAAATTAATTCTGAATAAAAATTTGAAATAAATGAGTCGATGTGAAATACCAACAGAGTCTCAGTGAGTGCGAAAGCGGAGAATTCGTTTCCTCTTCAACGACTAACGTTTCAGAAAAAAAAAGAATCATCTTGTATTTTACCGAAAGTCGGATAGAATCATCCTTTCCTCTTTACCGACTGAGCAAAGCAATTTTTCAACCGCATTGACCCTCGGCGGTCGAACAACGTTCTCGTCCTTGAGATTTGCTCGCCCGAATGTTCGAGATCGAAAGAATCGATATAGCGTGTTTCCCGAGAGATGGCACTGTGAACGATTCCAGAAAAAAAGAACAACAGTGGTCGCGCCTCTCGGTGCTCTTGCTGGTTCGCGCACGCCATCGGTCTCGTATTTACGTATACACCACAAAATATGGTTTCGAGGTTACGATTAGTGAGGGACATTTTGACGAGCTTACGACGAAGATAATTCCAGTCCAAATTATTAATCGTAACGCGACACATCGCCGTAGTTTCGAGCTCTCAGCGACACCGGCAGAGCTCGTGTTCGGTTCGGGCACATTGCCAGTGTGCTAGGCGACTTTCACTCGCATCGGAGCACTCGCACGATTCTCGCGTACGTAGATTTCGACCCTATTAAAATTCGACTTCTCGCATGAGTCTGAGATAATGGAAAAAAATAAGCTCATATCACGAATACGCGACCCAGTGCCCTTCGAAAGGGCTGTCAGGACTCATCATTGTTCATTCTCGATCGCATGCGTGCACCGATCGTCAATATTGTTCGTTATGTAATTTCTTTTTAAATTCCACCGTTCCGAAAATTGGAACAAGATAGTGTTATCGTTTTTTTTTCTAAACCCATCATCTATGTAATCGTTTTTTGTGAATACTTGCGGTGCAATTTTTTTTTCAATGTCAACACAACGCATCGGATTCTATCGTTATTAATTTTTTTGCGTATTCGCGTCAATGCCGATTCTTGTCATTGCCACTATCGCTACGGTACTTTTTTGTGCAATAAAATTCATTTCACGATTATTTTTTTAAGTCACATTTTTGTCCATTGAATTTTGAAATTTTCCCACGCCGGGTTCCCGTTGAGACAAAAAAAACTACGGTCGTCGACCTTGAAGACTAAACGAACCGTCTATTGCACAATGCTTCGGGCACCTCAATTCAACGCCTGACCTTTGGGACTCGATCTCATTTGACTCGAGAACATTGAACGAAGTTAAAGTGCATTGTATCACTTGAAAAACAATATAGATCATATGCATTTTTCGACGAAATATATATCGCGTTTGCGCTTTTCTTTGCGTATGCGTGTGTACGTGATCAGTGGCACGTCTCGTGTCGGACCATGAACCGGATTTTATCCGCCGCGCGCACGTGCATGACTAAGTTTTCGTCGCTAATACCCACAAACCGAATTTCATTGCATTCGTATTTCCACCTTCGAGAGGTTAGGCTTCTGTGACGACACGAAAATCAGGGTTAGAGAAAAGCATTCATTTTGAAGGAATAAGTAAAGATGATTGAAAAATCGTTTGGACATTTATTTGTATGTACATTAACAAAGTTGTGTACCGAATTTCATAAAAATATGAATAATTAATGAAGTTGAAAGCAATCTCGTGAAGGACCTTTGAACGTAGAGGCTCAACGGTATACTTGATTGTGGCGACCCGGTTGATTTGGAACAAAAAAGTTTTTTTCTTAAGGTAATCCTATCGCTTCACACGTCATACGACTGATCATACTTGAGACTTGTACAATTTATATTTTTAACGTATGCAAAAAACATAATTTGTCATAACTAAAATTTTCCATGTTCAAACTGCTTAATGAATGTTTACATTTAATTCGAAAAATGAAAAAATAGTTATTCCAACGATTCGCGCAGTATTTCTAGGTTTGATATTTGGCAACATTGGTTCTATCTCCGTCTCTTTGTACTCAACCAGGCGAGTTTAACCTCCATGCTTTTCAACGTCGATCTGTCGAAACAATGTCAGGTGCGGGAAATATAAAGCATTGTATTCAGGCCACGACTGGTAAACAGCGTGGAAACTTTGGGTCGGCGAAATATGTCGGTTAAAAATGAAATATGTGTGGAAATTCGAATGAGTGAGATGAGGTTAGGACTACAGTCAGCTGTTGCCTTGCTGTCACGTCTCTTTATCGTAGCAAGTGGTAATAAATCCAATACCGGAAGTTCAAATTAAACTTGATATTACATAATAATTAGGTCAATAAGCGCAATTTTTTCTCAGAGCATTGGATTACTACAGTATGTATGTAAATCTGATTATTTTTAAGAATCTGACGGATTCCCACTATTATATACACTTTTGAAGCGACCGGAAATTGGGTTTTTGTATGTCGTCTCGGAATTCTTACACAAAAACACGCAATTTTAATGTTTTTTTTCTCTGTAATTAGGTCGATAACCGACCCTGAAATTTTACGAAGACGATTATTAATATATGCAGTGAAGTTCAATTATGAAAATCCTATAGATTGAAGCCTGGCGATAGGATTACCTTAAGGAGGTTGAAGCGCTCCAGTGGAGTTAAATGACGGTTTATGATCTTTTTTTATTTCAATGTACCTTAAGCAGATGCATACGAGGTATAGATTTATTCTGTAGATGCCAATTTTTCATAAAATATACAATTAAAGGGCGAAATTAAGCATTTTCATATTTTTATTACGCGAATAAGAAAAACTTTTGGGTTACTACCAACTTGAAAAAGTATAATATTAACGATGATTATCACGAAAAAACTGCGTCAGCGAATGTTTTATACAACTTAGAATGAAATTTAGAGTAATTTATAATGATGCCTATTTATGTTTATGTCACGAGATTATTTATTATTACCATTAAGGCGTAACCCCCATTTGTAGGGCAAAAAAGGCCTTTTTCATGAATTTTTTTAATCGATCAATATACCATCTTAAATAAAAACATCTTGAAGAACTATCGGTAATTTTTTTATTGAAAAATATTACATTGTTTAGTGGCAAATGGCCGTCAATGAAATAATGTTTTTATATACACGGTTTGCGGTGACCAACATTGCGGCGACGTGGATCATCTGAAAAAAAAAAATGCGGATGGATTTAGTCAAATATAAGTATAAACTAGTCTTTAATCGAAGGATTTTAAAAAATATTCATTTTTCACAAAATGGCGGACAGTCAAAGTTAATGGTTCGATTTTAACGAAAAAAAACGGCCGTTTTTTGGCTATAAAACGGCCATTTTTTTTCGAAAAAAAATCAAACGATTCAAGACTACATTTTTATGTATTAAATAAGCCTGCAAAATTTCAAGAAGATCGGTTCATTAGTGTTCGAGTAATCTTGGTCACCGACTTCAGAAAAGCCATTTTGAGAAAAACGCGTTTAAAGTTTCAATTTCAGTTTACACGAAGAAAATATTTTTTTTGTAAACTTACATAGAGTCATCTATTCCGGGCCCATACAGAAGTATGGGCCCGGATACTTATACTTCAAAAAAATGCAATAAAAAAAAATCGATTTTTTTCAAAATCGCAAGTGGGGGTAACCCCTTAATGAATCGTAAGTGTTGCCGAAATACGGCAACTTCGCGGCAGATTGACAGCAATGCTCTTTATCCCCCAACCAAGATTCGTAATTTTTTATCAAACCTTGATGATTCAATATTGAATAGATATGGTTTACGATGGGCAAGATGGAGTTTTTTTTTCTAAATGTTGACAAAGGTTTAGTTTGCGTTAACCCGTTGTTAGAAATGGTTTATTTTGATGCTAAATGGCCAAAAAAATTACAGCACCCGTGACCGTCTTGCCCATCTAACCGCTCGTGAAATTTCATACATTAAACTATTTTTTTCTCTCGCGTTTGGTTGTGAAAAAAATTCAAAAAGGTCATAAAGACGCAGTACAGACTAGACCAGGGCTCGGCAATTCTTTTATAGTGGGCATGAGTTAATTAATGTTTTAAAAGATTTTTTGGCGGTCCACTTTTCTGCTCTACGCGGTCCGCCTGTTGCCGACCGCTGATGTAGACAATAACATATTTAAAAAAAAAATCTTGGATTGTGGCTAACGCTCCACCCTCCTTAAAATAGATAATATTGGCTAACTTGGCCGAACTTTTTTTGTTATCGTGTTTCAATTATAAAAAAAAACGATTGTTTTTTCTTCGATTTTTCGAGAAAAAAGTCATTGTTAATAATTGATAAAAAAATAAAAATGAAACCAACGCGAAGAAGAAAAACGTTGGTCAAGACCAAACTACTATTGCACTGAATAAGTGTACCAACTTTCAAGTCAATCATAGTTGGACTTTCCTCTTCAATTTGAGTTGCCTCAAGCGACGCACGAGCGTTCGTCATTTTCACAGTAGCCCTTAATAGTAGAATAACAGCAGTCGCGACTTGTCGGAGAAATATTAATGATCTTCCTTGTTGATATTAATTTAAAAGTCTACTAACTCGTGAACCTGGATATGTGCAATATTGTAGAGTACTGTCTAATCAATGTTGACAAATCAGTTGCAAATTAGAATGTACGTTCTGGATAATACCCCAGCTCAAGAAAATTTAGTTTCACGCTAACCCCTTACGAAGGCCTCGCTGCTAAACAAAAGGTGGGAAACAAGTAATTTATCCACAGAATGTTCTCTTAAAGTTGTATAGAAAGATAAGATGTTTTTCGAAACGTATTTTGACCCACGCAAACAAAAACTTAGAGCCTTGTATGAAACCTTGTAATTATAAATATTTGTTTTCTTTTTGAGAATGAGCATTTCCTCCAATTTTTCAATCGAATCTGAATATTTCCCCATACTCGATAAAATTTGCTTCCATATAATTTTATCTCCGAAAAATAAATCCGTAAAGTAGGAAATAGTATTTATAATATTCATGGAAAAATGTTAACGTATAAAATGTTGCATGCAATGACTGTATATTGAAAAAATGATTATGCAAATATTGCAGTGCCGTTTGTGGGTTGCCTGGAACGGTATGTCGAATTCTGTAATATTTTTGAAACATTTAGATCTTGACGTCACCAGAGAACATTCTATCAGTGTCCTTTATTTTTTTCTCCAACCTACGATGTAATATTATCGTCTCTGCGCATTGGAGATCGACTTTTATTCATTCTCGTTTCAGATTTAAAAAGCGAATGAAAAATAGGGTTAGGAAATCATCGTTTCCTCAGCCCGATAGCAAAAAATTCAATGTTTCTAAAAATTGGTTCGACTTCTACGCGAAAATACTTCAGACGCGACTGAGCACTCTGGGAAAACCTTCGATCTTTCTTTATTTCTTCTGTTTCCTGTCCGCGCGACGAAGCTTGGAGTCCTCAACATGGTAAAGTACTATGAGAACACGACGCTTTTTCAATTCAACTGGAGCCAGGTCGCTCGGGGATTTTGGCAAAGATATCCGAATCCTCACAGGTACGCCAATATATCTTGCTTGAAAATGACAATAAATATAGAAAATCGGAAATTCAAAGTCCAATGCTTTTTTGCTGCCTCGTAGAGGGAGCTTTCGTAAATAAATGTTTCTTCGAGATCTTAAGTTTGTTATGGGGTTAGGGTGAAATGCTACCACCGAGCTGAATTTTTTTCCGGAAGTTTATAATCCCTTCGCTCATCATCCTGTGCAGTTTGGATACGACTCGCAGTACCGTTTTTCAGAAAAAAAATCGGCAAATCGACGTATTTCGTGGGCTAATTACATCACGCTTATGGAAAACTCCCAATCATTTTTCAGTATAATATTATCTGCTAAGAAAATGCTCCCACGGAGCTGAAAAAATAGGTACGGTTCGACTAATTATCAGACCCTTGAAACCGTGAAAATGAGGATTCACAGTACCATTATAAAATTATTAATGTTTTTAATAGCGAATTTGTGCGAAAATCAAGCACCCAAAATATTGCTAAAAATAAAATAAATGCTACCTATCTTATCCATATTCTGCAATTATGCCCAGGAACCTCAAACTACTTGGTCAGGATAATTCACAACGAATATTATTTGTTTTTATTCTCTTCATTAGTAATAATCACTTAATACAGATTTGATAACTATGTTCAGAAATTATAATTTTCCAGCAATTTCTAGGCAAACCCAAAATAAAGCGGTATTTTTTGTTCGTACAAAACATTTTTATGCAGTTTGAGGACTTTTCCGAAAAACGACAGGAAAATTTGAAAAAATTATATTCCGTCGGGGAAGCTGACATTTCCCATTAGTTCCATACGTTATGGGGTTTTGAAATTTGCGGAAACGAGGGACAAAAGGGCGCACTTACGGATATTTCAACGCCTATTTGGGAGTCGGGAGTGCGGGATTGGTCCCCCCTGCCCCCGTTGAAAGTTTGTCAAAATACACGATTTTAAAGACGAGACTGAAAACCGGTGAAAATTGTGTGTGTGTATGGATTTGTTTGGGTTTGTTGTTAGGAGTGTGGGTGTGTGTGTGTGTTTGGGTGTATATCGATAGTGATAGCACGCGCACGCACGCACGCACGCACGCACACTTTTCACCGATTTTCAGTCTCATCTTCAAAATCGTGTATTTTCACAAACTTTTTAACGGAGGGAGGGGAAGTGACCGCTCCAATATCTCTTTAGGCATTGTTCAGGAAGGTTTTTTCACAAATCCCCCCACTCCCCACTCCCAATATAAGCGTTGAAATGTCCGTAATTGGGCTATTTTGTCCCTCGCCTCCGCAAGCATTGAAACCCCATAACTTATGGAATTAATGGGAAATGTCAGCCTCCCCCGACGAAATATCATCAGTTGTGACGAATTAAAGCAGTTCATGGCAAAAAAAAATTCCCCTCATTTTTCGGAAAAGTCCTCAAACTGCATAATTACCCGCTTTTTTTAGTATACGGGAAAATTATTAGTTTGTTAAATTTCTTCCAGACTATAGACAGCTTTTTCTTTCCAGAAAAGTTTTTTTTACTCGAATCGATATTCATTGTCGACAGCTCCTTAGGCCGATATTGACGTGACGAAAGGAGCGTTAGAGGCGTACGCCTCTAACTTTGCGACACTTCTGCCAACCTGGGCATTATCATATACCACGATTTACGACATTGCCAATTCATCTCGCGTTAATTAAGCGAGAAACAATTGAATGTAATTATCGAATGTTCAAAAATAGTTCTAAAACGTACGTTTAATATGGCGGTTATTTGATAGCCAACAGTTGGTAACAGTCAATTGGCTCCATGCATATGCATAGGGCGCTCCCCTCGTACTTCTCTCCCGACAGCTAGACCCCATAACAACCTTAAGGGCGTTGTATTTAGAGTGTACCGAAACGACGGAAAATTACATTTAAAAAAACACATTGCATGTTTCGGTTACTGATTTTTTGTTCACAACAGATTACAATCTGAATTTTTCGCAGATCAATTTATCTTATTTCTTTATTTTTTAAGATAATATTTAGATTGTATTTTGTTATAAACAAAAAGTCAGTAACCGAAGCATTTAACAAAAGAAGTTTTTAGAATTTTCCCCCTCTACCTAAAAGGGAACGATTTTTTTTCTGTTGTGGGCGTGGGTTTGGGGCTCGTTCGACAGCTCTTTCCAGATAAAATTCAAGTCTCATTGTTAATTCTTCATTTTTAAGCGCCGTTCCCGAAATGTCAAGCTATTCAAAGTGATAGGCAATGTGCTTCAACCCACCCCTATTTTTCAATGATCGATTTTCAAATTCTAGCTACAAGCATTTGGTTAAAACTTTCGATAAAAACTATTTGGGATCAGTCACATCAACAAATTCGGGATACGGAAAAAATGAATTCTAAAAGAAATAAAAATATGTAACTTGAGAAAATCGGCGGACAAAAACAAAATTATATTTAGAAAAAAAGGAAATTTTCAACTGTGTTGATTCGCTTCACTTTGTTCTAAGCGGTATTATATTTTAATTCACCGATATTTACCACAGTTCTCACGTTCTTTCCGAGGACACGATAACGCGAGAGATAAAGGACGGCAAGCTGTACTCGAAAAGGCTCCTTACAAAGACTAACCGGGTCCCGAAATGGGGGGAAAGATTCATCAGCAAAAATGTTGTCAAGATCGTCGAGGAAACTGTGGTTGATCCCAAAACTAAGACGTTGACGTCCTACACAAGGAATCTCGGCTACACCAAAGTTATGGTAATTACGCCAAATTAGATACGAATAATGGAATTAACCCTCCGTGTGTATACTATATTTCTCGATGCACGGTGTTCGCACTGGGTCTTTTAGGGAACAGTCGGGTTTTCATAGTTTTCCAGGCTTTCGAGAGATCTGAAAAAACTCAGGGTTACTTCTCGAAGTGTCTACCACATGGAGTTGCCAAAGTCAAAGCTTTGAAACCGTTGTTAATAAAAACCAAAGTACGCTCAACTCTTGTCTATTTTGCCGAACCGGGACCGAAGACCCTGGTTTATTTTGCGGCGTGAGGGGCACTTCACTTTAGGGTCGATAGTAGCTATGCCTCATGGTAACCGCGCAAAGAGAAAGTACACTACGACTTGTATTATCGGTGCAGCGGCGGTACTGGCTCCGCATTACACTTGCAAAAATAGAGCTTGCGCACCATCCACTTACATCGACTCTTCGCAGCTGACGTAGCTGATTGCACCATGCGCTACACTGATTGATATATTCGGCACGTGGGGGGGGGGGGGGGCGGGGGCTGCCGCATCTGTGGAGGTCCCGATAGCAGGAGTTACAGTGTACATCCACTGCTGTGCTAGCAATATATACAACTATGCATATACGAGGTTTGTTAAAAAAAATAAGGTATCTTTGTTTTTCTCGAAAAATATTTATTTATCCATCAATATCTATTTTGTCCCCTTCAAAGCAATCCCTCTCAGACATAATAAACTTGTGCCAGCGCTTTTTGCAATCCTCGAAGCACTTCTGATATGCGCTTTTTGATATGGCCTTGAGTTCTCCCAGCGATGCGGTCTTTATCTCCTCAATCGTGGCAAATCTCCGTCTTTCATGGGTCTTTTCAGTTTTGGGGACAGAAAAAAGTCACAGGGGGCCAAGTCCGGTGAATACGGTGGCTGAGGCATGATTACGGCGTTGTTATTGGCCAAAAAACCACGTACAAGCAACAATGTGTGAGCAGGTGCATTGTCGTGATGCAAAAGCCATGAAATGTTTTGCCACAAATTGATAGCAAAAAATCGCCAAGCACACCAAAACATGTCTAACCTTTATATCTGTCAAAAACAAACTAAATATACAAAATGGCTGATAATGTCAACGTATGGTGGGGACATGTGTACCAACATAAAAAAAATGGAAAATCGAATGTACGGGGTGTATAAAAATTATGTCACCACTCCGCCAGGTGATTCTCCGAGTCACGTTCGGCGAAGATCACCCCCCCAACTGGACCCGCAAAATGGTCTTTGACCCCAAAACTCAAGGTCAACATTTTTTATTGGCTTGAAAAATTCTACTAAATGAGAGAAACAAAAGTCAGAAAGGAACCATGGGTCGCAAATGAGCCCGACACCCAGAAAATAAAAAAATAAAATATTAAAAATTCGGACATATGAGTTTCGCGGATCGTGGATAGGAGAAACACAACAATAGCGAATTAAGCATCAAAATAAAACCCTCTATCACTTAGCCAGTGGATTCTATTATTCGAAAAAAAAGAACATTACCATTGTCCAACTCTCACCACGAAGAGGTGGACGGATAGGCACATGGTAAATGACAACAACTTCTGAGGCCACTGTTGTCAAACCTTCAAGAGTCGTGTGTGTGTGTGTGTTTGTGTGTGTGCGTGCGTGTGTGCATGTGTACATGTGAGATCAGGTAGCTATCAGGTCTCCGTGGATCGTCACTTCCAGGGTATTTACCGACCCCAAACCCTCGCTGCCGTCTTTTTAATTATCGCCTGGTCGATTTTATCGCAGGCTACGACGTTGGCGGTGGCGTCGAAGGTAAAGAACCGATCCGTGTATACCGATGGCTCGTAGCATACGGGCTTGTTCTCCAGCTTCCACATGCCGACCTTCATTACGCAGACATGCTCGCAGCCTTTCCTCTAAATTGGTCCGAACTCTGGCCAAGACTTGTCGGTTCCGTCTCAACTGGGCCATTCCATCATCTATCCGGCGTCTCAGATCCACTGGCGTTCTGATCGCTCTGCCAGATCTATAAACGATGACTTTTAGCACACCCCAGAAGAAAAAATCCAAAGGATTAAGGTCTGGAGAACGTGGTGGCCATAAAAGTGGCGCAGGCCGACGGCCTATCCATCGTGTTCCAAAGGCTTCGTGAAGAAAAGCACGAACTTGCCGACCAAAATGTGTTGAGGCGCCATCGTGCATAAAGAAAAGGCCTTGGCGATTCTGCCGCGGAACAATTTCTCGTAAGCGATGGATTAAATCGCGCTGCAGAAAAACCAGATAATTTCGACTATTCAACCGCGACAGAAGATAGACCGGACCAATGATGTTGTCACCAACGATACCTGCCCAAACATCGATGCTGAATCGACCCTGGTGGACTCGTTGCATCATCGCATGAGGGTTCCTGTCAGCCCAGATGCGAATATTTTGCCTATTCACAATGCCGGTGCTCGAGCAGCTCGCCTCGTCAGTGAACAGAACGTGCCCACGAAGTCGAGGGTCTCTTTGCAATTTCCGAAGCATCCAGTGGCAAAAATTCCAACGAACTTGATTGTCCCCAGGGTGCAGTGCTTGGACATATTGCACACGATACGGTCGCAGGCCCTCCTCGCGAATGATGAGACCAACTGTCATGTGCGCTACACCAACGCGAGCGGCTATTCGACGTGAGCCCATGACGGGAAAGGCCCGTGCAAGAGCAATAACACGCGCCTCGATCTTCCAATGGACTCGAGGACGTCCTGTTCTCCGATGTCCAGCGCCCCGGATGGCAAACCTTTCTTGGTCATTAAAGCGCTCATCAAGACGTTGAAATTCATGCCGATCTGGAATTGCACCAGGCCTTAGCCGTCCCCCATGGGCACGCTGGAGCAGCCACTTTCCATAAATTTCGCGAGCTCGAACATAATTTCCAAAAGCCTGATCAATAGCGCGAATCATAAGGCGTTGGTCTTGTCCATCTCGCAAACGACCACGATGGTGACGTCGGTAATGATCCATGGTCACACACGATACGACCAAGATAACACAACCAGACGATCAAACGACAAGGCAGTTAGACACGGCCAGACAGTAGCAGACGATAATACCAAGAGACACGACCAGACAGTTAAACAACCAAGACAGTCAGACACGAATAAGCAGTCAGACACAATGCAACATAGAGACACGACCAAACCATTCGAATCCCCTGGCTGAGTGATGGATGGCTTTATTTTTGTGCTTAACTCGCTATTGTTGTGTTTCTCCTATCCACGATCCGGGAAATTCATATTTCCGAATTTTTTATATTTTATTTTCTATTTTCTGGGTGACGGGCTCATTTGCGACCCATCGTTCCTTTCTGACTTTTGTTCCTCTCATTTAGTAGAATTTTTCAAGTCAATAAACAATTTGACCTTGAGTTGTGGGATCAAGGTCAATTTTGCGGGTCCATGTTGGGGGGTGACCTTCGCCGAACGTGACTCGGAGAATCACCTGGCGGAGTGGTGACACATAATTTTTATACACCCTGTACGTAGCCTGCGAAATTTGAAAAGTCACCTTATTTTTCAAACAAACCTCGTATATTGTACCAACTGACACAAACTGACAGTTCACCCGTGAAAAAGTAAAAAGGCGTTTACTCATTTTCGAATTCTTTTTATACGTTATATGAAACCACTTAATCGTATTTTTACAAAACTCACAGAATATCTACATTTCATTGATTGAGACAATAAATGTTATTTAAAAAAAAAACATTAAACTGTTGTCAATGTTTTAACAAAAAATTTAATGCACAAACAAGCTTCAATGAGCGAATCAATGATTAATTACAAAATAGGTTAAGACGAAGTTTTGTGATAATAAACGAGTTTTATTTTATTCGAAAAAAAAACTCTTGAATATTCATTTGTAGGGATCTTCGGTGACAAATTAAGTAAAGCATTTGCATAAATCGTCATACAAGCAGTATCTATTATTTCGGTGAAGGTTACCACAAGAACAGTCTTGGATAGTAAGTGAGGTTATACCTCCAAGCATAGCTACGCTATAGAGTCGGGGTAGGCGAAAGACGCGTCGGAGAAATAACTGGTTGCTATTTCACAAAATAGCTCGAGGCAAAATAGCCGGCTGTGCAAAATCGCTGGCGGCAAAATATATGAGAGTTGACTGTATAGTGAAACAATCCGCAAAACATTGCAATTACATTGCAATAAACAAATATTTGTTTAGTGGATATAGACTTTTGTAGTTTAGATTACGAGCTTTCAAAAGAATAAAGTGTCTCTGGCGTGGGCTCCAAATAGTTGAATTATTTCTGCACCTGAAAGTGGAGGACATTTTACGGGTTCGGAAATGTTATAAATATAAGGGACGGTAATTGTTTGGCACGAAATAAAGATGGAAATACAAAAATTACGAAATAATAATAATCAGTGACAAAAAAAGGAATTTGCGGTCGCAGTTCTGGCAAAAGTGCGTCTGGTGGTCCTCGCACACCGGCGATTTGCCCGATGCACAGAATGGGTGATCTCCTCTGCGTTATCTTTGCCGGATACTAGAAAAATATACCAGAACTTCATTTTCAATACAAATATGAAAATGACGGAATTACAAGCTAAAAATGCAAAATAGTTTTATTTTTGACATAGAATTACATAAAAATGATCAAAAAAGCATAAAAATACATAAAACATATTATTATTATATAATATAAATATGTTTTTTATATTATATAATAATATAAAAAACTTTAAATGGCGGAAATATTATTTCCGCCATGAAAAGACTGGATAACTACGGGAAAAAACTGCATCCAGTTACTTTTGAAAGTACCGCCGCCGTGTAAATACCGCTAAAGAAACTGACCTGCGTTTGCAGGTCAACTGCCAGACTAGGCTTTGCATTATCCGTTAATTTTTCGTATTCGGATAATATGGATAGTGGATGGATGAACCTTACTTTCTGAATATTCGGATTTTCTGGATAATTCGGACAATTTTACGAAAAAAAGGAAATCCGTTAAAAAGTAGTTTTATTCATATTTAGTAAAATTAAACCAAAATATGTCTCTCTTTGATGTAACTAATGGACGACATTAACATTTTTAATATCACAAAATGATCGAGCATAATGCTACTATTTACCATAACATATTAAAATAAAATATGAATAATTAAAAACAGTTAGGTAGCTCTTTACTCTAAAACTAAATCTAATTGTCATAGTAATAATGAGATCATAAAATATTAAACAAAATAAAAAACAATCATCAACAAATAAACAACAAAACTTATTTTTTCCAAGATTTAAAAATTAACCGTTCTCTTCTCTGAGCCAAAATCTAAAAACAATTATATACTTAAGCATTCTAGTGAGTGAGAACTCAAACTAACTTAAATGCGCAATCAAAATAGGGATTTCAGACTTAACACACATAAACGCATACATTTCAAATCAACAAATAAACGAACGACGCATTCAGTTTGTTTTTACCTTGATAATGTGATCTCAAAAAGCTTAAACAATCGAGTGAGTCATCTTTCATAGCCGTTATTAAATGGTTACACAGATAGCCAGACGCAGAGGTCGCGTATCTGGCGCACGCATCTTGCAATTCGAGCGCCATAACATAATAAACAGTAAGCAACTTGTCAGTCGCGCGACTCACGCGGGATTTCCTAAATGAATTACTATTGAATGCGTCACGCAAAATATTGAAAACAAAGAAAAAAACATGTTTTTCATTAAGATCACTTGTTAGCTGCGTGTACTGACTGCACACAATGCCGAAATTATTGTTCTGCTATTTTTAGTTCCATATTCAAATCGTAATTTTTAGATGAATTTTACTATCCATATTATCCGAATTATTCACATTAAGTTCTTTTTATTAACCGAATTTGAAAAATTGGCGGATATTCGGATAATTTGGACATCCGGAATGCAAGCCCTATGCCAGACCCGGGTGTCCCTAGCGTCTTGAGTCCGAACAAATACTTAGAATTTAGGTACGTAAAAATGGCTATGGGAATCAGTCCGAACCAGGGTTGCGAGATTTGTAATGAAAAAGTAATGCATTATTCATTACTTTTTTAATGGGTAATGAATAAATACTTCTTTTCTTATACCCCCTTCATACAGACTTTTTATCTAGGACCCCCTTCGGCATGTAGTGCTTTGCGGTGACCATCATTGAATTTTAGGGGATCATCTGTAATAAAAAAAAATCATTAGTTTAATAATAAATCCAGTCCTCAATCGAAGCTTTTTTTCAAAAATTAACAAAATGGCGGCTTCCGACAGATAACTCGATTTTCAACCAAAAAATCGCTCGTTTATTGTTAAAAAAAATATAAATTTTCAACAAAAATGAAAATACTTCGATTAAGGACTAGTTTTTAATGCTATCAATAAGCACACCAAATTTCATCAAAATCGCTCGAGTGGTTTTTGAATTATAGTGCTCACCGACTTGAAAAACTTAGTTTCGAGAAAAACGCATTTAAAGTTTTTCGATGTGGATACGGTATTATATGTTCGTAAAATTTTGAGCTCGATGGATGAAGCTAAACTTTCTTAATGTATTTTGATCCGCTGAATCCGAATATCACAATTTTGGCCGAAAAGTCGAGCATTCAATTCTTTATAGCCAATTGTTAAAACAATTTTTCAAAAAATTAGTTTTTCGGGATGAATTTTTTTTTTACATTTTGGGCAATTTTAAAACGAAAGTATTCCTTATAAAATTTTGGTAAAGTTCATAGTTTTTGAGTAATACATTTTTGTTTTTTTCTTTGTTTTTGTTTTTGTTTCTGAAAGAGTTTTCCAATTTTACACTTGATTTATGTATAGAAATACTAATTAAAAAATGGCTTACATCGAATCATCAATTCCTGGCCCATACAATAGGGGTTCAACCGATGTGGAAGCTTCCAAAATATCACTTTGTTATTGTCTTCGACGCATTCTGCCTTCCCGGGTATTATCGTTTGCGCATTTGTCAGCCGCTACCTGCCATGGGGACCCGACGCCCCTTCACTAATTGAGGGACATCCCGGAAACTATTCATCGGATTGACTTGAAATTTTTAGGGAATATTTTCGAAACATCATACTTCAAGAAAATGTTTAAAAAAACGATTTTTTGAAAATTCTGACTGCATCTCGCCCCTTAGTTTTAAACAAGCTGATGAACGTGCTCAGGTAGTAAAGTAAAGGTCGCACAAAAATACAACTAGACTCCTCCGATGTTCATCAAATTTTAGTATGATACTTTTGGATATCTATACTTTCGAAAAATGTAATAAAAAAGATCGATTATTTGAAAATTGTAAAGTAAGAAGACGCCTTAAAATAATCAGAACTTACCGTCTTGCAAAGAATATATACTTTGTGGTTTCCGAAAATGAATTGGCCTTTAAAATGTTCGCCGGATTAAAACGTATTACTCATTATAAACGTAGTCATCGATGGTCAATCGTTTTCTTACAGTTTCTGAAGTCTTTCTCTGCTTTCAGATAATGAGAAAGGAAATATAGTCCCAAGACAATTGACAGAATTAAATAATATGCGAACAATGTGCGAGATTTCTGATCAATAGACGATGGTGATGCTGATGTTTTCGTGTTGTTCACAGAGCGTCATAGAGAAAGTGGTGTACAGAGTATCGGAGGAAAATCCGGAATGGACGGTAGCCCAGAGATCAGCATGGATCGACAGTTCGGTGTTTGGCTTCAGTCGAGCTATACAGGCCTTCGGTCTTGATAGGTTTAAGAAGAATTGTTCAAAAATGACCGGTGGCTTCAATTACGTATTGGCTCATATGTTTCCATCGACTGCGGCTTACATGAATCCCACGCTGTCGCAAATGGGCTTTTTCGATCAAGTGAGTTGAAATTCCAGGCGCTCGGACGCGCCAACGAGACCTCGGCAATCTCAACGAAAGTCCGTCTAATTACTCGAATACTTTGACATTGATAGAATACGTCACTACGCGCCACAATCGAACTTCCTTGAGAATGATTCGATGAAATGTCATTGTTCCGCCGCAATTACGAAGAATGATGGTATTGAAGTTCGCATCGTTCGAATACAAACGAACCTTGTTTGTTCCTTTGTTTTCATCGTTAGAGAAAATTTCTTTTGTAGCTTTAGCTCGTAGATCCCCAATAAGGAAACGTTTGGAATTCCGTATCCTAAAATTCCCAAAAAATGCGGGCAATACCGAAACGTTTAATTTCGAGCATTCCAATGATGCAAACTTCAACGTAGCGAAGAATAAAAACTTTAGTATATATTTATCGTCAGGACGAACCGTCGATGATTAAATTGACTCACGCCGCTGAGGACTTGCAACACTCGTTGCACGACAAGGCCGAGAAGATGAAAGACGCCGCGAAAAAGGCGACGGACTTGGCGAAGAAGAAAGCTGGACCTATGTACGCCGCTTGCCAACCGAATCAATCGTAAATTGGGCTAACCTCCGCCCCGTATCCGTTGGTCTTCGGGAATAGCGCAGTTAACAATAAAACAAAAACATTGACGTTGTGCGAGAGGGAAGGACAAAAATGAAGAACGTTAAATTGAGTCTTACGGGTGCGAGATACTCATGTCGAAATCTGCAAATGGCACGGAGACTGTGGGGCATCGTGTGAATATGCATGGAGTTTTTAGGCATTACTGGGAAGAAAAAATAAGTAAAACGAGAATTATGTTTAGGGCTCTGTTGAACTTGCATATGTTCATATGCAGTTATGTCCAAGTACAATGGAACATCAGTCCTTTCGATTTGCGGCTAAAGTTGCTATAATTCAAAATTTATAGAAATTCAATCTCCGCGAGTTGGTCAAATGTTCACGGAAATAAAAAAAAACGATCTAATCCAACTTCGATAACGAATTACTGCATGTACGTCCTTGCATTCATATTTTACGAATTGTCTCCGCACGATCTGGTCTCAAGAAATAGCATTCCTTTCAACTGCCAGTCATATTATCGCCATGGATGAAACCCTGTTCGGAAAAAATTTGGACGTATGCAGACGTCACTTTTTTTTCCTCCGAGACATCGTAGTTTTCCTTTAGTTTTTATCGATTGGAAAACTCATAATTCTGCGGGCACGAATTGGAGTCTCGTCACTATTGGGACAATGCTGCATTTTCCCTAGCGCGATTCGCTCTATGCGCGAAAGCTAGATTCATGTTCTAAACGTACATGATAGTGTATAATTGTATCCACTGTCGTAAAAAAGAAAGAAGAAAAAATTATGTTACCACTGGCACTTGCGGTGCTGCACCTTGCACCCGAGTTCTTGACGACAGTCGATACGGTCTATGTTACACTTAGTCATAGGAGAAGTATCCGATAAATTTACGCATTGTATAAATCTAATAAAGTTATGTTAAGGACACGAGCTTATCATTTCTTCCGCGTGTAGCGTATACGTGTAGTTTTATAATAACGATACAGTTCTGGAGAATTGTGAACAACATTTCTTTCCCCCAATTATCTTGCTAATATTTAAAAGTATAGTATCGGTTTCCAATGCGTGTAGTCCGTAATCACTCCAATTCAATAAACGAACTTAAAGAAATTTTGAATACACCATGATGCACATCTGGTCTTTGTTCATTCATGGTTCGGTCTTCATAAAATTAGACGCGTGTGCATTTTACCTCTTCTAAAACAATGTATGTTTTAGAAGTATGTATGTATGAATTGAATGTACTTGAAAACGTTCTCGTTTTTTGAAGGGGTTAGGCCACAGTAACGGGTATAAAATCATGTGCGAATTTAACAATTTTTTTTTCATATGAAAAAGTGATTCGCTCATAAAATTAATTACACATCTATTTAGTATGAATATCAAGCTGTTAGAAAATATATACTTTTTTTTCGATGTACAAAATGGCCGACTACTAATATTTTCTTTTGTTATCGTTTTTTTAGGCGCTCCGCGGCGTGACATTTAGCATTTACAATTTTTTACCTAGAAAGAAAAACAAAAATTCTCGTCAATCTACATTAAAATACATAGAGAAGTACGTCCGGAATTTAAAAAATATTGTTTTATTCAAAAGTTGTAGGTATTTGAACTTGAATTTTCAGTGAACAATTTTGTATAAAACTGCTCATAAAATGAAAAGTTTTCGATTAATCAGAAATTCCGTACGTACTTCTTTGCGAAATGCAATTAGGAACATAACTTCTAAATTTGAAGTAAATCGAGTGAAAATTGTTGAAGTTATTTGTCACGCCAATTGGAAAAAGTTGTTTCGAGAAAAACGCGTTAAAAGTTTTACATATGCCTCTGGCCGTGCCAGAGGTGGGCTTAGGTTATACGCTCAAAGTCGGTGAACAAAAAATGTCTTGCTATAAATGGAATAGTAACTTATTCTTATGATGATAAATCACCATTTTGGCGAGAAAAAAAATTGATTTTTTGAAAATTCTACTGTGGCCTTGCCCCTTAAATAGTAATTCAACCGAGGACCAAACTTTTTTACTAATCAATGTTGAAGTTATTGTTTTTTCTTTATGTCGATATGCCCCAAGGAATTTCAACTTCCAAGTTTTCGCAAGTTCACCTACGTCGGTTTGGAGAAAGAAAATTTGAATGTAGACAATTTCTTGCGAAGCATCGCATATCGAGCTAGAGTTTCAGTGTCGATAATTGCAATGAATATTCTAGCAGGAAATATCAGCAGTGGCTGAATTCACGATGTATCATGAGAAACTGTATTACCACTAATTGTTTGGATATTTTTCATTCATTTTTTTCCAAAACAATGTAGTGTAATCACGAGTTGAACTTTTATCGGATGTTTCCGGATAAATAACATAGTACCAGCACATTCGTAGGTGAAATGCTCGACCTTCTCCAACTATAATGCATTGTAATATAGATCCGCGATTGATTGAACGAGAGATGACACTTATCATTGGCGTCGAGATGCTTGATATTTTTTAAAAAGTGGTATAAACAGTAATATCACTCTTTAACAATTAATTATCCAACAGTTTTTATTTAGTGACTGTGCAAAAGTATTAGGCCATATACTATTGCGTATGAAAACAAAAAACAAAACATTATAAAAATAACAAAACATGGTTTAGTTTTCTCTCTAGAGTCAATACTTCGTTGCCATGCCCTTAGCAGCGATTACAGCAGCACATCGTCGGGGTATAGACGCAATTAATTGCGAGATGCGATCTTGTGGCATCTTTTCCCACTCACATTGCATATGATCCCATAATTCCGTCTTGTTGGAGTGATTCTTCGTCCTAACGCGAACCTTGAGCTCTTGCCACAAATGTTCAATCGGATTGAAATCCGGGGACTGCGAGGGCCAGCCGAGAAGGCGCACTTTTCGGCTTTCAAGGAAATTCTCCACAAGACGCGAAGCATGTTTGGGATCATTGTCGTGTTGAAATATCCACCCATTCGGCATATTGTTCTTTGCATATGGGAGAATATGGTCTTGCAATATATTTCGATACATTATAGCGTCCATATTGCCTTGGATTTCTATTAGCGGACCAATACCGTTATCAGAAAATGCTTCCCAAACTTTAACATTTCCGCCACCGTGTTTTACAGTTGGAATTTGATATCGTACATCGTACCTGGTACCTGCTGGACGTCTTACGTACTTGCGACCATCACTTCCGAACAATTGAAATTTGAATTCGTCCGAAAAAAGAACTGTCCGCCAATTCGATACTGTCCAATGTTGATATTTTTTGGCAAAATTCAATCTAGCCTTCTTATTCTTTGTGCTAATGAGTGGTTTCTTTACACCGACGCGCCCAATCAGTCCTACAGCCTTCAGACGTCGGGATAATGTACTCCGACTGATATCAGCAAGATTTTCACTGCGTAATTCTCGCGAAATTATTGCTGCAGTTTTTCGCGGATCTATGACGCACTTTCTTTTAATGATTTCGTCCACGCGTTTTGAAGTTTTTCGTGGTCTACCGCTTCGACTTTTATCACACAACGAATTTGTTGATTTTCATTTCAAAAAAATATGGTTTACTATGCGTTTCTCAATAGATAGAGTATTTGCAATATCACGAAAACTCTTTCCTTTTTCAAAAACTTTTAACACAACTTCGCGGACCTCAGTTTTTGTGTGTTTCGCCATTGCGGCAGGAATAGAACTGATTTTTTCATGGTTCTTTATGTTTCGAACTAACGCGAAAGAAAGCGCGGAAGAAAACGTAAACAAACCGTGTGGCTGGAGAAGGTGAGACAGCGGCCCAATATTTTTGCACACTGACCGAACGCGTTCGACGCTGTACACAAACCATACACTATACAAGCAAAATAATATACCACGCTGTTATGCATATTATAGCTGCCTCAAATATTTGAAATGATGGAGAGGTTCAGACATTTAATATTTTATCGAATAACTGAGAAAAAAAAAGGTTGGCCCGAAACTTTTGCACGCCACTGTATATGTAAACGATTAGTCTTTTTCAATATTCATTCAAGCTATCAGTTATCAGTTGTACAAAATTCTATGTGCCTACCAGACACGTTCTATGCAATAAAAATTTCAAACAAATCCTGCAATATTTAAGGATATACACCTAGTTGAAATTTTTGAACATGTGGAATTTTTTATTTCTCGCTAAAATCGATGGAGCAGGCTCTTGTCCGATGCAAAATCGTTGGTGGTCGCGAATTTTGTAATTCCAACATCGTGCAAGCATTATTTAGCCCAGGAGATCGATTTTTGTCTATCATCGTGTCCTGGAGCAAGAGTTTTGGTTCGATCGAGTTCTACTTGGAAAATTCGTAATCAGCGGATGATTTTGCATCGACCAGCGTGTGGCCAAAAATATCAATTTTTGGTTTTCAACGGATTCTCAAAATATAATATTTCAAAAATGTTCTCTGAAAATTTCAAGCATTCGAAATTGAGGGAGATATGGGTGTTTATATCAACTTAAAATATTACAAGCTTCTTTTACATATAAAAAAGAAGTGCTTGAGCGAAGGATTTTTTAAAAAATAGTTTTTTTTATCAATAAAAATGGAGCGTTTTGTTAAACCGAAAATCGATACTTTCACTTTGAACGCCAACCTTTTTTTTTCTTTCGAAAGTCAATATCTCATTAAATCCTTCGCCCAAGCTCTACAAAATTTCATACAAAAACTAAATGCGTTGAATTTCTTCATTCGGATGAATGTCGCAGAGAAGGATGTTTTTCGAACAGCAGTATGCATAGAGCCTATTATCTATTACTACCTATTATCTATTATCCTATCGGTTATCTATTATTACATATTATCTATTATCGGTCTTATTTAGATATCAACAAGGTAGAACATCGGAATACCGGTATTTTGATATTTTCCGATATTTATGGGAAACCTTGATTAAAAACGTTAGAAGCTTGAAAGTGAAGATGGAAATTGTAGGAATAATAATGTATAGCTAAGTGAAACCACAGTATTTATCAAAAATCGCTGTCTTTTATTGAGATCTTCATTTATTATACATTTTTAAATAAACTCTGATACGTTCTTACATATATCCAACCCAAGATAAAATAAATAAACAAAAGAAGATATAGAAAATGCAATTAGAAAAAGTAGTCAACAAGCAAAACTAAAATTAGGAAGTTTTATAAAATTCAGCGCAGTAGTAGCTACCAGAATGCAAACAAATGACATAGCTAGTGACAGGCAGGCAACAGCATGGTCACTTTAATGAATGAAATTAAGATTCTTGAAACAATGATGACCTTATCTTATTGCATGTGTAAGCGACGGAAGAAAAGACCTTTCTGATTCGACACTCGTGGATAAATTAGTTGACACTTCGACAATATTAAATATAGGTAATAATATTTTAAAGCTATTGAACGTAGTAAAAAACAAGTAAAAGTAACTTTAATGGAAAGAATAACAATTATAATGGTATTTTAATGTTTTCAACTCTGATATCGAAACATCGGTATTATTCGAGTCTAATATCATTTTTTCAATACCGGATTTTTGGCCCAAAAATTTGGTTTTTCAATATTATCGTAAAACCGGCATCCATGTCCCAAGTATACACAAACCGTTGTATCTACCACATTTATAAATATTCTTCAATACAATAATTGTGAAAGATACTTAAAACCATAGGCATTAAGGGGTTAGGGTACTGTGAAAATATAAAAAAATCGATAGTCAATTGAGGAAACTCATGTTGGAGAGGAAGGTCCAACTTATGATGATTAAACGTATGATTATGATGAGTAAACGTATGATTATGTTAGAACTGCTAGTAAACTTTAAAAGCCTTTTTCTCATAACTATGTTTTTCAAAATGGTGTAAACGATTTTTCGATGCCTAATGAACAGATTACCTTGAAATTGCATACACATATTCAGTGTAATAGTACTTTAGTCTTGACTGACATTTTCGTACCAAGCTTCGCGATACCGCCGCTAAACGAAAGACGCGTGCCGTAACGTCGCGTCGATCGCACTTCGCCGTAGAACTTCCTACTCGAGCATTTACATCGAAAACTCGACAATTTCTGGGCTGAACGTTCGCTAACGAATCCTAAAATGTTTATCTCCTATCCGCCAATATTCACAACGTTACGAACGATTTTGCAAACGTCGCCATTTTGGTCTCGTTGCTGCTACGATTTTTCTGGCAGCGTATCCTAAACATTCGTTTATTTTTTACTTGGATATTTCGCGATGACGTCCATCGGACGAATTGCTCTTTTTTTAAAACATGCGCGTCCTATTTTTGGGGCAATATCATTTCGAGCGTTTGTAAGATTTCAAAAGGGGATTATTTTGCGAAACTCGTTGATTTTGTGTCCGTAGGGAACAGTATTTTTTACGGAAAAGATTTTGATGTTGAAGGTCGCGGCGAGATATCGTGAGGAAAAGACACATAGGACGATAGTGCTATTGGGAAATTTTTCCGGGATCCCTCCTTTGCCCAGGGAAAAACGGAAGACTCGCAGAAAACTGATAAGTCGACTTTTCCCCCATTATAATTTGTTTTATCATGCTCATTATTTTGGGCATGAAAGATTACCTCTCCAAAATTAGCCCCCTAATTCAACTCTTCGAACTTATTTTTTACCAACGTTTGGCGGTCGTTTGGTAGCGTATGGTAGCGCATTGAAGTCGTTTGGTAGAGCTGTTTTTTTTTCTGAAAAATCAATAACAAAAATCGATCCTTACCTTGGACTCATCATTTTGAATAATTAAACACCCTTTTACCGATCGTTTGGTGGTTGTTTGTTGGTTTGGTAGGCCATAGGAAAGCATTTAATAGTTGTTTATATATGAAAAAAATTACTTCAACAAATAACTTCTGAAAACATGGTGGCTGTAGGCAGCGGTAGGCATGATAACTATAGGTGGCTCTCTACTTCCATGGCCGTTTGACCAGGTTCTATGAGGTCGGTAAGGTAGGCCACTTGACCGAACCTGTGAACGCGGTGTTGTCACGTTTAACCTACAAGTTTCGTTGAGGGTGGAAAAAACTTTAGACGCGGAAAAAATTGCCGATTTTCATGATTTTTGTTTTTAATGGAAAGATTTCTTCACTATTTTCGAGACTTGTGATATGTTTTATTACTACTTCTGGCTGTTACATGGTATTAAAAAAAAAATTAATCTTTAAAAATGGCGGCCGATGATGTCAGACGGCGTGACACCTAGTGTCGGCGGGATTAACCTGAAGCAAAACCATGGAAATCTTTCTTTCGGTAACACTCATACGCGGAATGTGAACTAAGAAAACGTGAGAAATGTTGAAAATCCATCAAATGGTACGCTTTCGAACAAAAAGTGTGAATTTTCCGAAAAAATGGCTACATTCTGCAATAAAAAATGTTTTTCTTTAATTTTCAAAAACATTTAGGTTCATGTTTCAGACAATGAGGTTAGGAAAGATTGATACCAAATTTCATCAGAATCGGTCGATTAGTTTTTTAGCTATACGTCACGCCAGTTTAGAAGACCGTGCTATACCTCTGCCATATTTGAAGATTAAAGGGAGATATACACCTAGATGGTCGAGGTCGAGGATTTAGAAGCTATGAACATTCCGTCAACCGTAGAAGACCTACACTATGGGCCTGGTATCGATGATTCCATGTAAGTTGACAAATTTCATGATTTATTCATCCCCAAATTTTCAAACGCGTTTTTCTCAAAACCACGTTTTTCAAATCGGTACCCAAAATTTCTCGAAAACCAATGAACCGATTGCCTTGAGGTTTTTTGTGGTTATTCTATACACCATTATCTAGTACTTGTCAAAGGATTTTTTTTCCGTTACTTAGTTTTTGTTTTATAGGCAAAATAATAACTAATTTTTGGCCCAAAAATCACTATTTATGTTCAAACGTCCGCCATTTTGTCATAAATCGATATTTTCAAAATCGGCTATGACAAGTACTAGATTATAGTATCTAATTTAATAATCCTTTTGGTTTTTTTTCTTCAGATTTTTTAAGAAACGCCAGTGGGTACCGTATACACAGATTTTTTACGACGCTCCAAGGATCATACAATATCCTTGTATATTTTTGATATTTTTAAATAAAGAAAATTAAACATATTTTTAAATGTATATACTTTTAGATAATTAAAACCCCAATGCGAAATTTCTAATAGTTTTCCTTGAAAAAATTCACAAAAATGACCTTTTTTCCGGCTCCTAGGTGTATATCTGCCCTTAAGGGGTTACCCCCACTTGCGATTTTGAAAAAATCGATTTTTTTATTGCATTTTTTTTAAGTATAAGTATCCGGGCCCATACTTCCGTATGGGCCCGGAATAGATGACTCTATGTAAGTTTACAAAAAAAAAATATTTTCTTCGTGTAAACTGAAATTGAAACTTTAAAAGCGTTTTTCTCAAAATGGCATTTCTGAAGTCGGTGACCAAGATTACTCGAACACTAATGAACCGATCTTCTTAAAATTTTGCAGGCTTATTTAATACATAAAAATGTAGTCTTTAATCGTTCGATTTTTTTTCGAAAAAAATGGCCGTTTTATAGCCAAAAAACGGCCGTTTTTTTTCGTTAAAATCGAACCATTAACTTTGACTGTCCGCCATTTTGTGAAAAATGAATATTTTTTAAAATCCTTCGATTAAAGACTAGTTTATACTTATATTTGACTAAATCCATCCGCATTTTTTTTCAGATGATCCATTTCGCCGCAATGTTGGTCACCGCAAACCGTGTATATAAAAACATTATTTCATTGACGGCCATTTGCCACTAAACAATGTAATATTTTTCAATAAAAAAATTACTGAAAGTTCTTCAAGATGTGTTCTTTAAGATGGTACATTGATCGATTAAAAAAGTTTTGTAGTTTTTTTTTTAATTCATGAAAAAGGCCTTTTTTTGCGCTACAAGTGGGGGTAACGTCTTAATAGAAGAAAAAAAATACCACGTAACAGCCAATAGTAGTAATAAAACATACTCTTTATTCAAAAAAGTAAAGGAATCTTTCCTTTAAAAAAAAAATCATGAATAACAGCAAATTTTTTCCTCGTCGAAACGTATCTCCCCCCTTAACTAGAAAGACCGTCCGAGCCAGACCACGACCACCCATACACCAGAGTCGGTACTCTAAGGATTGTACCTTAGGACCTTAATGATTTACATTCTCCTGGACAGATCTGCATTTAAAAATGCCATCTGTATCTATAAATATTCATAACCATAAATCATAATTATGGCCATAAATCATAAATCATAATCATAAAACATAAATCATAAAACATAAATCATAAATCAATAATTTTGCCAGGCGGAATCTGAAATCCACAAAAATGATTCAATTGTTCGCGCCTTTTTCGAGAAGATGCAAATGGAAGTCGGCAGGTGGCGCTGCCATCGGCGCACTCGTCTTTCACCGCTACATACATACAGAGGCATTCCTTTTGCCTAAGCCAGTTCATTAGTGAACGTGCGGCTCGCGTGACGACACGCGTTTCGGGGACCAACTCGATCCGCGGTCGAATTGTGTGTGTGTGCGCGTGTGTGTGTATGTGCTTATGTGTTTCGGAGCGCGTGAACATCCAAAGAAACCCTCTGGATTGTGAAAGTGCGTGAATTAACTTACGCAAATAATTTCACAAATTTGCCCGGTTCCCTTACCTCTCTCGCTTTTGGTAAAACTTGGTGCGTTGTCGCGTCATCCCGAACGATCACGTAGTGCCCCGTCGAGAAAAGAAGAGCAACAAGTGTAAATTATTATCCGAGACCGAAACACGATAATGAATTAAAAAGGTTCCAAGGTAACACGTTATTTCACACACGTATATTCCTAGTGGTGTGTACCCATAGTTTTCATACGTGCGCAGAGTTCGAAGCGAACTTTCGCGTGTGAATTCGAGCTTGCAACATATCAAATTGTCGTTAATAGGTATGGACAATTGTAATGGCTTCGATCACGTTGCACGTAGCGTGTCACATTTTTCCATCCGAACATCGTGTTCTTTATTAAATTCACCTCCCATGAGTCACACGCTACTCGGAGATGGCGCGATGTGTATACATCCCTCGTCCGCATATCATACGAACTATACACGTATGCGTGTCGTGTGGATATGTATTGTTCCGCGAATCCGCGCAACGTAAGAATTCGCTGAATTATCGGCTCGTAATCTTCACTCTTTGTTTGATAAGAGAATGATTCACCTCATACAGAATTATGCGCTTTTTCCTCGTCTCTCGCCCAAACTTGCGATAAAATTCCATAATTCGAAGACACCTGATGTTGATGTGTGACGAGCGCTGGGTATACGAATGAATTTTTTTCGTGGGGCAAATCTCGCACGGAAGCCTTACGTTGGTGAACTAAAAATAATGCAAAATTCTGCTGTCGTACGGATTCGTGAGGACGCACAATTTGAAGAGCAGAAAATAAACATTCATTTTCTACAATTATTTATTGAAAAATGTGTATGTGGAAATCGCCATTTCGAGATCTTTTAGTTCGGAGAGTTGAATCGTGATTTTGTTTTTTTCACTTTGAGGAAGTAGGAAGTTTTTTTGAAAAGAGTTCTTTGTTGTGTGCATTAAGGGGAAGTGCCTTGTGAACTTTTTCAAGGAAAACTATTTGAAATTTCGGATTGGGATTTTAATTATCTAAAAGTATATACATTCAAAAATATGTTCTTTATTTAAAAATAAATAATTTTCTTTATTTAAAAATATCGAAAATATACATGGATATTGTATGATCCTTTGAGCGTCGTAAAAAATCTGCGTATACGGTACCCACTGGCGTTTCTTCAAAAACCATCTGAAAAAAAAACCAAAAAGATTATTAAATTAGATACTATAATCTAGTACTTGTCATAGCGGATTTTGAAAATATCGATTTATGACAAAATGGCGGACGTTTGAACGTAAATAGTGATTTTTGGGCCAAAAATTAGGTATTATTTTGCCTATAAAACAAAAACTAAGTAACAAAAAAAAAATCCTATGACAAGTACTAGATAATGGTGTATAGAATAACCACAAAAAACCTCAAGGCAATCGGTTCATTGGTTTTCAAGAAATTTTGGGTACCGATTTGAAAAACGTGGTTTTGAGAAAAAAGCGTTTGAAAATTTGGGAATGAATAAATCATGAAATTTGTCAACTTACATGGAATCATCGATACCAGGCCCATAGTGTAGGTCTTCTACGGTTGACGGAATGTTCATAGCTTCTAAATCCTCGACCTAGACCATCCAGGTGTATATCTCCCGTTAAGGAAGGGAAGGGGACGTTCTCCAACCATGTTGTGAAAATTGGCATCGCTGGAATGCAACGGAAATTCTTTTTTATTTGCTTTTTCTCCTTTTTAATTGGTATACGGAATATTTTTGGATCCAGTTACTCTATAGGCCTCTAATGAGCATCATGAAAAAAGTTTACAGTAGCTGTGGACCGAGAAAAAAAATATCGTTGCATTCCACCAATAGAAACTTCAAAATAATCTTCAAACATAGTCAACTTTAATAGTGTTCAAGTTTGCATCGATGGAATGCAATGAAAATTCTTTTTCATTTTTTCATTTCTTCATTTTTATTTATCTCTACCCTTTCTTCCAAGTTTAGGTAATGGAAACCTGATAAGGATCTAAAAAAATGTTTCAGTGATTTTTGTGGCCTAAATGCCCAAAAAAATAGGGCAATACGAAATGAAAAATAATGCAAAATTTTGCATTGGAATTTTGTTGGGATGCAATGAAAGTATATTTTCGTGCAAACTTCATTACCATCAATTTTATAGTGAAGAGGTTGAAGTTTACATAGTTGAAATGGAACGAAAATGATTTGTTTTTATTTCGCAAATTATCTTTTGCAGATTTAAGCTACAAAAATCTCGCAACCTTTTTAACGATTTTAATTTACCGATCTACAACAAATCTGTAGTGTATGATTTTGGATAATAATGACAATACGAAAGTAAAAAGAATTTTCGTTGCATTCCAACTATACAAACATCAGTCCCGTTTTATGGAGACTAATTTTACCGATAAATAACTGCGGCTAGCCGTCCGGTTATCGGACGAATAAGCATTTGTTATTCGTCCAGATAGCGGCTCAGTTCATGCTGTACAATGCCCCCAAACAAACATACCCAAACAAACAAACAAATCTAAGCAAACATACCCAAAGAAAAGAAACCAAACAAACAAATCCAAACGAACAACCCAACCAAACAAACAAACCTGAACACACACACACACTCAAACAAACAAACCCAACAAACCCAAACAAAATTATAAAGAGTTTATTCGGACGAACAGGTGTAAATTATTCGTCCGGATAGATTGTTTAACAATTTAACACATTCTCTCCGGACGATTATATATATATATGTTATTCGTCTGGATACTAGCTGGTAGGAATCACAATAATATGTACGTCTACTGGAAATACAGCGCGAACTGAGCCGCAGTCCGAACAAATAACATACGCTTATTCGTCACATATCCGGACGGAGAGACACTCCGGATAAATAATTAAAACTGCATATGAAGGAGGGACTAAAACTGAAGTAAAAAGTATAGGTTTGGTTAGCGAACATATTATTCGCTGTTTTAATGGGGGTGTTTCAGGTTTGCTATCGTCTGAGGTGAATATTTTTTGCAAGAACTACTATAGACTTGATTGAAGAAGATCGAGTCTTTCAGAAATGTTAACCAGTCTATGTAAGTCTGGGGGGCAAAAAACGGAACGGTTTAAAAAAACAATTTATTCGGAGTATCGGGATGACGAGTTTGAGATTGGACACAATTAGCACATAGTCTTGCCAAGTTTGTTTTTTTTTAATTGAAAAATAATGATGAACAACGAAGTTATTATTTAAACAAAGTGCCGTTGTTGCTGCATGGCCCATTGGTGTAGGTGGTTCTGGCTACTAGGGTGATCTGAAATAAAATATTCAAAAATGTACCTTTGGTATCATAATAAAAGTAGCGTACAACGGGATACTTTTCAAAATTTTGAAAATAACGTAGATGCATGCCCTGGAAAAAAAAGTTCGATTTTCGAACAAGAAACAACTTTAATAATTATTTAATAACAAATGGATGAACGTATCAAAAAATCATCCAGTTATACGACAGAACATTTTTCAATCTATGCTTCGTGCAAATTTGAAGTAAATCGGACAAATAGATTTTGCGATACGACGTGAACGGTTTTAAAATGAGTTTCAAGGAAAACATAAAAGTTAAGTTTGCTGTAGCACAGTGGGCAATCTGACCCTTCACAAAAATCGTCATTACTCGGCCAATGTGTGGAATTTTTACAACACCTTCGTTGCAAATTAGAGTTAAGGCTCTAGACTCTATAGTCTAGAGCCTTAAAAGTACGATTTCATCAGTTGCATGGTTTTATAACTATACAACCGACGAAATCGTATTTTTGAAATTTCAAGCTTATCCGGACTTCTTAAAGGATAGAGATATTTCTTCGCACAAAGATATCTCCAACAAAAGTTCAACTTCAAAGTTTCCATAAGTTTGGCTACAGTGTTTTTGAGGAAAAAAATTGTCATACTGACAATTCAACGCTGTTTTCATGAAAAGTCGAAAATTGAGCTAGAATTTTGCAATCAATGAGCACAATTTTCTATAAGAAACTGCAGCACATTTTGGAGGTATAGTTTTTTTCTAAAAATTAATGTATCTATAGACACTTCAGAGTTGAACTTTTGTTGCATGTATCGAGTTCTAAATAAAGATCACTGTCTTCTAAAAGTCACGAGAGCATTGCTCGACCTGCCTTAAAAGAAACTTACTTACTGTAAACTTACTACATTACTGTCACATGCAATAAGTAAACCGTAACGTGGGTTGGAACGATATACGTGAAACATTAGCGTAACAAATGTTTCCTCGTTGTAAGATGAATGCAATTGTTACGTACATTTGAGGACGAATCATAATCGTTTTCCAATGCTATTTATGAAAAGTATTCGGTACCTAACATAAAAAATGCTTCTGCAAATCAACTGCTCATTCCATACTTTGCACGAAATCATGATAAATATTGTCCGACCCTAAATTACACTCTAATTGACATGAGATAACGAAGCGGCGAAAAATGGTGATCTCCAAAATCAGCACATAGTTGCATACTCATCTCTCGTACCTATACTTTTCAAAATTTAGCTTCATCACAAATACGTGGCCAGAATACACGGTTGGTTATTATTACAATGAAAAGCCAAGTGCACGAGTATTTTCATTTTTTCTCTATTTTCCTTCGTTGCAAACAGGCTCATTGCCTGGATTTTTAACATAAATTTGGTATTCAAATGATAGCAAGAGCGCGCGATAAAAACTCTAGCCAGGTTATAGGGTGAACCGACCAGTGAGTGGAAAAATAACGACACTGTAGGATTCTAATGAACTGTGAATTGAAAATATGAAAACTCATTTTTTTATTCCTACAACTAACAAAAAATATTCGTCTGAATTCTTCCAAATAAAACTATAATATTCTCATACATATGAACATTATATTTATTACTAGCTTTTGTCCGTAGGTTCGCCCGCGCTGTACCAGTTGAAATAGTTATTCCGACTGCCTGGTCTCCAGTTTTTGATAATTCACCTTGGTTGTTTTTTTCAAAATTTATATTCCATATATACAGACTTTTTGTCCCTTACATCTTTATTATAAGTATAAACTATGTACTTACGAAAATTTCAAAGGAAGTCACATTGATTGATCTTGACTTTACTAATTAAAATGTACTAAAATGAAACTCTAAATTTTGGATATGTTATTTTCTGAAGTGAGTTATCTAAAATTCAAATTTAATCGATCTTACGAAAAATTTCATTATTCACTACGTTCTGCGTTTTTCTTTCTTCCCCTCGGTTAACATAAAAAGGTGTTCTCGGTCGGTTACTCTAGAGCAGGCGACATAGAGCACACATGCGAAAAAGATGCTGCCTTAAGAGCGTTGTGAGTGCCCTAAGACCTCGGAACAACCTCGTACTCAAGAAAACAGCATGATACAGTGATATAGCGATTTATTTTATGATGTTAATTGCACGAATGTTCCCCTTTGCTTTTGTTTGTTGCGCTTTCAATTACGCGAATGTGTTGCATCGCAAGTAAACTTATATAGGGTACATAGTTTTTAGATAATTGCTCAACTTATACTCGTTCGATTCAAATGAAACATAACTTCGTGGCATTTTAAGCCACACAACAGAGAAAACTATATTTCATTCGGTTCACTAGTTTTTAAGTGATGCGAGGACATACAGGCAGACCCACAGACTTTACAGCGTTGTTATAAGTATAGATTACGTTTTCGTAAAAAATACAGACAGCTTTTTGCCATCTTAACGTGACATCATAAAAAAAGACTACTAGCGTTCGTTTCAACAGAGAAGTAAAAAAGGAAATTTCGTCGAAATGAAAAAAAACCAATGAAATGATTTTATGACAACATTTAATGAAATGTAAATTGTCGTCGCTTAACAGTAATGAACTTTGCAATTTCCAGCAGATGTGTTAAATTTTTTAGTCTGCTTTGTAGGATTATCAGAACAGAGCCCATATGTTCACTAAGTATGGAAAGAGGTTAGAATACAGGACCACTGAATAAATATTCCTAATTGTGATCTATTATTACGAAATTGTTTTAAAAAATTGCAAAAAAATCAAAAATTTATTCTATCTTCAGCAATAAAAGTGACACTTAGCCATAAAATTCATAAACACTTTTGTTTTCGCCTTTAGAACACCTACTGCACACGGCCGTATCGTAACTAAGCGGCGCGGTGTGTAAGTACCAAAAACTGGACGAATTCCGCGTGGTCTCAAAATTCTATATTAAACTGAGAAATCGGTTTTAACGACACCTGCGATATTTTTTCTTTATTTATTTTAAGGACGTTGGATCAGTGCATTTGAGTCAAATGACGGTTTATGAATTCGTTTTTCAATAAACCACAAAAAATGCTTATGAGCTACAAATTAAATTTTGTAGATGCAAATTTTTCATAAAATATATAAGTAAAGAACAAAATTATGCATTTTTATATTTTCATTACGTCAATAAGAAAAACTTTTCGGGTAATACCAACTTGAAAAGGTATAACATTATCGATAATTATTATGAAAAAAAACTGCGTCAGTGAATATTTTATGCAACTCAGAATGAAATTTTGAGTCATTTATAATTATACCTATTTATATTTGTGTCACGGGATTATTTATAATTACCATTAGTTCTCACTCGTCACTCGCCAACGAAGATTTGTATTCTTTTATCAAACCTTGATGGTTGAATATTGAATATAAATGGTTTACCATGGGCAATATGGTTTTTTTTCTCTAAATATTTACTTTGGTTTGCGTTAATCTGTTGGAAATGGTTATTTTGCTGCTAAATAGCCAAAAAATGACATCACCTATAAGTGTGAACGTCTTGCCCATTTTACCGTACATAAAACTACATACATTAAGGGGAGGGTAGGGGTTTCAACGTGAAAAAAAAACACTTTTTCGCGATTTTTTTTCATCTATATGGATAGAGTAAATTTATTGAAACCTTTTGTACATTATTAACTGTCATTTCTGACTTGAACTGAATGTTCAAGAACATTCCGTGAAATTTGTACGCGAAAATATCCACAAACAAGCCGGTGACAAAGCTTTTCCGAGAACGCCTTTGGGAAAACACGATTTGCGGTGTTCACTGTATCTCAGCTAGAAATAATCTGAAATCAAGTACCATTAAAATTTAGTCAAAGTATCATCAAATCCTTCCCCCAACGGTCTTTGATAATTTTTTTTTTTTCATTTCTAAATTTCTGGTGGTCATGTAAAGTGAAAAGTGCTATTTTTCATGAAAAATTCCGCCATTTTGGGGGTGGAAAACCCCCTCGATGTAAAAAAAAAACTCAAACTAACCGTTGGGGGGAGGTATTTTATATGTAGAAAGTGTGTACCAAGTTTGAAATAAATCGGTCATGTAGTTTTCAAATGGCAGTGAGCACGGACTTTGAAAACGTGGTTTCGAGAAAAACGCGGCACCGGCTTGTTTGTGGATATTTTCGCGTACAACATTCACGGAATGTTCTTGAAATGACACTTCACAATGTACAAAAGGTTTCAATAAATTTACTCTATCCATATAGATGAAAAAAAATCGCAAAAAAGTGTTTTTTTTTCACGCTGAAACCCCAACCCTCTCCTTCAACTATTTTTTATCTCTGGCGTTTTGTGGTCAAATTTTTTTTTTAATCGTAAAACCTCAGTATAGTCTAGACAATAACTTAATTTTTGTTCTAAATCTTGGATTGTGGTTAACGCTCCAACTTCCTTAAATATAAATCAGCTTTCATCCATTTACCGATCGATTTACCCTAGTTGCGCAGTGCTCATATCTCGTACGCATATTTGTTAAAAACTAGTTCCATCACAGAAACTCGGCCAGAATACACGGTCGGTTATTATTACGATGAAAATTCAAGTTCACGAGTTTTTCCATTTTCTCCCTATTGTATTCGTTGCAAACAGGCTCATTGCCTGGATTTTTAGCATAAATTTGGTATTCAAATGTTAGCAAGAGCGTGCAAAAAATATTCCAGCCAAGTTATAATCGACTTGGGATCGTTCGACTTTGGTCTTTCTCTTGAGATATATTTGTCACCTGGCGCTAGGCGGCGCTGTTAACTCGACATCTTCCATTTTCACTTTCGCCCCGGATCTCGCTTTCGCTCTCGTGCCTCGAGAGCTCTCTCGTTTCACGGTTATTTCCGTGGTATGTTATTTTTCGGATGAAAAAAAAAATTATCAGCCACCGGTCAGCTGGTACGCATCTTTTTGCTTCGTATATTAAAACACACGACATTTGTGCAAAACTTTTCTTATCGCATTGTTCGTATCAATTGAAAAAATACGTGACGTACGAATTTGACAGATCGAGCGCCGTTTGCAACACATTTTATTTCGTTTATTAAGTGGGGAACGTGATTTTCGATATTTCCTCGAGTTTGTTTTCATTCCGACAGTCGGCATTGTCAGAAAGTTGGGCGTTAAAAATCGGGTAAATACATAGTCACGTGCTTCAAATGTGTTATCACACTGTCGGAAATGTCTTCCAACCATTGTTCCGATGCCTCAATCATCTTTTTTTTCCCAGTTATTAGCGCGAATTAAAAAAAAATCCTGGCCTTCCTCCACACGCAATTTATTGGGAGACGTTTCCACAAATATACACCGATGTGAGTCATCGTAAACGACGAACGACTTTTCCACACTTCCACTTCCCTCGTATGCATTGTACTCTGGATAGCTTTTATATTTTTGTTCCCTATCATTTCTGGTGGATTCGTACAGTGAAGCGGAGTTAATTTTAGACACGAAGGCCTTTGTCCATACGGATCGACATAACGGATGAAATTGATCATTTTCATCAAACAACAATGCTTTGCTGAAGAAACGAACATGTTGAAACTATTGAGTTGGCTCAGGGGATCGTTTTTGAGATAATGTTTTTCTTTCTTCATTTATCTTAGTATTTGTTTACTGTCGGTTAGTTTATCAAAGTGACCTATGGTATCTCCTACTGAATGTAACAATCGTGCATACCTGCTTTGATAACGATTTTTTTCAAACTTCAAACCAGCTCGGTAGAACAAACATGAAAGATAATGGATTTGTTTATTTCCTTGCTCTTGACCGGTTACGTACAAATGTTTTTTTATAAATCATTTTATGTAACGGGTCGTTACGAGTGAATTTACATAACTCCGGTTATTATTACTCGGAAGGGACATTGTCGGAGGAAGTACGTTATTGATGCATGTAATCCGAGGAGTGCGTTATTAATGTATGGAGTTATAGATACTATGGGTCAGTGACAAAATCAATAGGAAAAAGACAATGATGAAAAATGAGGTGTCGTGATTCTTCTTTATAGTGTTGAAGTTTACACTGTTGTAATGCATGAAAGTTGTTTTTAATATTTTTAGTTCTGTATTTTTGTTATTCGAAAAAAAAAATCCGGATTTAAGTCATAGCACTCTCGATAAGCATTTTATAAAATATTCAAGGCGTTTCTGTGGGCAAAATCTTCCGACGGAAATTTAAGTGACTGTAAAAAAAAAGTTTCATGGCCTTCCGTAAATGCAAGCTTCAATCTTATTTTTTTTTATTTGAACAGTTTCCTCTGCACAAAATTTGACTATATACCTCCTTGGATACAATCACCACGTTCACGAGCAGGAAGGTGGGGGACGTTTGTAGGAATTCTTGCAGTTTGCCTTGAGTTCATTATCTCGGCAGTTTACAAATGTTTCTCATCAGTTTTGCAAAATGAACACTAATGGGGCATCTTATAACCATGTTTTGCAACTTCGAGAATGACATTCTGTGAAAAGTGTGTCGATTCCTTTTAAGTGATTAATTAAAAAGTATCGCACATACCCACCTAGAGCAACTGTAGGTTTTAAGGACATGTGTCACACGTCTGGTCAGTAAAACTGTGATATTTAAGTTTGCATTGTTGGAACGCAACAAAAGTTCCGTAGCTCAATTCTTTTGGACACCTCTAGTGCCAAATATCCCTCCAATATCACTAAAACGTTTTTCAGGATATTTATTACATATCTTCACCCTAAATATGTAAGGAGAGATCTACAATGATAATTCAAATGCGGAGATAAAAAATATACAAACATTTTCATTGCATTTTCGATGCAAACTTCAACATTGTAACAATCCTACAGCAGAGTTTTCTCCTATGCCAATTACAGTCTTTTGATGTTTCTTTGGCAAGATGTTCAAGATGTAGCAAAACATTCAAATGTAACATTGCCAGAAAATGTCAGAGTGAATACGCGTGGCTGTGTATATATGAATAATTTGTTGCAGCCTAACTCTAACCGATTTCAAGATATATAGATTACTTATTATGTATAAAAAGTATCAGATAGCATTTGGAGAGAAACCATGAGATTGAAATTTGCATCGTTGGAGTGCAACGAAATAATATTTCTGAATTCTCTTTCAGCTTCTACTAGCAGATTTTGCCTACAAAAATCCTTCAACCATTTTTTAAGCCATTTACTTAGCGATCTACAATATAAATCCATTTTAAAAAAATCACCTATAATGGTAAAAAATGGGAAATAGAATGTAAAAGTGAACTTTGGTTGCGTTCCAACGATGCAAACTTCAACACTATGAGAAACCCTGCGAGGTTCGAGAACTTATGAACTTGTGAACAGATTGAAATATCGCTGGATATTCTCATTCAATTAAATGTGAAACATTCTGCGAATTACCAGCTTGGGCGTTACTCGCTGAGCATTCCAATTTCTTTGATAAGCTTCCTCTCCAAGGGAGCCACCGTTCAAAGGTTGACTTGGAACAGTCAACCTTTCGGAAGGTTGGTTCGGGACAGGTTGGCGCAAGAGGTACACCCGGAAAATTGAAAACTTTTGTTTCAATGAGGTGAATGCTATATCCACTTCTTATCGAAAAGTGTTGGCGTCGTACAGAAAAAAGAGCTGCATAATCTTTATGTTTCGTAATACATTTTCCAAGAATTTTCTCTTTGTAACGTTTCGAATGTTTCCTGCTGCGCCAACAGGCCGGCACGGAGTGATAAGATTTTTTTCCTTTGCACAATGAGCTCGAGTGGCTTACAAATTATGAGAGAATGTTGCCTGATACAGCAAACTTTAATCGTTTTTCAACGAACAATCCTGACCAACGTTTTCCTGATATTATGCACAAAATGCATCGCAAAACTATCTTAAAGCGTAAGCAACTGTCTAGAATGAATTTTGTACTAGAAGTAATAGAAGAAGAAGCTAAATATCGAGAAAACTTAATTGTTCTGAAACTTCCTATGATGAAGTTTTCTATGTTGCACCGCAACTGAAATTATTTTTTTTCCAATTTATAAAATTTATTTTTGGTCTATTAAGGGGAGATATACACCTAGGAGCCGGAAAAAAGGTCATTTTTGTGATTTTTTTCAAGGGAAACTATTTGAAATTTCGGATTGGGGTTTTAATTATCTAAAAGTATATACAATCAAAAATATGTTCAATTTTCTTTATTTAAAAATATCGAAAATATACAACGATATTGTATGATCCTTGGAGCGTCGTAAAAAAATCTGCGTATACGGTACCCACTCGCGTTTCTTCAAAAATCATCTGAAAAAAAACCAAAAAAATTATTAAATTAAATACTATAATCTAGTACTTGTCATAGCTGATTTTGAAAATATCGATTTATGACAAAATGGCGGACGTTTGAACATCAATAGTGATTTTTGGGCCAAAAATTAGTTATTATTTTGCCTATAAAACAAAAACTAAGTAACGGAAAAAAAATCCTTCGACAAGTACTAGATGATGGTGTATAGAATAACCACAAAAAATCTCAAGGCAATCGGTTCATTGGTTTTCGAGAAATTTTGGGTACCGATTTGAAAAACGTGGTTTTGAGAAAAACGCGTTTGAAAATTTGGGAATGAATAAATCATGAAATTTGTCAACTTACATGGAATCGTCGATACCAGGCCCATAGTGTAGGTCTTCTACGGTCGACGGAATGTTCATAGCTTCCAAATTCTCGACCTCGACCATCTAGGTGTATATCTCCCCTTAAGGCTATGAAAATCACTCAATTTTTTTGCATCCTCGTTAGAGATTCAGGACTTTGAATGAATAAAAAGAATAGAATTTCGATGATAATAAAAACAAAGAAATAGAAAAAATCGTTGTGTTCCAACAAAGCAAACTTCAACGTCATAACTTTCTGGATTTGTCACAAAGGTTGACAATGAAACTGTAAATTATATCGCGCATATTATAGGCACTGGAAACAAGTTGTAAAGAAATGTTGAGGTGGCAGGATGTCTGATTGTGGTGGAATGCTCTGCATACGCATATTCGCGTCCGTTGTATAAATAACACGGAGTCATTCGATAGCTGCGAGTACAAATGATTAAAAAGTAACATTGCTTAGAAGGCCTGTGGATCTTCGCCTCAATCCACAGTCCTTCGTTACACGTGTCCGCTCTGATAGAAAATACCAACTAATCAGGTTGCATGACGAAAATAATTTCGATCAATTTTCGAACTCGCTTACATAAGATGAATACCGGTTTTTAATGAGGAGGAGGATAATCTTTTTTTTTCTGCTTCTCACGCGTATCAATTTATTCAGGTTGCGCAATCATCGTGGAATCAAACGTCATTGCCGTGGACATTATGTCATCATAACGACGAAACAAACTCGCCAAGGAGAATGCTCAAGGAAGTGGAAACGGGGGCGGGAAGTTGCAACGCCGTGCAAAGTAGGCCCCGAAGACTCTTGCCAAGATTCTCCCTGCGGAGACTCTTGTACTCAAGTCCGCTGATAGGCCGGAGAATTGCCAGAGCATCCGGTTCCGGTATAAGAACCAACAAAGGTATTCCCTTTTACAAGCCTTTTCGGCTTCTGTTTCGCCATTTCCTGCACATCTCAAGAGGGGAGATACCTCCGGCCACAAAAAAATGCTGATATTCATGATTTTTTTTAGAAGAAAAGATTTCTTCACTGTTTTTGAGACTTAGGGTGTGTTTTATTACTACTTTTGGCTGTTACATGGTATTTTTTTCTTTATTAATCTTTAAAAATGGCGGAGGTGTGGCAGGGTCTTCTGAATAGGTTGCGGTGGATGCTGTCAGACGGTGTGACACGTGGCGTTGCACATAGGGGTATTTCTGCTGATTAGGCGGCCAAAAATAGAATTTCTTATATTTGTCCCAGGTAAAAAAAGTGCTACCTGAGAATGTTGAATAGACACCGAACAATGGGCGACCCCTTCCCGTTACCCAACTGGGATGGTTTGTAATATATAAAACGAAGAAAATAATGTTTGCTGTCTAATTAGCTTAAATACCCCTATGTGCGTTGGTGGGATAAATCTGAAAAAAAGTAACGAAGATTTTTCTTTCATTAAGGTAATTCGGAAGAAAAACCTGAAGTGCAACTGACGATTTTAACGATTTTTATTTTTTTCTTTCTAATGTTTAAAATACAATTTAATTTCATGAAAAAGTATTTTTATTTTGGTACCCATTAGAATGAAAATTTATGATGGTTTTCATAAATACATACAATCGACATTGGTTATTGAACACTCGGTTGATCATTATCGACTTTACTAGTGAGTTCGTGTTTTAAGCAGTTGGCAACGCTACGTAACCTCGCTTTAGAAGAATTCAAACATTACCTCTCAACGTCTCGACAAATGTCAAATCATGATACAATTACGTGTAAGTGGTCATTAATTTTTTTGCAGAAAATTGATCTGCTTTCGTTCACGCAGATAAATAATAAGACATTGATTGGGCAGTTTTTAAAGTTTCTTCTTCAGGTAAATATACAGAACAAAAACAGGAAGAAATTTTAAAGTTTTCTAAATAAAAATATTTACAGCCGTTCTTCATATGTATATTTGTATGCGTAATAATCAATGTAAAAAAATTAAGATCTACAATCAACATATTTTTATTCATTTTTTATCCTTCGTTTTATTATTACGTTTATTCTATTCTTATTGTATTTAGCATGATCTGCAGCGTAGGCATTCGGCGACATTCATATCGCATTCTGCGTGAATTGGCGTCTAGGAATTTTCCCTAGCAATCACAGCTGACGCTCTGATTTCCGGTTAGAGAGATCCAGATGCCGCATAGCAAAATTCAATAAATTATTGTGAAAAAATTACACGGTGGATCAGCTACAATTTTTGCAGGTGAATTCCGCATTTATCGAAGATTCGAATAAGAAGTTTTGTTTGTTGGGTCAAACGACTAAATTTTACGTAAAGTTATCATTTCCGGTAAATTTTTCGAAGGTTACGTTTGAGTGCGTGTATTTAAGGCCAACTTTCAACGTTCATATCTCGAAAATGATACAGTGGAGTGGCTTAAAATGTTTTATTTCAACGTGGTTAATGATATACTATCTCTTTCTCACCAAAAATAGAAGGTTAAACGTTAGTCGATTTTTAATTGCTTCTTCCGAATCACCTTAACACTCATAAACAGAATATGGACTGAGAAAAAAGTGAGAAATGTTGAAACTCGATAAAATGGTACGCTTTGAAACCAAAAATTGCACTACATTTTGCAATAAAAGATTTTTTATTTTACATTTTCAAAAACATTCAGGGTCATGTTTCGGACAATATGGTTAGAAAGATTTATATTACATTTAATCAGAATCGGTCGATTAGTTTTTTAGCTACACGCCAGTTTTGAAAATGCAGTTTAGAAGACAGTGCCATACCTCTGCCATGTTTAAAGATGACTAAAAAACAAATAAAAAAATACCATGTAGCAGTAAAATGTAGCAATAAAGCATACCCTAAATCTAAAAAATGGTGAAGAAATCTTTCTTCAACCCTTCCTTGACACACTTATATTATATCTTTTTTTTTATATCGTTAATTATTTTTTATTTAAATTTAATTTTGTTTGATTTAGCTAAATTATTTTTTATATCGAGTATTTTTTTAACCCTTCCTTGACACACTTATATTTGGCCACGGCTTTGATACACCGGGTCCATTTGACCCGGATAGTACTTCAACCACTTGCCCTTAACAACCCTTCGGTCGGGCTTTATTGAAAAAAATCCGAGATACACTTAAAACATTTCTTAATATATCTGCATGATTAAAAATCGGAAAATATAAAATTGAATTGTTGTACAAAAATTCTTGAAAACTTTCGATTTTGGACAAGTGAGCATTTCCTTTCAATTTCGTCCGGGTCAAAATGACCCAGTGTGTCAAGGAAGGGATTTATAAAATCATGAAAATCAGCACCCCCCCCCCCCCCCCCCCAAAGGTATCAACCCCCTCAATTTCCGATACCTTCCGATTCGCACGACATCTGGTGTGGAGTTTTGAACAAAACAAAAATTTCGCAGCAAAAGATTCGGGAAATGGACGAATTCCCGATGTCGAGAAAGGCGAGGGGAGGACAACAAATGGCTCGAGTCATTTCCACTCGCACAATTCGGACCTGCAAAGGGCTTCCAGTAAGGGTTCGGTACTTTCCACCGCAGGAAAGGTATTTACAGAAAAACATATCTCTACCTCAATCTTCTTCTAGCATCTACAAACGATGTTCAAGTTTGCATCGTTGGAACTCAACGAAAGTCAATTCTTTTTAACCGTTCAATTTTTTTTGGGGTGTGTAAATCACTCAAACGTCCTTATGTATTCTTATTAGAGATTTGCGACCTCAATTTGCAAATAATTAGGCTTTGCATAAGCAGAAAAGGAAATAAATGAAAAATGAAGAACATACAGATCGTTGCGTTCCAACGAGGCAAACTTTAACGTCATTGTACACGTTAAAACTTGATAATGTAATAAATGAATTATACTTGTATTATTGAGGAACACATTTTTTCACAGAGTTGTGAAAATGGTTTGATGGAATGTCCTTTGTGCTTGGCCGAATTGCCCAGCGAGTTGTTTCCCGTTATACAAACGTGTCATCACCGTAGCTGTGACGAATGCTTCCAGCAATACCTTAAGGTTGAAATATCGGAATCCAGGGTCAATATAGCGTGTCCCGAGTGCGCGGAACCGCTTCATCCGAACGGTTAGTACAATTATTGATCAACAGAACGCAGGATACGCTGCATATAAATAAATATACCGTTATCATTTCATTAACTCAATTAAGGCGGAAGCCTGAATTAGGAGGTCCAAAAACGCGTATTTTCTGGAATTTTTTTTTAAGGGAAAAAATCGAGTCAGCCCGGTAAACATTGAGGTATCTTTTCATGTATATTTGAAATGTGTAAAAAAAATGTTCAACCTGAAACAATAAATGACTGCAGATTTATCAGCCTATTCCATGCAGCTCGTAATTCTTGACTGAAACGAAAAAACCAATAAAATTTTCAATTGTCATATATTTTTCTTCTGGGTGAATTAAGAAAAAGCTGAAAAAATCGTGATATTGTAACTTTTCTCAGGTTTGAAAAAAAAATGTGTTAAGGGAAGGGTAGGAGTTTCAGCGTGAAAAAAAACACTTTTGCGAATTTTTTTCATCTATGTGGATAGAGTAAATTTATTGAAATATTTTGTACATTGTTGAGTGTCATTTCAAAAACATTCCGTGAAATTTGTACGCTAAAATGTTCACAAACAAGCCGGTGACAAAGCTTTTCCAAGAACGCCTTTGGAAAAACACGATTTGCGGTGTTCACTGTATCTCAGCTAGAAATTATCTGAAATCAAGTACCATTAAAATTTAGTCAAAGTATCATCAAATCCGCCCCCCAACGGTCTTTGATAATTATTTTTTATTTTTCTAAATTTTTCGTGGTCATGTAAAGTGAAAAGTGCTATTTTTCACGAAAAATTCCGTCATTTTGGGGGTGGAACACCCCCTCAATGTAAAAAAAATCTCAAACTAACCGTTGGGGGGAGGTATTGTACATGTAGAAAGTGTGTACCAAGTTTGAAATAAATCGGTCATGTAGTTTTCAAATGGCAGTGAACACGGTCTTTGAAAAAGTGGTTTCGAGAAAAAACGCGGCACCGGCTTGTTTGTGGATATTTTCGCGTACAAATTTCACGGAATGTTCTTGAAATGACACTTAACAATGTACACAAGGTTTCAATAAATTCACTCTATCCATATAGATGAAAAAAAATCGCAAAACAATGTTTTTTTCACGCTGAAACCCCGACCCTCCCCTTAAAAAAAAACGCTTTAACGTGCTATACAAATTATTTTTAAATACTTTTTCAACGACTTTTTTTAATTCACTTAGAAGAGATTTTCAGACTGGAGAAAATAAACTTTGCCTTGAGTCAATAGGTCGTTTAGTTTTTTTGCTATCACGCCCGCCAATTTCGAAAAATCGTGAAAATGAAAACTAGAAAAAACGCGATTCAAAGCTTTCAATAGGAGGAAATATCAATATCAAATATTAATCGTTTCTCCGCTTTTGGTCTTGTATCTTCGAAAATATTTACAATTGGCCTCTGTAACTTTGTAAATATATTCTTCTTTCTGATTTTCCGGACCTTCTAATTCAGGCGCCGGCCTTAATGCCATTACAATTTTTTTTTTCTTAATCGTAATAAGTAATTTGGCCCGGTTTGCTATATTCGATATACCCCTGAAAAACCAAAATGCACAACACTAAACTTTCACATTGGAAATAGACAGAATTTGGAACTAGACGAGTAACTGGTAATAAGCATAAAGTGAATTCTGACGAGAGACTTCACCTGAGACGATTTTTTGAAATTGCAGCATCATATTTTTTTACAATTTGTACAGAATGTTACAGTAATTGCGATAAAGTGCATGATGTTAATATGAATTAATCATTATCTAAGATTTACATCAAGACGAATGTAAATATACCTTCTTAAGGGGTTAGGCTACTGTGTGAACGAAAAATAATTAATTATTTAATATAATTAATTTTGAAGGAAAAAGTAAGATGATTGAAAAATCGTTTGGACAGTAATAAAGTTGCTTACCAAATTTCATTTAAAAATATTAATAATTGAAGAAGTTATGAATAATCTCGTGGAGGACTTTTGAACGTGAGGGCCTCAACGGTGTACTCGATTTTGGCTACCCGGTTGGCCCGGTTGGCAACAAGAATAACGAGTTTTTTTTCTTTTTAAAATAGATTATGACCGTATCTATATTATCAAACTTGAGGGAGCTTTTTTCGTTATCGTCTTCCAATCATGAAGAAAACATTTTGAATTTTTTTCTTTTGATTTTTCTGGAAAAATTCAATCATGAAGAAAACATTTTGAATTTTTTTCTTTTGATTTTTCGAGAAAAATTCAATCATGAAGAAAAAAATTTTAATTTATTTCTTTTGGTTTTTTTTAGAAAAATTGGCATCAATATTGCTAACCCCTTTGCACTCGAGAGGTGACTCTCGCTCACCACTTACTCTCCGAGCGAAAAAGGCCTCGAGTGCAAGGGATTAATGACTCGTGAAAAAAAGTCTTAAGAAGAAAAATGCCTGTCAAGAATAAACTACTATTACACTGAATAAGTGTACCAAATTTCAAGTAAATTCGTTCATTAGATGTCCAGAAATCGTGTACACCGTTTTGACAAACATAGGTTCGAGAAAAACGTGTTTAAAGTTTTACCAGCAGTCCTATCGTTGTAATTATAAGTTCACTTCCCTCTGACCTCCCTCTTCAATTTGAGTTGCCTCGAGCGTCTAACGATTTTTAAAAATGTTCACAGTAGCCTAATCCCTTAATAATTATCACAAAATTTACATCACCATAAGCACCATAATACGCTTATGGGGGAGATACCTTTAGGCGAGGAAAAGATGGCTGATTTTCATAATTTTTTTTTAAAAAGGAAATATTTATTTACCTTCTTTGAGACTTAGGGTCAGTTTTATTACTACTTTTGGCTGTTACATGCTATTTTGTAAATTAATTCAAAGAAATGGCGGAGGCATGGCACGGTCTTCTAAACGGATGGCGGGGGATGTTGTCAGACGGTGTGACACGTAGCGTCGGCCGAATTAATCTAAAAAAAATCAATGAAGATTTTTGTTTCATTAACACTCATACGCAGGATATGAAGCGAGAAAAAGTAAGAAACATGGAAAATCGATGAAATGGTACGCCTTGAAACAAAAATATTGAATGTTCGGGAAAATGGCTACATTTTGCGATAAAAAAACTTTTTTAAAAATTTCCAAAAACATTTACGCTCATGTTTTAGACAATAAAGTTAGGAAGATTTATACCAAATTTCATTCGAATCGGGTGATCAGTTTTTTAGCTATACGTCACGCCAGTCTTGAAAATACAGTTTAGAAGACCGTGCCATATCTCCGCCATTTTGAAAGATTAATAACAATTTTTTTTTATCAAGTTTTTATTTAAAGTACTAAAAAGTAGATAACAATTTTTTTTTTACCAAGTCTCCTATATGTGACTATGAATAAAGACTTGGGGCGCTCAATTTTTTCAATGTTTAATAAATTTGATCGATTCAGCTTCATTGAGGGATAACACCACTCTAGCGACAGAAAATAAGGCCTAACTATGACAATTTATTTTGGGAGTATGAATAAAGGAATAGGATTTTCTTTTGAGAGGATTTATTTAACACATTAAAGTATAAAAAAAATTATTATAATTTGCATACAAAATGGCGGCGACAGAGCCCATCTTGAAAAAAATGGCGCTCGTTGAAATAAATAAATCGATTTTTTGCCAAAAAATAAGCAGTAAATTACTTATAAAAAAAAAGTTTACTTTTAATCGAAAAACGGCTACGTACTCCCATGGAAAATTTAATTGTGAAGCTACTATCAAAATTTCAAATCGATCCTTGCAAAGGTGTTTCAGTAATCCGTTCTTCCAGTTTGAAAAAAGTGGTTTCGAGAAAAACGCGTTTGAAGTTGTACGAGGCGCCTGGAAGAAGTCCGAGGTGTTGCAGCAAAGTCGACAATTGAACCTTTTAAACATTTTCCGCTACAGGACCAATTGCATATTGTTTTTATGAACCCAAAGTATTTTTTAACCAAAAAAAAAAACGATTTTTCCAAAATCCTAGAGTGGTGTTATCCCTTAACCGTATTTAATTTGGCACAATAATAATCAGAGAAATTATTATCACACGTTTGTACTCAGTTTCAGGCTTTTTATTTAAGAAATCTAAGGTTGTTTTACAATAAATCAAATACAGTTGATATGTTAACGGATTTATGTGAATCGAAGATTATATGTCTTAATTTTGAGTGCCCCAAGCTTTTATTTATAGTCACATATAGGTGACTTGGTAAAAAAATTATTTTCTGCTTTTTAGTACATGAAATAAGAGCTTGTTTTTTTTATTATTTTTTTTACGTATAAATTATTTTCTACTTTTTAGTCTTTAATTGATTTGACTAGTTGGTTGTTACTAGTAATTTACCAGTTTACGAGTTTGTACGTTGGGAGCATGGAATGCTTGTAAAAAATAACAAAGACTGTAATTGGGATTGAACTTACGACTAATTGCTGCATATAAACTTTTCACATACAAACACAGTCGGCTACGAATTTGTTTGTATGTGTTAGTGAGATTTTATATGGATGATTAGATATCGCTAATTTTACATGAAAAGTTGAAAATTTTATGGATATTTTCATTTTTGTTACTTTCAAGTTGTAAAATATCGATATTCCGTTTTGCATCTCACAGAAAGTCAAGTTAAATAAAAGCTTGTGAAAATATCACGTAACAGCCAAAAGTAGTGATAAAACATGCCCATAGTTTCAAAGATAGCGAAGAAATCTTTCCTTAAAAAAGAACTCATAAAAATCAGCAAATTTTTTCATCGTCTAGAGGTATCTCCCCCCCCCCCCCCCCTAAAACGGACGTTATTCGTATCTCCAACCGAATACCCACCAAAAGTATATTCGAGCTCTCGACAATCAAGTTCGTTTCTCTTATCTCGACGATTGTTCCATCGATTGATACGAAACATCTGACATTGTTATTATTCACGATTACAGACATACGAATGATCTTGAACGATCAGACGCAATTGGAGAAGTACGAGGATTTCATGGTACGTCGAGTTTTAGCCGTCGAACCCGACGCCAGATGGTGCCCAGCACCGGACTGCAGTTTCGCCGTTATCGCGAGCGGCTGCGCATCTTGCCCGAAATTACGTTGCGAAAGACCTGGATGTGACTCATACTTTTGTTATCACTGTAAAGCACGCTGGCATCCGAATCAAACGTGCGACGCGGCACGGGCTCAGCGTTCTCAGCATTACGATCGTAGTTCGTCATTGAGCTTTAGTCAGAGCGATTCACAGCATAGTAAGTTGCGACATTGTAACAGACCGCGAGTTCGGCGGGAATGCAAGTTGCTTTTTTCTCCTTCGTTTTTCGTTGTGAAATCTATTCGTATGTAAAAAGTTCGGTGTCGATCGTGGGTACTTTTATCTGGTGGGTTGTTTACATTGAGTATTTTTTTTTATTAAGGGGAGATATACACCTAGGAGCCGGAAAAAAGGTCATTTCTGTGAATTTTTTCAAGGAAAACTATTTGAAATTTCGGATTGGGGTTTTAATTATCTAAAAGTATATACATTCAAAAATATGTTTAATTTTCTTTATTTAAAAATATCAAAAATATACAAGGGTATTGTATGATCCTTGGAGCGTCGTAAAAAAATCTGCGTATACGGTACCCACTGGCGTTTCTTAAAAAATCATCTGAAAAAAAACCAAAAAGATTATTAAATTAGATACTATAATCTAGTACTTGTCATAGCCGATTTTGAAAATATCGATTTATGACAAAATGGCGGACGTTTGAACATAAATAGTGATTTTTGGGCCAAAAATTAGTTATTATTTTGCCTATAAAACAAAAACTAAGTAACGGAAAACAAAAAATCCTATGACAAGTACTAGATAATGGTGTATAGAATAACCACAAAAAACCTCGAGGCAATCGGTTCATTGGTTTTCGAGAAATTTTGGGTACCGATTTGAAAAACGTGGTTTTGAGAAAAACGCGTTTGAAAATTTGGGAATGAATAAATCATGAAAATTGACAATTTACATGGAATCATCGATACCAGGCCCATAGTGTAGGTCTTCTACGGTCGACGGAATGTTCATAGCTTCTAAATCCTCGACCTTGACCATCTAGGTGTATATCTCCCCTTAAGGGACAACATCACAGTACACGTCTAAAATTGAGCAACTTTCCGGGATTTTTTGTTGGTGGAAGGACAAGTAAGAGGATAATAATATTCAAGGACGTTATTAGTCATATCGTCAAGAGAACAAAAAAAAATTATGTTAAATTATACAAAATGGTGACGCTGAAGCCATTCTCGCGAGGGGGCCGGGTTGAAATCCCGAACTTTGAATGATCAGAACGCTCAAAACTCCGAAAGAATTTTACACGAAAGACCAAAACTTCGAAATTCTGAACACCGTCAAAATAATTCGGCTAGGAAGATTTAAAAATTTCAAAATTTTCAATAAATCGACGTATTATTTCAATAATTTTTTTTATTATGCCGGGATATACATTTAGACGGGAAAAAATAAGCAATATTTAAGATTTTTTAAAAGTAAGAAATAATTATTCTACGATTATCAAACTTTAGGTATACTTCAATAGTATATTTAAGTATACAAAACAATTCTTTTAAATAAATTCATCATCAAAATGGCGGAGCTGCGGCAGAGTGTTACCGCAAGGTCGCAGCGGGAGTTGCGAATCGGCGTGCAGTCTATGTACATGAAGTTTGCATCGTTGCTATCCAACGGTTTCGTTTTTTTTTTTCGATTTTGTTTGGTTGGTCCCGGCGGCCGTAAATATTTTTTATTCATTTTACCATATTTTTTTAGCAACTAGAGCCGAACTGACCAAGAAAAAATAGGAAATTACAAAATCGAAAAAAAAATGAAACCGTTGGATAGCAACGATGCAAACTTCATGTACATGTGCAGTCTAGCTTTCCGTAGACTTTGATTTGCAAAAAAGTTCAAACATTTTTTCAGTTAGAACATGTATAGTTTCTATGTGACGGTAATTAAAATGAAGAAAATGCAAATTTAAGAAAATTGCACGCATTTACAAAAAAAAAATCAACATTTCACGCAACATTTCTGTAAAATGTGGATTAAAAAAGTCGTTTTTTTTCCAATTTTTCAAAAACAATTCTCGTCAAGGTCCCAGTATTATCAATATTTCTACCAAGTTTCAACTCAATCGGCTTAATAGTTTTTGAGTAATTCTGCACGCCAATTTCGATAATGCAGTTTTGAGAAAAACGCGTTTGAAGTTCACGCCCGCTGCGAATCCGAGCGGTGAGACACAGCGTTGACGGGCTGTAACGTTTGAAGTTTTTCGATTTTTGCTTTGAAACTTTGGGAAAATATTTTACATATATGGTTTTATCATTTAAAGAAAGAAAAATCGATTCTTCAATCGTAAATGTATATCCCACCTTAAGAAGTGATTTTACTTCAATTTTGAAATTTGTCTAGACAATGTTATACGTTCTGCATCATTTACAGTCAACTGTGTAGACTTTCGCTGACATAATCTTGACGAACCTTCTAATTTCGGAACAATAAAATTAAGAATTTTAAACCGTTGGCGCATTCAAAGTTCGGAATTTCAACCCGGCCCCCGTGTCAAGATCATGCCAGCGAAAGTCTACACAGTTGAATGTAAATTATGGAGAACATATAACATGGTCTAGACAAATTTCAAAATTGACGCAAAATTACTTCTCAATCAAAAAAAAATCTTGAAATAATTCGTCGATTTATTGCAAATGTTGAACCTTAAAACTTCTATAGCGGAATTATTTTGACGGTGTTCAGATTTTCCGTGTTTTGGTCTTTCGTGTAAAATTCTTTCGGAGTTTTGATCTTTCGGGGTAGTATTCTTTCGGAGTTTTGAGCGTTCTGATCATTCAAAGTTCGGAATTTCACCCCACCCCCCATCTTGAATTGTGGAATATTAAAATTCAGAATTTTGAACCGTCGAAGCATTCAAAGTACGGAATTTCAACCCGGCCCCCTCGCGAGGCATGTTGAATTTGAGACGCTCTGCGGCACGCAGTTAAACTGGCGCACATTTGAATGTGGATTTTTAAACTTTTTAATTAATTTACATGAGCCTAGCTAGAGAAATACGTAGGGAATTTCGCAAATATTAATTTTTCTGTAATTGGCAAGCATTTGAAGTAAAAACTCAATTTTCGACAAAAAAGGACAATCATCGATTAGTAACTAATGTTATAATTAACTCATTGAAAATCTCGTACGTATTTCTCTTTGGAATGTTATTTCAAATATGTGCTCAAAATTTGGAGTGAATAGAATGAAAATTGTTGGAGTTATGCTGCGTGGCCGTATTGAAAACCGTTGAAAGCTGTTTTGCGGGCCTTTTTATACAGGTACCAAACTTTTTTCACCCTATTCTAGATGGTTCAAAGCATCTCTCAGGCCAATTTTTAAAAAATCAATCTTTTGAAAATTCTACAGTGGTGTTACCTCTTAAAGCACGAAGTTTTCAGAGAATCTACTTCTTTCAAGCAAGAAGTAGATTCAGGATTCATTTTTACGTTCTCCGGCACTACGTTACGAAGTATAAAGCGCGGAATACGAACGGAGATGAAAAGACCATATAGAATATTTCTCACTCTCGCATGTAGGGTCAGAGTGGGATCAGTGGCTCATTTTTTTCAGAGGTCTATAGCTGCCTAACCGTTCACACAACCTCAATGAAGCCTTGACTAAAAGTGAGGTGTGTTCAATGGCTTCATTTTGTTAAGGGGCCAGTCCACTTTGGAGCCACGAAAAAAAGGCTATTTTCGCGATTTTTTTGAGGATTTTATAAAAGATATGAATAGAAAAGTTGTTGGGCTTGATAAATAAAGTCTTGAAATACATTTAAAAAAAATTCATTTTTATTCATTTTTAAGTACAAAAACTATAGTTTAACGTTACGCCTCAAAAATAGGTAGGCTAGGTAGCTCCATCACAACTCGGCAACGGCTTGTCTGAAATAAAAAGTCAAAGTCCATTAGATTCCGTATGACACCAGCTACAAAATGACCCTCGGATATAAAGTTTTATCAAAAAATAAAAAAATGGCAGATGAAAAGCGAAAAAAGTATTAAAAACGCGTTTTTTTCGCAGTTTTTCGCAAAAAAAGAGTAAAAATCAAAATTTTAAAACCATCGAGGGTCATCTCGTTGCAAATCATGTTTACAATATGTGGTTCAAATTTCAAGAGAATCGGTTTATTAGTTTTAGAGATACGATGGAGCTAGATTTTGAAAACGTTTCGAGAAACGTTTGACGTTTATACTATGAAAAACTCTTACCTAAACGCAATCGGTAACTCCTGCACCGTACAAAATCCCTTCTGATTGCTCATCATCGTCGATTTTTTCCAGTCTTGCTTGCTTTCGATTTTTTTATTTTTTCAAAGTGGACTGGCCCTTTAAAAGACACTGAACGGCCTAACCCAATAGATATTGACATAATAACCATTTTTTTAAAATGGTATTTGAACCAATGTGTACTTGGGGGTGTACACAGTGAAACATGCCTAATTTCACAGTCAACCAAAATTTCAAAATCAAGCATAATTTGAAGAAAATTACCCTTATCTACTGTACACTTGTCGGTAATGGAGTGCTTATCTCTATACAATAGGGACATTCGTACAGTAAACTATTGAAAAATTAATTTAAAAAAAGCAGCGTATGAGATCAAGCACAATCATTTATTGAATATTAAACAACAATGCGTACCTATCTAATGAGGTAGTACCAGTTCCTATCTGAATCACAACGCGAAAGTATTCATTTGATGACTTAGCTCGGTGTACCTCGAAAAATTGAGCCACTGTGTACCGACCCTCTCCTTTTTTTCAAAGCGGGTACTGACAAGTTTCTATTTTTGTTAGGTTAACAAACACAATGCTCAAATATCGCAATATAGCTGTATATTGCGGGAGAACAATGACTTCGAACATAACTACGATAGGTAAAGAAGCAAAAAACATACAAACTCGGCAGGTTTTTCAACTTTTGACACTAAAAATAATATAAAATTACCTCTCACAACCGAATTGCGCGGCTGCGACTCACAGACAGGTTCAAACCTATCGGCATCCTAGGGCGGTTCTAATGTAAAAAAGGCGCACATATATACATGTCCACTTCTGAGAAACAGAAAAGGTTCAGTGTAACCACTGTTGCCAGCGTTTCCACTTTGACCCTACACGTATACGTCATCGTATTGCTGTGAGCATAGGAAAAAACGAGAGCATTTATTGCATATTGGTGAAATCTATTGTATCGACAAAAATGATCACATGAGATGCAATGGACGTGAATGACCGCGGAAGTATTTGAACGACCGAGCGAAGCTCGTTATTGAAAATATGAATTTCGGTCATCAAACTCTCGTAAGGCGGGATATACAGTTAGACGGGAAAAACTTAAGCAATTATGAGGGATTTTTTAAACTAAGGAGTAATTATTCTACATTTATCAAACCCAAACAAAATGGCTATGGTTCTATGGTAAGTTCTATCGTTTAAGGCGTTACCCTCACTTGTAGCGCAAAAAGGCCTTTTTCATGAATTTTTTAAAAGAAAACTACAAAACTTTTTTAATCGATCAATATACTATCTTAAAGAACACATCTTGAAGAACTTTCAGTAATTTTTTTATTGAAAAATATTACATTGTTTAGTGGCAAATGGCCGTCAATGAAATAATGTTTTTATATACACGGTTTGCGGTGACCAACATTGCGGCGAAGTGGATCATCTGAAAGAAAAATGCGGATGGATTTAGTCAAATATAAGTATAAACTAGTCTTTAATCGAAGGATTTTAAAAAATATTCATTTTTCACAAAATGGCGGACAGTCAAAGTTAATGGTTCGATTGTAACGAAAAAAATCGAACGATTAAAGACTATATTTTTATGTATTAAATCAGCCTGCAAAATTTCAAGAAGTTCGGTTCATTAGTGTTCGAGTAATCTTGGTCACCGACTTCAGAAATGCCATTTTGAGAAAAACGCGTTTAAAGTTTCAATTTCAATTTACACGAAGTGCAAAGTTTCAGTTTATCTCAGTCAATTTTGTTCGGATCGACTTGAAATTTTCAGGACATATTATCAGATACTTATACTTCAAAAAAATGCAATAAAAGAAATCGATTTTTTCAAAATCGCAAGTGGGGGTAACCCCTTAAGGCGTTATACGCAGTTGCAAGGCCAAAAAAGTCGTTTTTTCACGAATTTTTTCTGGAAAAGGATTTCATTTGGGCAAAACGAAAAGTATGAGGCAGTGTAGTGGCATCTTTTAGCTTCAGATTGGCATATTTTATTTTCAAAAATATTCATTAACATTGCTCCTGCAGGAAGTCTCCTGGAGGTCCCCGAAAAAAAGTGTCCGGCGATGAGCAAAGTATCTCCGGTTTGGATTGTCTAAAATGAAAAAACCAAAAAGATTCTTTTGGGGGATAGATGAATCCAGGTATTGATCGAAGGAATAGTCGAAATTTTAATTTTTGACAAAATGGTGGCTCCGGAAAGAAACAAGTTCGATTTTCGACCAAATTTTTTTCGTTAAATCGTTGAAAAAAAATATAAATAATTATCGGAAATCTTATTCCTTCGATCAATACCTGAAGAATATATATGACACGGTTGTGTTAAAATTGCAGACCGATCGGTTGAGCCGTTTTTGAGAAATCGTGCTCACCGACTTTGAAAACACCGTTTTGAGAAAAACGCGTTTGAAGTTTCAACTTTGTAGCGCTCCGAGCGTCCTTACAAATATGTGCGTATTTCCGAGAATATTCGCTGGATCGAATTGAAATTTTCAGGGAATATACTCACATATTTGCACATTCCGAAAATGCAATAAAAAAAATAGATTTTTTGAAATTTCTAACTGCGTATAACCCATTAAGGGAAAAAAAATTGATTTTTCGATCGTTGTAAATGTATATTCCGCCTTAATGAGGTTTCTTTCCAAAGTCCGTACTTGGCACAATCACCCATTTTCATAAAAATCCTTAAGGGATCATCACAGCGTAACGGGTCGAAAAATAACTGAAGATCGCGTTTTTTTTTTCGATGGTTAAAATACGCTAATCAGTCTCATTCCTTATGTCAAATCAAAGCACCCATAAATAACATAAAATGGATTTTTAAACGTTTGTGGCCGTAAATATTATCTGAAAGAAAATTTGTAAAAAGATTAATAATCATTTTTTTTTACCAAAATTGATAAAATGACGGCAGTTTGAAAAAAAAACGTATCTAGTTTAGCCTCTTTTTTCGACAGTTTTTCGTTAAAAGAAAATTAAGATTAAAAAAACTTCCATAGCAAGATAAAGAATGACGTGAAGAATGTTGTGTCACAATTTGAGACGGATAGCTTGAAAACTCTTCCTTTGAGAGTGTACACCGTTTTGCAAAACAAATCGAGAAAAACGCGTTTAAAGTTTCGAGTGCGGAATTTTCATATAAATTGTCTACTTATGATCAATCGGCGATGCTAGGTCCATGTTTATAATCGTCTATACTGTCGGCTGATGCAAAAAAATCGATTTTTTTTTAAATTTTACACTGTGGTGATCCCTTAAACTCGTTATTACGATAAAATAGCGTTATTACGATATCACACGCGCTCGTTTAATATTATGGGGTCGACCCTCTGTATGATTTCGAAATCAACAAAAACTCTCACGCGTTACATTCCTGGTGGACGTTTTAACGGGTTACACCTAGTTCGTGGTAGGAAAAAAGAGTAGTATTCTTTATCCCTCATGATACGACGCGTTCCGCTTTTTACAGCCTACTCACAAGTTTACACAGATGCTCTCATCTGCTAGTCCTTAGGTCTACTGCCTAATGCCACAAAAATCCTGAAAATCCAGATTTTTCTTACACAAAACTTTTTCTTACACAACCTCTTTCGTCACGCCGTTTTTCGGAGAGCACTGGATTACTACAAGTGTTACGTATGTGAATCTGATTATTTTGAAGAATCTGACGGATTCCCACTATTATGTACACTTTCGTAGCGACGGGAAATTGGGTTTTTGTATGTCGTCTCGGAATTCCTTCACAACAATACGCAATTTTAATATTTCTTTTCTCTGTAATTAGGTCGATAAACGACCCTGAAATTTTACAGAGAGGATTATTAATATATTTAGTGAAGCTCAGAAAAAAATTATGAATATCCTATGGATTTAAGCCTGGCGATAGGATCTATCTTAAGGTGAAGATCATCGCAGACTACTTTCAACATTGTTAACTAGGCATTGCCCATCGAGCATATTATGATATATCTACAATAACTATGCTAATTCACCCGACATTATTGAATATTATTTATTGGTGTTCTATTAATGAAGTATATTCCACGTTTTTATCGAATAGGAGATGACATTAAACCGTGCCCAAGGTGTCAAGTACTCATTGTCAAAATGGACGATGGGAGCTGCAATCACATGACCTGTGCAGTTTGCGGTGCGGAATTTTGCTGGCTCTGTATGAAGGAAATAAGTGATCTGCATTACTTGAGGTACGATGATTTAAAAAAATACTTTCACATACAGCGCAACTTTGAAGACGTTAAAGTCAGAGATTATAAAAAAATCGATTAACGAAAGGAATTAGAAATATTTTTTAGCAATGTTGAGTAAGTTATTGTAGAAGACACGTTGAATTACATTTACAATTTTTCCAACACAATATTGCTTACATTTTGACGAAAATAAAAACAGGAAAAGAGGTCTACGTCTTATATTGAAAAAAAGGAAATTCATTTTTGACATATTCACGTTTACGTCTGGCGAAATATAAAAAATTAAACAAAAATGTATGAACAATTAAACAAAAATTTAAAAAATGTATGAACAATTAAACAAAAATTAAAAAAATGTATGAACGATTAAACAAAAATTAAAAAAATGTAAAAAAATCAAACAAAAATGTATGCTAATAAATTAAACAAAAATGTATGAATAATCGACGTAAATAATGGCGTTGTTTCAGTCCATCTGGTTGTACGTTCTGGGGAAAAAAGCCGTGGTCAAGAAAGAAAAAGATTCTCTGGCAATTGGGTACTCTCGTTGGTGCACCGGTGGGAATTGGTCTGGTCGCTGGGATTGCCGTACCCGCGATGATAATCGGCATTCCCGTCTGGGTAGGCAGAAAACTCTACGAACAGAACAAAAACTGCACCAACAAGTTCAAGAGGAATGCATGCATCGCCGCGGGAGTCACCGCTTCGGTGAGTTCAATGTTTTTTACAAGCTTTTATTTAACTTGACTTTCGCGAGATGCAAAACGGAAAATCGATAATTCACCCGCTTCTAGACTGCTTGGAGCTCTGAAATTTTGCAAACATGCATCTAAAAGGTGACAATGTATGATTCAACGTGAAAAAAAAAGAAAATCCATAACATTTTCAACTTTTCATGTAAAATTAGCGATATCCATATAAATCCATCCAATTATCCATATAAAATCTCACATACTAACAAATTCGTAGCCGACTGTGTTTGCATGTGAAAAGTTTATATGCAGCAATTAGTAGTAAGTTCGATCCCAATTAGAGTCTTTGTAAGTTTTTACAAGTATTCCATGTTCCTAACGTACAAACTCATAAACTAATAAGCTACTAGTAACAACTAGTAAGATCAATTAAATACTAAAAAGTAGAAAATAATTTACATGTAAAAAAAAATTGAAAAAACATGTTTTTATTCGAGGAGGGATTTACATTTAGACAGGAAAAAAATAAGCAATATTGAGGGAGTTTTGAAACTAAGAAATAATTACTCTACAATTATCAAACTTTAGGTATACTTTAATAGTATATTTGAGTATACAAAACCATTTTTTTAAATGAATTCATCATCAAAATGACGGAGCTGTGGCAGAATGTTACAGCAAGGTCGCCGCGGGAGTTGCGAATCGGCGTGCAGTCTAGCTTCCCGTAGACTTTGATTTGCAAAAAAGTTCAAACATTTTTTTCAGTTAGAACATGTATCGTTTCTATGTGATGGTAATTAAAATGAAGAAAATGCAAATTTAAAAAAGTGGCATGCATTTACAAAAAAAAAATTAACATTTCACACAACATTTCTGTAAAATGTGGATTAAAAAAGTAGTGTTTTTTTTTTTTCAATTTTTCAAAAACAATTCGCGTCAAGTAGAAAGTACCAATATTATCAATATTTCTACCAAGTTTCAACTCAATCGGCTTAAGGGGAGATATACACCTAGGAGCCGGAAAAAAAGTCATTTTTGTGAATTTTTTCAAGAAAAACTATTTGAAATTTTGGATAGGGGTTTTAATTATCTAAAAGTATATACATTCCAAAATATGTTTAATTTTCTTTATTTAAAAATATACAAGGATATTGTATGATCCTTGGAACGTCGTAAAAAAATCTGCGTATACGGTACCCGCTGGCGTTTCTTCAAAAATCATCTGAAAAAAAAAAACCAAAAAGATTATTAAATCAGATACTATAATCTAGCACTTGTCATAGCCGATTTTGAAAATATCGATTTATGACAAAATGGCGGACGTTTGAACATAAATAGTGATTTTTAGGCCAAAAATTAGTTATTATTTTGCCTGTAAAGCAAAAACTAAGTAACGGAAAGAAAAAATCCTATGACAAATACTAGATAATGGTGTATAGAATAACCACAAAAAACCTCAAGGCAATCGGTTCATTGGTTTTCGAGAAATTTTGGGTACCGATTTGAAAAACGTGGCGGCTCGGCGTCGCAAAACACGTTTCACTTTCTCGGCTGCCACTAACTTATTTATCGGAATATTAACTTGCCGTTTTCACCAGATATTCTGGAGACCTCAAACTACAAGAAAACGAAGAAAAAAAATCGATTTTCTCGACCATCTAGGTGTATATCTCCCCTTAACAGTTTTTGAGTAATCCCGCACGCTAATTTCGATAGTGCAGTTTTTAGAAAAACGCGTTTGAAGTCCACGCCCGCTCCGAAGCCGAACGATGAGGCACAGCGTTGACGGGCTGTTACGTTTGAAGTTTTTCGAATTTCGCTTTGAACCTTTGGGAAAATATTCTACATATATAGTTCTAACGTTCGAAGAAAAAAAAATCGATTTTTTGATCGTTGCAAATGTATATTCCGCCTTAATGTACTAAAAAGTAGAAAATAATTTTTTTCACCAAGTCACCCATATGTGACTATAAATAAAAGCTTGGGGCGCTCAAAATTTAGACATATAATCTCTAATTTACATGAATCCCATAACATATCGACTCTATTTAATTTACTATAAAACAACCTTAGATTTCTTAAATAAAAATCCTGAAACTGAGTATAAACGTGTGATAATGATATTTCTCTAATTACTATTGTGCCAAATTAAATAAGGTTAATGAAACTGAATTGATCGAATTGATTAAACATTTCAATAGTTGAGCGCCCCAAGCTTTTATCTATAGTCACATATAGATGACTTGGTAGAAAATTTATTTTCTTTTTTTTTCAGTTCATTAAATAAAAGCTTGTTTTTTTTGAAAATATTTTGTTTACATATAAATTTTTCTCGTTGAGCTTAATTTGCTAAGATTATAGATATACCGCGTGAGGCAACAACTATTAGCAGTAGAAATATTTTCTAACCTATCAGACTTAGGAGAAAACTTTTACCACGAAAGTTGCATACTTCGATGAGGTTAGGCGACTGGTGACTATGAGGTTTCGGAGTGCTGGAGGCGTTTCGGAGATTTCAAGGTCACCTCAATTTTTTTAGGAAGGGACCACTATTTTTCTCGGAATTTTATCAAGGAACAAAAAAATAAGTGCATACCCCAAATTTCAAGATTATCGATCAAGCTTTGGTATAAAAAAATCGATAAAGAAGAAATTTCAATGTTTTTAGCTTAGAATCGATTTAAAAAACGATGCAAATACTTACGTCTATAAGAGGTGTTTCACGTGATGGCCACCAATTTTAATGCACGCTTGCGATCTGATCCGCATTGATCGTATTGTCTTCTGAAGGCGGGAGCCTGAATTAGAAGGTCCAAAAAAGCGTTTTTTCGGGAATTTTTCCAGAAGGGAAAAAACCAGTGAGCCCAGTAAACATTGAGGTATCTTTTCATGTATATTTGAAATGTATTAGAAAAAATGTTCAACGTGAAACAATAAATTACTGCAGATTCATCAGCCTATTCCATGTGCGTCTTGCTACTGCAGTCCGCAATCGGCGGGAAAGATACAGCTCGTAATTCTCGACGGAAACAAGAAACCAATACAATTTTCAATTGTTATATATTTTTCTTCTGGGTGGATTAAGAAAAAGCTTAAAAAATCGTGAAATTGTAACTTTTCTCAAGTTTGAAAAAAAAATGTGTTAAAAAAACGCTTCAACGTGCTGTACAAATTATTTAAATAGACTTTTCCAACGACTTTTTAAATTCACTTCAGATTTTCATACTGAAGAAAATAAACTTTGGTTTGTTTCAATAGGTCGTTTAGTTTTTTTTTTTGCTACCACGCCCGCCAATTTGTAAAAATCGTGAAAATGAAAACTGGAGAAAACGCGCTTCAAAGTTTTCAATAGGAGGAAATATCAATATCAAATATCAATCGCTTCTCTGCTTTTGGCCTTGTATCTTCGAAAATATTTACAATTGGCCTCTGTAGCTTCGTACATATATTTTTGGATAGTTTATCTATCGATTTAAGCCAAAAAAAGGATTTTTCGGACCTTCTAATTCAGGCTCCCGCCTTAAGGGGTTAGGCTACTGGGACGACGCGAAAATCAGAGACATTCAAGAAAAATAATTCAAAGGGAATTAGTAAGATCATTAGAAAATCGTTTGGACATTCATTTGTATGTACATAACCAAAGTTGTGTACCAAATTTCATAAAAAATGTTAATAATTAAAGAAGTTATAAACAATCTCATGAAGGACCTTTGAACGTAAGCTCAACGGTGTACGTGATTTTAGCTACTCGGTTGATCTGAAACAAAAACAAAGTTTTTTTTTTCTTAAAACAGATAATATTGGCTGAGACTTTAACAAGATTTTTTTGTTATCGTGTTTCAATGATGAAAAAAAAATTCAAATTGTTTTTTCGGTATTTTGAAGAAAAATTGTTAAGAAGAAAAACGTGGGTCAAGACTGAACTACTATTATTCTGAATAGAAGTATCAAATTTAAAGTCAATCCGTTCATTAGTTGTTGAGAAATAGCGTACACCGTATTGAACAACATAGTTTCGAGAAAAACGCGTTTAAGGGGTTAGGCCTCTCTAGAGGCCGAAAAAATAGGCTTTTTGGCGTTTTTTTTTTTCAGAAAAACTACAAAATAAATCGAGATTACAAAAAAGGTGTTTATCATACATATCAGTGACTGTGTACAATATTTTTTTTGAAGCGATTAATTTTAAAATGGCGACTGTGCAGCGTTTATCTCAAAACTGCATTTTTTAAGTTGACCGGAAACATAACTCAGACAATTTTCAGCCGATTCACTTGAAATATTGAATAAGTCTTGAAAAACACATTGTCTATGGAAGTACGTAGGATTTTTTTTTATATTGCATAGTTCATTTGTTATTAACAATTATCTGACGATTTTTTAATTAATCGCTTCAAAAAAATTATTGTATGGAGTCACTGATATGTATGATAAACACCCTTTTTTGTAATATCGACTTATTTTGAAGTTTTTCTGAAAAAAAAATCCCCAAAAAGCCAATTTTTTCGGCCTCTAGAGTGGCCTAAGGCCTTAAGTTTTACTATCAGTTCTATCGTTGTAATCATAAGTTTACCATTCTTCACCATGTGTTGGGTCTTTCTCTCCAATTTGAATTGGCCCGAGCTACTCTCGATTTTTTGAAATTTTCACTGTCTAACCCCTTAATCGAGCCAGTCTGAACTAATGAACAGGCTCTAATTGAGGGTTTAATACTTCAATACTAAGCAAAATCCAGGTAAGTCGTACGGCTTTGTATATATTGTTCGCACTTAAGAATCTTATCAATCTGTTTTGGAAAGCAGTGAGACGTTTGGGATTTTCATAATAAATGTATATTCTCTTCAATCTAAAGTACTACGACAGAATTTCCTTATGTCGCTACAGAATTAAATTTCTCGCAAAATATTTCCTTATCAAGAGCAAGTTGATGTGATCTTAAATTACGGAGAATGCCACCAAAATGCAACGTCGTCAATGTGAATCAGATTGGACGCGTGCACCTTTCATAGGAGTAAGTGTTTGCACCGTTTTTAAAAATCTATTCCAGGTTTTAAAAAGTTTGACATTTCTTTTTTATCGATTTTTTTTATACTGATTTTTTTATCGATCATCTTGAAACGTGGTATGTCAACTTATTTTTAGTTCCTTGATAAATTCTGATCCTAAAGCCTAAATCTTGAAAATAAGTTATCCCATATGAGTGCAAAACTTAAAATTTACGAACCCAGTCAGATTAATTTTATAAAATTGGCTCGTCGTACATGAATTACGCAAAAAAGACGCGATATTTATAGCACATTTAGAGAAATGGGAAAAAAATGTCACGTCATCAATGGGAGTATAGTATCAAATTATAATCTTAAGATCGCCCGAAAGGTCTACAGCAGTTGAACATCAATCCCTGGATCATATGCATGGTTGTTATGCATATAAACAGGGAAAAGTCAGGGAATTTTGAAAATTCTCTGGCACTTTTCCCGATTCTTCTTTTTGCAAGAATTACGAAAAATGAAACCGGCTTGTTAAAAAATGAAAAGTATGAGAATTTATATTTTTTATATTTAAAATATTCTTCATTATACACAAAAGAAAGTTATGACAGTGCCAAATATCGGAAATATCAAAAACTAAAAATTAATTCACTCTAAACCTAAACATATGCATTCGACTTGTAGATACCCAACCCCACAATTATTATTGTAGATAAGTTTTCATATTCATTTTTTATTTATTGGCACCGACACAAAAATTTCTGTTTATAATTAAAAACAACAGGTTCTATATTTTTCACTTTAGTGTTGAAATTATTTTTCGAATTTTAGTTGATTTATAAAAAAATTATTATAATATTTTACAGTTTTATATATTTGATCTTGAAAGGAATTATGTTCTTCATTTTACCCTAATTTCCCTGGAATATTTGGAAAACCTGAAAAAGTCAGGGAATATCCGAGTCAATAATGCGTAACAACGAATTATAGTATCCTTGAAAGAAATTAGAATCTTTCTTCCGTATCTATTTTGTCCATTTCTCATTCTCCCTCGTGAATTATATCAATTTTCGCGAATTACATTTTTTTTCTCGTAAAAAGTAAATCGTCCAAATCGACCCGTAGAATATCATAAAATTTGCTTTATTTCGAAATATTTTGAAGTATTTATTCATTTTGGTGTATTCTAGGGGTGTGGCTCGGTTCTGTACGCGAATTTATAATTTCTTCGGATATTACATACATTCTGAAATGTCGATCTAAAAAACTCGTATACACAATTGGATATTGTTGAATGATTTTTTAACTTTAGCATATTTTCAAACAGTTATGCCAAACGAGGTAAAGCAGTTTTATCACTGTAAATTTGTTGCTCCAAAGATGAAATTCAGCATCGCTGACCAAAAAAGGTCAGCAATCCTTCTACAAAATACTTATATTAATACACGATAGAATGTTCACAGAATCGATCACTAGTCATTTCTGAGCCGACATTACTCAATTCAAGGTATTTCTCTCACGAACTCGAATATTTAACAATTTATTGATTTTCGTCTATAATCAAATGAAAATACATCCCAGTTATACTGGTAAAATTTCAAGCCGAGTTACCGAACTTTTAACGAAAAATGACGTCTTATTTATACGTCGCTTAATGGAGATGACAGGCTGGCTGCATTTCCATCTGGTAATTTATACACTAAATAACTCTAGATGCCTAATATAAACGGCTCACGTGTATAAAAAGATCGAAAGGTTTCGTATCGACAATCAAAACCGGGGGTCACCGAATGTTTAAAGAAAATATTAACCCTCCGCGGTCACCGGGGGTCAAAATGACCCCACGTGCAACTTTGAGCCAAAATTACTATTACAAGTTGTTGGCGGCCAAGGCGACTGGCCTGCCTTCTAACGGTGCTTTGGTGTACCTTTTGTAAGTACAGACTAGAATACACCAAAGCACCGTTAGAAGCCAGGCCAGTCGCCTTGGCCGCCAACAACTTATTTTCTCCTCAAACGATTTCCCACTATGGAGCTATTTTTTTCCTTCAACTATCATATCTCAAGGGTATCGCTTTGAAATATTATGAAAAAAGTCGAAAATTACACGAGTTATGATTTTTTGAGTAGAAAGGGCTTATTTCACGCATTGACCCCGTGCTGAATTTTTTCCGCCATTTAATAATTCGATAAAAATATAATACGAAGAATGCCACATTCCAGAATGTTCAAACTAATATCCTCAATTTTTATGAGTCATTCGGAACGATACGGTCACCGCGGCAATCGTTCGAAACATGGCTGGGGTCATTGCGACCCCCTGCGACCAGCATTCGACCGCGAAGGGTTAATGATAAAACTTAGAAAAATACGACTAGCAGAAGACTTTTCCTAACCGCGACTTTTCAGAGTAACTAAAAATGTCTGAATCTACCAAATCAGCCCGAAATTTTTTATTCCACTTTATTGTTGGGAATAACAATCGATCGTGACTTATTTTTATTAATCGTCACTGTAATTTACCAACGATTCAGGAGGGCCCTTACCACCCCACATTATGCAGCCCTCCGCGAAAGGAATACCTTAAGGCGGGATATACATTTAGACAGGAAAAAAATAAGCAATATTGAGTGATTTCTTAAACTGAGAAATAATTATTCTACAATTATCAAACTTTAGGTATACTTTAATAGTATATTCAAGTATACAAACCAATTTTTTTTAAATTAATTCATCATCAATAAGACGGAGCTGTAGCAGTGTTACCGCATGGTCGCCGCGGGAGTTGCGAATCGGTGTGCAGTCTAGCTTCCCGTAGACTTTGATTTGCAAAAAAGTTCAAACATTTTTTCAGTTAGAACATGTATAGTTTCTATGTGACGGTAATTAAAATGAAGAAAATGCAAATTTAAGAAAATTGCACGCATTTACAAAAAAAAATCAACATTTCACGCAACATTTCCGTAAAATGTGGATGAAAAAAGTGGTTTTTTTCCAATTTTTCAAAAATAATTCTCGTCAAGTAGAAGGTATCAATATTATCAATATTTCCACCAAGTTTCAGCACAATCGCCTTAATAGTCTTTGAGTAATCCTGCACGCCAATTTCGATAATGCAGTTTTGAGAAAAACGCGTTTGAAGTTCACAGCGTTGACGGGCAGTACCATTTGAAGTTTTTCGAATTTTGCTATGAAACTTTTGGAAAATATTCTACATACATAGTACTATCGTTTAAAGCAAAAAAAAGAAATCGATTTTTTGATCGTTGTAAATGTATATCCCGCCTTAAGTCACAACAATTTGAATTCGAACAAAAAACCAGGATACGATGGATATTAAAGCCGTTGTATTAAAGATAGTATTTTATTCGAACCGTCGTGTACAAAGAAAAACGATTTACGCCGATAAAAACGATAATTCCCGTTTACGAAGGGATCCATTAGTCGATACACTTATTTTCAATAAGTGCTGTAATGCAATATTTTTTTTTTAATCAAACCCAAGGACGAAATGACGGCTAGGACGCCTGTCTCATCACGGTCAGCTCGTTCCTTCCGCGCCTCGTCCCTTCGCAATCTGCTCACTGAACCCCGGCTAACTCGAATCACAAGTTCTCCCTTCAGCGAACTTCATTGCGCTTTTCCTCTTTTAAATTTATTTTTTCTCCTTATATCGATAAAAAAAAACGATCGTTTACTCGTATGAAAGCTGAGCGTCGCACGGGGTACGTGAAAAGCACGCCAAAAGCCACTAGAGAAGCCCGATACGACGATACATACGTACGTTTATAGGTACACGAGCCTCAAAGCCTCGTGTTGCACAATTTCTTTTTTTTTTTTCTCGTCGAACCATCGCTCACTCGACTACAATCTTTTTCTCTTCCTAAAAAAAAACAGACACAAAAATCACGCACTCCACGTGACGTTCTCGCTTCTCTCCTTATCAATAATTTATTCGACAGCCATACGTTCATATCCCTACACATTGAACACGTCCGTCTCGATGATCTTGGAGTTCCGTCGATTTTTCGGAGGAATTTCGATTTTTTTTCGTCTAAACAAACCCATATTTACTTTGCCTTTTGTTTTCCTCGCAAGTGGTAGGTGTTTTGTTAACTTTTTACGGATCAACGCTCGAAACGTCAGCGGTCTCAGCGACGAGTACGCCGTCGTTGTGAAGATCCTCGAGTACGTCGATCAGGCGTTGTTCCGTCAGCGGATCCCCGAGTGCAACGTCGACCGAGCCGATGCAGAGTAGAAGTGCCAGCAACTGGGAACGGCGATAGTCAGCCTCGAGGTCCTTCCTCGTGTAGCCGAGATCCCGTGGAATATCGAGATCGAGGCTGTGACAAGTGGTGGTCAGTACATGCCAGTACTTGTCGAGAAGTGTACCGGTGTGACGTCTGCGCAATTCGGTGGGTACGGAACTCACGAGCAATAGGGCAATGTCGTTCGTCGGACGACTGTAAGTGACCATTTGCCAATCGAGAATGGCACACTTGCAGCCACCCTCGTCCGTATTCTTGAACAGCAAATTGTTGCACCAAAAGTCCGTGTGGGTTATGAGAGCGAGGGGACCCTCGGGTGCCAGGAGCGAGGCTATGATCTCTTTGGTGCGTGGACGCAGAGCCAATAGAGCCTCGAGTACGGCCTCCAGGCCTGGTCGTCTCTCCAAAAAACGCGCCAGCTGGGGCAAACCACGCTCGACCAGCTGCTGATAAGAATCCGTCGCACGTGCCGTTTGAAACAGGAAGGAATATCGCTCCGAGAGCGCGCGACCTTCCTTCACTTTCAGGGCCAACGACAGAGCGTGCAGACAAGCGACCGCGCTCAGCGCCGCTTCCGCCTGTCTCAGGGTCAAACCCCGCGAAAATTCCGCACCCTCGAAACCTCGGGTGCGAAGATTCTCCAGTACGAGAAAGGACTCGGGTGGCTCCGGACTCTCCTCCGTACCTCCGGCTGGCTTGTAATGCGCGTGCACACATGCAGGTATCGGCAGCTCGATACTGTTGTCCGGCGATATCAGATGACGCTTCTGGAATGCCTCCAAGTCCGGAACAACCTGTGGATATCGCTTACGTGAGAAATTTAACGATAACACGACGAGGAAAGCCGTAATGCGCGGCACAGAATTATTACAGACCAATGTGGAGGGTAACTGGCCGAAAAAAAAATACGAAAAAAAGCACCGTCGCGTTAAATCGTCCTCAAAGCTCCACAAGGAACATCACTTGAGTGTCTTCGATTTCGTTCAAATTCATGCGTATGACGAAGCATTGAAAATTATTAGACACGTGTTTCTTTTTATCGGCGGAAAAATGGGTTCGGGTTAACCCGAACAAACTTTTGGGTTTCGGTTAAACCAAACAAACAAAAATGGGTTTAGGTTTGGGTTAACCCAAACAAACTAAAATGCGTTTGGGTTTACCCAAACGAACAAAAAAGGGTTTGGATTTCCCCAAACAAACAAAAATGGGTTTGGGTTTCCCCATACAAACCCTAAGAAAGGCGTGTCACTTCTTAACCCTTCCTTGACACACTGGGTCATTTTGACCCGGACAAATTTGAAATAAAATGCTCAGTTTCCTAAAATTGAAAGTTTTCAATCAATTTTTTGAAAACAATTTAATCTTATACTTTACGAATTTCAATTATGCAGACGAGGTTCAATTATGCAGACGAATTTCAATTATGCAGAAGAATTTTGATTTTTGTTTTATTCAGATTCGCGGACTGCTTGTGGGTGAAACTGCAAAACCACCCCTCGACACACCTTTCTTTGAGGGGTGGTTTCCTCCCTTAAAACCGTCTTTCCGCAGATAAAACAAAAATACGTGTCTAATAGTTTTCAAGTCGTCACATATATGAGTTTCAACAAAATCGAAGGCGGGCACTTAAGTGACGTTCCTTCCCAGTGGGGTTCATTCTTAACAAGATCAGACATTGAGGACTCGCAAGGCTACGGAGTGGTATGATGCTTGGCGATAAACATGAAAAACATCAATCGAATTGAAGAAGCTGACATCCGTTTTTTCTTACGATGTAACTCAGTTTTTGCTGTTACGTTCGAAAAAAGAAATCATCGAGTGCTGCTGCTTCTGATTCTTCCGTAATATGAAGGTCGTTGTGATCAACAAAATGTATTGGGAAATACATAAACAGCGGTAAAGCTTATGGAAAATATACCACGAGTGTGAAAAGCAAAATATGAAAAATTCGGAGTGACGATAAAAACCCAGCTGAACTGTTAAAATATTAAATAAAAATAAAAATTAAAAATGCTAATAAATTCTTAATCTTCATATTCTACTTTTAATTTTAGATGTTTACATCTACAATTAAAAGTCTTCTGAAATAATCAAAAATTTATTATATCAGCATCTAAAATCAATTAAATGGTCATATTCTACTTTTGATTTTAGGTGTTTACATCCAAAATTATGAGTCTTCTAAAATTATCTAAAATTCATTATAGCATCTAAAATAATTAAATCTTCATATTCTACATTTAATTTTATATGTAAACATAGATGCAAACAGTAAAAAGCAAAATATGAAAAATTCGGAGTGACGATAACAAAAACCAGCTAAACTGTTGAAGAATTAAATAAAAATCAAAGTTAATGTTAAAAATGATGATAAATTCTTAATCTTCATATTCTACTTTTAATTTGAGATGTTTAAATCTAAAATTAAAAGTCTTCAAACATCGTCTAAAATTCATCATAGCATCTAAAATCAATTAAATCTTCAAATTCTACTTTTAATTTTGTATTTTTACATAAAAAATAAAAGTTTTCTAAAATAATCTAAAATGCATTAAATCGTCATCTAAAAATAAAAGAATATTATGAAGATTGAGAATTTATGCAAAAGTGAAAAATAGGAGGACTCGATTACCATAGACTTGTTATTACGAGAAGAGGAAGGAAAAAGTAATGTTATTCAGGAAGAAAAACACATAAGTCAGTACCAAAGGACCAACCCGGTAATTTTTGTTCTAATTAACAATCGGGCCGTGGCAGATTGAAATCTCCAGTGTAAAATCGACATTACATTTTGTTGGGAATACAAATTTTTCCCACCATTCAAAACAACTTTCGACAAATATTACACGCGAGTGTTTTCTCGCGTGACGAAAACGTTGTGAAAAGAAAAAAAACATTTCGCATAATTTCGGGTCCATTCACGTGACAGGACTCGACGACTCACCTGGGTATAAAATTTGATCTCGCGTAGATCGAATTGTGCCTCGGTAACGAAGAATCGACTAAAAGCATCCTGAGGCAGTAGTTTAACAATGACGTTCAATTCTCGCTTAGTTTCGTCCGGTTTGGTCGTGTAATCAATGGTAACGGCGAGTATATCACTGAGAACGCTCTCACCGGCTGTACAGCCGGGACTAACGTCGAAGTCCTCGATAAAAATACGCGAGCCCTCGCCGTGATGTACCGTCAAAAGGCTCTCCAACCACTCCTTCGTAACGGGCCACTCGGCGCTCGAAGCATCGGTATCTTCGCTGTCGGACATTATCTGTTCTTTCTTTTTTTTTCACACGCAGGTACTTCCGGTCACCGGGAAAAAACAAAGGAAAAAGAAACCACCGATCTCGTCCAACCGGAAGGGAGTGAATTTTTCTTCGGCGTCGTCGAGTCTTTGGAATTCGACAGCTTCCGCGTACGATTATTTAATTCTCTCCCTCGATCATCCGGGGCCACTCACTCGTGGATGTCAGTCCTTATTTTTCGCATTATTGGGGAGAATGAGATTCTTCAACTGTCCCGGAGGGAAAAACGCGAGAGACAGGCGGATGGCCCACCGAGTAACTTTGTGCGAACGTAGACACGACAATGAACGTTGAAATCTCGATTTTCCTTCCGTTCGGTCGATGCGCTCCGCTCGTTTCCTCCCTATTCCGTTCGGTGACCATCGCCCATCCGGCAATCCACGGTTCGTTGTACTGCCATTTGGAGCCACGCCGGGGCAAACACGAGGTCACCCACTACTAGGAATTCCCGTCATCGGATGGACGATTTTTTTTTGGAATATCAACCCGAAGAAACGAATAAAAAATTATTTTTATGAGTATCTCGATGGTAGTTTTTTTTTCTCGTCAAAACTCGAGGCTCTTGGTTTATCGGCAGGATTTTTTATTTCTCTGTTATTCGTGTTTTCTTTGCGTGGGTATTTTTTTTTTGTTAAATCTTCCTCGAGGAAGTCGTCGAGGCACGTCCGCAACCTGACTACTCCCAACGTCGACGGTCGACAGGCAAAGGCTTCGTTGCTCACTCGCGAAACAAGCTATACGAACGTTTTGGGTGGGACAACGAGACCGTAACGCGCACGCTTCCCTCAATCAATATCCTTCTCGCCTCCCTTCTTATCCCTCGTGTCGCTCCCTCCCAATTCCCTTCCTACAAATTCATTCTATTATTTCAATTTTTATTTTTGTCCGCTTTTCGTTTTTTTTTCTCTACTCGCGATGCATTCGCGACGATGAAAAAAAATGCACATGCTTGAGGCGGGATACTCATTTAGACAGGAAAAACATAAGCAATGTTGAGGGATTTTTTAAAGTAAGAAATAATAATTTTACAATTATCAAACTTTAGGTATACTTTAATAGTATATTTAAGTATACGAAACAATGTTTTTAATTAATTCATCATCAAAATGACGGAGCTGTGGCAGAGTGTTACAGCAAGGTCGCCGCGGGAGTTGCGAATCGGCGTGCAGTGTAGCTTCTCGTAGACTTTGATTTGCAAAAAAGTTCAAACATTTTTTCAGTTAGAACATGTATTTCTATGTGACGGTAATTAAAATAAAGAAAATGTAAATTTAAGAAAAAGGCACGCATTTACAAAAAAAAATCAACATTTCTGTAAAATGTGGATGAAAAAAGTCGTTTTTTTTTTCAATGTTTCAAAAACAATTGTCGTCAAGTAGAAGGTACCGATATTTCTACCGAGTTTCAACTCAATCGGCTTAATAGTTTTTGAGTAATCCTGCACGCCAATTTCGATAATGCAGTTTTGAGAAAAACGCGTTTGAAGTTCACGCCCGCTCCGAATCCGAGCGGCGAGGCACAGCGTTGACGGGCTGTAACGTTTGAAGTTTTTCAAATTTCGCTTTGAAATTTTAGGAGAATATTCTATATATATAATTCTATCGTTTAAAGAAAAAAAATCGATTTTTTTTATCGTTGTAAATGTATATCCCGCCTTAAGGAGCTGGGCCACAGTAACGGGTATAAAATCATGTGCGAATTTAACAATTTTTTTTCGTATGAAAAAGTGATTCACTCATAAAATTAATTACACATCTAACTAGTATGAATATCAAGCTGTTAGAAAAAATATATATTTTTTTGCGATGTAAAAATGGCCGACTACTAATATTTTCTTTTATCTTTTTTTTAGGCGCTTCGCGGCGTGACATTTAGCATCCACAATTTTTTACCTAGAACAAAATAAAAAATTATTGTTTTATTCAAAAGTTGTATGTATTTGAATTGAGTTGTAGGTATTTGAATGAATTTTGAACTGCTCATAAAATGAAAAGTTTTCGATCAATTAGAAATTCCTTACGTACTTCTCTGCGAAATGCAATAAGGAACATAACTTTGAAATTTGAAGTAAATCGAGTGAAAATTGTTGAAGTTATTTGTCACGCCAATTGGAAAAAAGCTGTTTCGAGAAAAACGCGTTTAAAGTTTTAGGTACTCTATGGCCGTGCTAGAGGTGGGCTTACGTTATACGCTCAAAGTCGATGAAAAAAAATGTCTTGCTATAAATCGAATAGTAACTTATTCTTATGATGACAAAGCATCGTTTTAGCGAAGAAAAAAAATCGATTTTTTGAAAATTCTACTGTGGCCTTACCCCTTAAATAGAGCATTTACGTTGCAACTGCGGAATACACTTTTTGAGAATGTTCGTATTTTGTTGTATTGGGTTTCTAATGGTTTTATTTTCATTCTTCCAGGTCTTGGTCTCACCGGTATTGGCCGGCTTGGCTGTCGGTATTGGAGTGCCAATTTTGCTGTTCTACGTTTACGGCGTCGTGCCGGTATCGTTATGCCGTAGCGGTGGTTGCGGTGTATCAACGAATGGTTCTGGCGTGAGATTCGAGTTCGACGACGAGAACGAACTCATGAGCGCACTTGGCGCACGAAACGTTGGAGGTGATTTAATTGAATGTACCACGGTCGAACCTCGATATAACGAATCTCTAGGGAAGTTCGTTATATCGAGATGATGTTCCTTGAAATGTTTAAGTGTGTGTGTGTGTGTGTGTGTGTGTGTGTGTGTGTGTGTGTGTGTGTGTGTGTGTGTGTGTGTGTGTGTGTGTGTGTGTGTGTGTGTGTGTGTGTGTGTGTGTGTGTGTGTGTGTGTGTGTGTGTGTGTGTGTGTGTGTGTGTGTGTGTGTGTGTGTGTGTGTGTGTGTGTGTGTGTGTGTGTGTGTGTGTGTGTGTGTGTGTGTGTGTGTGTGTGTGTGTGTGTGTGTGTGTGTGTGTGTGTGTGTGTGTGTGTGTGTGTGTGTGTGTGTGTGTGTGTGTGTGTGTGTGTGTGTGTGTGTGTGTGTGTGTGTGTGTGTGTGTGTGTGTGTGTGTGTGTGTGTGTGTGTGTGTGTGTGTGTGTGTGTGTGTGTGTGTGTGTGTGTGTGTGTGTGTGTGTGTGTGTGTGTGTGTGTGTGTGTGTGTGTGTGTGTGTGTGTGTGTGTGTGTGTGTGTGTGTGTGTGTGTGTGTGTGTGTGTGTGTGTGTGTGTGTGTGTGTGTGTGTGTGTGTGTGTGTGTGTGTGTGTGTGTGTGTGTGTGTGTGTGTGTGTGTGTGTGTGTGTGTGTGTGTGTGTGTGTGTGTGTGTGTGTGTGTGTGTGTGTGTGTGTGTGTGTGTGTGTGTGTGTGTGTGTGTGTGTGTGTGTGTGTGTGTGTGTGTGTGTGTGTGTGTGTGTGTGTGTGTGTGTGTGTGTGTGTGTGTGTGTGTGTGTGTGTGTGTGTGTGTGTGTGTGTGTGTGTGTGTGTGTGTGTGTGTGTGTGTGTGTGTGTGTGTGTGTGTGTGTGTGTGTGTGTGTGTGTGTGTGTGTGTGTGTGTGTGTGTGTGTGTGTGTGTGTGTGTGTGTGTGTGTGTGTGTGTGTGTGTGTGTGTGTGTGTGTGTGTGTGTGTGTGTGTGTGTGTGTGTGTGTGTGTGTGTGTGTGTGTGTGTGTGTGTGTGTGTGTGTGTGTGTGTGTGTGTGTGTGTGTGTGTGTGTGTGTGTGTGTGTGTGTGTGTGTGTGTGTGTGTGTGTGTGTGTGTGTGTGTGTGTGTGTGTGTGTGTGTGTGTGTGTGTGTGTGTGTGTGTGTGTGTGTGTGTGTGTGTGTGTGTGTGTGTGTGTGTGTGTGTGTGTGTGTGTGTGTGTGTGTGTGTGTGTGTGTGTGTGTGTGTGTGTGTGTGTGTGTGTGTGTGTGTGTGTGTGTGTGTGTGTGTGTGTGTGTGTGTGTGTGTGTGTGTGTGTGTGTGTGTGTGTGTGTGTGTGTGTGTGTGTGTGTGTGTGTGTATTAAATATAGAGATATTTTTTTAAAGAAAGAAAGGTGTTAATCCGAACAATTTTTACAAGCAGTTAGCAATTAGAGCATAATGTATATTATCATGCCATTGTATCAAGGTTTCGAGTGTTTATCGGAAGGGAATGGGCAAATATTCGTTATATCGAGGTTCGACTGTATTTGGAGAGAAAAAATTGTACGCGAATAGAAAGTTATATTGCGGTTCAGACATAGTCGGCGGTGCTTCCAGACTCTCTCTCTCTCTCTCTCTCTCTATCTTAGGCTATATAGTTAGGCTACTGGAAGGACCCAAAAATCAGGGTTATTTAAAAAATATGTATTTCGAAGGAATAAGTAAAATGATTGAAAAGTCGTTTGGACCTTAATTTGTATGTGAATTAAGGGATAACACCAGGGATAACAACAATTTCTTTTGGGTGTACAAAAAAAGGAATAGGATTTCTTTTGAGAGGGTTTATTTAACACATATTAAAGTATTTAAAAAAAATTCATTATAATTTTCATACAAAATGGCGGCGACAGAGCCCATTTTGAAAAACGTTTTTTTTACAAATAGCTTCACGGGAGGACGGTTTTCTCGTAAAGTATCAGACCTGGAACAAAAAATTTAAAAAATACAATCTATATATTATTAGCTATGGGACTACGTAGGGATTTTTTTTTTTCGATTTTTTTTAAAACCGCGCACTTTGAAAGAAATAAATCGATTTTTTGCCCAAAAAATAAGCAGTAAATTGTTGAAAAAAAAGTTTACATTTAATAACAAAAAAACGGCTACGTACTCCCATAGAGAATGTAATTGTGAAGCTACTATCAAAATTTCAAATCGACCCATGCAAGGGTGTTCGAGTAATTCGTCCTCCCAGTTTGAAAAAAGTGGTTTCAAGAAAAACGCGTTTAAAGTTGTACGAGGCGCCTGAAAGAAGTCCGAGGCGCTGCGGCAAAATCGATAATTGAACCTTTTGAAAAAAAATTCACTACAGCACCAATTGCATATTGTTTTTATGACCCCAAAGTATTCCTTAAGCAAAAAAAAAAAGATTTTCCCATAATTCTAGAGTGGTGTTGTCCCTTAAAGAAAAATGGTTAAAAAAATTAATTTTGAAGAAATAAGTAAGTTGATTAAAAAATCGTTTGGAAATTTATTTGTATGTACATTATCAATGTTGTGCACAAAATTTCGTAAAAAATATTGATATTTAAAAAGTTGTAAAGAATTTCGTGGACCTTTGAACGCGAAGGACTCAGCGGTGTACTTGATTTCGACCACCCGGTTGATCTGAAACAAAAACACGATTTTTTTCTTAAAAGAGATAATATTGGCTCAGACTTGACCGAGCTTTTTTTTGTTACTGTGTTTTCATAATGAAACAAAAATTTCAAATTGTTTTTTCGAAGAAAACTGACATCATTATTGTTAATAACTAATGAAGAAAAATTGTTAAGAGGAAAAACGTCGGTCAAGACTAAACTACTATCACACTGAATAAGTGTACCAAATTTCAATTAAATCCGGTCATTAGATGTCGAGAAATCGTGTACACCGTTTTGAAAAACGAAGCTTCGAGAAAAACACGTTTAAAGTTTTACCAGCAGTTATAATATCATTGTAATATATATATAATAGAGTTTTATTTGCACAACTTGTTATAAAGTTTTTTACAAAGTCTCTTTTCTTACAATCAATCTCATTCACGAACTTACACCTAACAACTTACGTCTAAAATTCTAACCTATATCCTAACCACTACTGATCGCTGTCGCTCTCATCTTTTTCCTCTTTTTTCATTTTTGCACATAATGCCTCTATTTCTTTGAAGTAGCGGCAAATTCCCACATTTATTTTCCCGCTTAACATATTAATGATCTCCCCCTTTATCGCAACCTCGTCAACTCCTTGTATCCACTCCTCCGCTTCTTTTCTTGCCTCTTTTGGCATCATTTCCCAGCCTTTTTTGCAAATTAGGAGGTGCTCCACCGTCTCAAATTTCTCCTCACAAATCCTGCACCGCCAATTTTTCTCCCCCTTCTTTCCCGTCCTCCATACATTTCCACATCTTATTCTTGCCCACAATTCTTTCTCCCTACCCTTCACTCCTTCCTCCTTCCAGTATTTCCATGGGCTTTCTTCGTTCTCCACCAAGTACTTGTATAAACTATTGTATGACGAATATCGTTGTAATAATAAGTATACGTTCAATCTGCGACATCTGCACCTTCCTTTTCAATTTGATTGGCCTCAAGTGACGAACGTGCGTTCGTCATTTTTACAGTAGCGTAACCCCTTGATAGTAGAATAACAGCCGTCGTCAAAAGTCACGACATGTCGAAGAAATGTCGATGATCTTCCTGGTTGAAATCAATCCAAAAGTCCACTAACTCGTGAATGTGCAATAATGAGTGTACTGTCTTACGAATGTTGAAAAATCAATCAGTTGCTAATTAGAATGTCTGTTCCGGACAGCCCTCCAGCTTAACGAAATTTATTTGCCAAATTGCCAATTTTCAGTTATTCGTGTAAATTGTTTTCTCGTTAGTTAAATTATACGAGGAGAAATACGCGTTCATAAAAAAAATAAGTTTGTTTTTCGGAGTTTAAACGCACAGTTGCAAAAAAATGTTCTTCGTTGCGGAGCATCGGAATAAACTTCGAAAAACACCGTTGGGTACAGTAATATGAATATCCATCATGTGTCCTAGCGAAATTGAGTTAGTGCGAAAGTCTCAACGAGCACCCTATTATTCCTTTGTTCGCGGAATGGCAATCTCCACAACAAGGTTATAGTTTCGAATTTTCTATACAACCGTATCGATACGGGCCCAAATTCAATAACGCATCTAAATTCAATAATGCACCTTGTGGCTTCGTATCAAAGTTTTACCGTCCGCACTTCCATCGAATGCTTTCATACGCGTTTCGGACAAACATTATTCGACAGCCGTAAGTGGTGCGTCTGTCGTTATCGGTTGACGAATATTACTCTCGCAAGGTCGTTCGATTCCCAATAAAGGAAAGATTTTCTTCTAACTTCTGCAGTCATGATAAAACGCATGCCATTTTTCTTATCTAACCATTATCATTCGGGCCTCTACGTCTACCTAGAGGCCCGAAAAAGGCCAAATTACGAAGTTTTTTTCTGGCAAACGGTTGGTGAAAAAGAAACGCATTTTTTTAAACACGTACATAAATTGAGAGCCTTTAAGAAAAATCACCAAAAAATACAGAAAAACAACTAAAACCTTTTTTCGCGACGTTTGGCGGTGGACACTCTCCAGGTTAAACGGTCCATCTAAAATCTAAAAACCAAACGGGTTATTCAAGTTAACAATGAATACGAGTCGTTGACGATCGTCGATTTTTAAATCATTTTTTTTAACCACGTGGCGACGAATTGAAACTTGAGCATACAAAATCTATGACAAAATACGTCATTTTTACGTAACTATTAAAAAATGAAGATCGATTTTTAAAGAGCGAGATCGTCAACGACCTTTGAATGTTTCTCATTGTATCTACTGTAAATTTGGGAACAATCCATCGAGTGGTTCTCGAGATATCATGTCCACCGACTTTGAAAACACTGTATCGAGAAAAACGCGTATAAGGGATCTTCTCACTTAAGACGCTAAAAAAGGATATTTTCATGATTTTTTTTGATACGTTTATATTATAGAAATTGATATCAAAGTTGTTGCACTTAATAAATACACTTTCGAAATACATTTTTTAAAGAATGTATTTATTTCAGTCACTATTTATAGACGAAAATGATAGTTAAAAAATGCCCTAAAAATTGTAGGTCTGCGTTGCTGATAAAATCTCGGAGAAGGATCATCCGAAATAAAAAAAATCAAACGGTTTTAGATTCAGTATGTTAACGGCTATAGCGCATATCATACAATTTTTGATATAGGCAAAAATAACAAAATGGCGGACATTTATCGAAAAAACAAAAAAAAGGTTCTTTTCACCGTTTTTTGCAAAAAAAAATAGTAAATATCAAAATTTTAAAAATCCTTGATATGCGCTATAGCTATAGTTGTAAGGATATGTGGTTAAAATTTCATAAGGATCGGTTCAGTAGGTTCGAAGATCTCATCAACAAGCCGACGAAAACGTCGTTTCGAGAAAAACGCGTTAAAAGTTTGTTTGTGTTACATAAATACATAAAACACATTTTTAAAATGTATTTATTAAGTGTAACAAAAAACAAAAAAATTCATGAAAATAGCCTCTAAAGTGAGAAGCCCCTTTCAACAACGTGGCGACGAATTGAACCTCGAGCATTCAAAATCTATGAAAAACGTCGTCATTTTTACGTAACTATTAAAAAACGAAGATTGATTTTTGAAAAGTGAGATCGTCAACGACCTTTAAATGTTTCTCATCGTGTCTCCTGTAAATTTTGAAACAATCCATCGAGTGGTTCTCGAGATATCATGTCCACCGACTTTGAAAACAGTGTTTCGAGAAAAACGCGTTTAAGGCGAGAAACCCCTTTAGGAGGGTGAAAAATAGGTATTTTTCGGAATTTTTTTAGAGGAGATAAAATAATCTGATCATTTTCAAATTTGGACATGAGTTTATTGTAACTTTCAAGTTAACATTTTTTTTTGAGATGACCAACAAAATGGCGGCGTTATCAAGGGTCTTCAGACGCCTGTTTTCCGCGACATAGAAAAGTGCTGCAGTTGTCACTCTTTTTCTGTTGATCTGAAAAAGATTTAATAGGTTTTATTCGTTTACTGACATATTAAGGGGAAGGATATACCTAAAAAATGATGAAAAAGTGCAAAATTGAACATTTGAGAGCCTTTTTACTCCAAAGTTCGAATTTTCGACCATTTTTTCGACATATTTGACCCCAAAAAAATTATTTATTTACACGCTACCTTTCAAACTTTAGGTAGTAGTATCGAGTTTTATTTGCACAACTTTTTCGCAAAGCTTTTTACAAAAATATGACAATTTCACAAACGAACTTTTCACTTATTATCTACTCCCTGCATTCCTACATTCCTCATTATTTTCACATTCTCCCTTTCTTCATTTATTTGTCCCCTTCGTCGATCTCTCCTTCGCCATGCTCCTTACTCATCTTTCTACATAATTCCTCTATTTCTCTAAAATACTCGCATATCCCTATTTGAATTTTTCCTCCCAGCATATTTATGATTTCCCCCTTTACTGCCAAATCATCCATTCCTTCCATCCACTCCTCTGCTTTCTTCCTTGCTTTCTCTGATACTAACTCCCTGCCTTTTTTACATATCATTAGGTGTTCCAATGTCTCATTTTTTCTTTACATATTCTGCACCTCCAATCCTTTTCTCCTTTCTTTCCCGCTCTTCCTATGTTGCCACATCTTAGCTTCGCCCATATTTCCTCGTCCCTACCCTTTACTCCCTCATCTGACCAATATTTCCATGGCATCTCGTCCTTTTCTATAATATATTTATACTTATCGTTATACGTCGATTTTCTAATTTTTTCTTCTTCCCTCCTTAAGATTCTGTTTTTTAAGTTTTCCCGTCCCTCTTCTATCTTTTCGTCTATTCTTTTTACTTCTTTTCGCTCCCTTATCATTGTTATTATATCTTCTATCTCCATATCTCTTAATACTTTCACCAGGTTTTTCCCCCATTTTGACGGGTCACCGTTTGTTATCGCTCTAATTTCGTCTATTAAACAAATTTTTGGCCACCTTGTCTCGTCCATTCTCATCACTTCTCTAATATATCTTGTCGCTCTTTCCCTTATCACATATTCCATAGTAAGCACTCCTAGCTCTCTCCTCCACATATAATTTGGCGTCGTTCTGTCCACTCCTAACGCCATCTTACAATACCTGCTCTGTATTTTTTCAAACACGCTTATTTCACAAACTTTAGGTATATCCTTCCGATAATATTACTGAGAGTAACCTCCCAAAATTTCATCCAAATCGGTCGATAACTTTTTGAGCTACAACACGAGCAGTTTATGAAAAAGTAGTTTCGAGATAATCGCGTTTAAAGTTTCAACATGTGACTCGCTATCTGACCGCATGCTGTCCCCGCGCTCTAGACTATATGCGATAACTCCGCAAATATTCAATATTTCGAGTTTTCCTTTGGTCAGTATATCCTTTAGGTATCATACTTTCGAAACATGTAAAAAAAATCGATTTTTTGAAAATTCTAAAGGGATTTCTCGCCTCAAAGTTTGAAGTATGCTGCTGCTACCGTTCGCCCGGCCGACTGTTAGAACCTGTAGTTCATTCACTCTTAGGAATATTTCGAAGAAATTTTCAGGGAACGTAGCTAAAAAGTGATACTATCGAATAAAAATATTTTTTAAAAAGCCAATTTTTTTACCCATTTAGCTAGATGTAGCCCGTTAATTTTTTGGCTAATGCGAATTTTTCAGACGCTGCATCGATAGACGTCACGAGTCATCGCGGTGGTAATCCATCGATCGGCGAGGCGTCCCTTTCGCTGGGTAGTGGCAGTCAGTTGGAAAAATTGGGACGTGAAAATGACCGCGAAAGTGCGAGTAACGTTGCGCTCGCCGGTACGAGCCTGGCGGGAAGCATAGCGTCGAGTGTACTTCCCGGTGGTCAGAGATTAGAGGTCCAAGCCGATGTAACCTCAACACAGAGATTCAGCTTATGCAGCGAGACGGCGTCAGCGGCAACCAGCCTTTCCGAAAAATCCGTAAACGCTTCGATCGCGCTCGACGATGGGGCAGCATCAACGCGTGCATTGGCTGGCTCGGTTCTCAATTTTAAGGTAAGCGCTCCAAGCAATAAGCGCTCCCTTTTCATCAATGCAAAAATAGAACAGTCTGACGTCAACCTGTTCCTTTATTCGGTGTCAGTCGGAAAGTAAATATTCTCGAGGTAAACGGAATCGTGCCAATGAAGTTCGATTGGGTTGTAAAAAAACCTGCCTAGTGCTTCTCGGTAAACGCATAAAGTAGAGTTTTGGTCGTCATTCGTTTGTGCAATCATTCGAAGGATTAATGTTTATTACAAAGGAACTAGGAAAAAGCGGGCAGTGAAGGGGTAACACCACCGTAAGGTTTTTAAAAAATTGATTTTTCCATTGACTCAAGGTAGTTCGGAAGAAAAACGGATAAATATTCGGAAGTGTAACTCCCGCTAAAAAGAGACTGTACATTTTTTTATTAATTCTTTATGATTATAAAACTTTATATTAAGTTATATTTTAATGGCGCATAATGTTTTCAATACATTAACATTTTTTTCGGTAAGATGTAAACATGCAAATACAATGTGCGAATATGTCACCAATATACTGAGCAACACCAAAGTAAACACACTAATATACATCGTGACTTAGGTAACAACATTTTCGAAAATATTCAGTTTGTATTTCACAATGGAGTGTTTGGGTTTGTTTGGGTGAAAAAAAAATCAGCTCGATTCTGACAGGAGTGACACGTCGGAATATTTACCGAAAAACCGGAAGTCAAACTGACGATTTTAACGATTTCAATTTTTTTTTTTTCGAATGTTTAAAATACATGGAATTTAATCTCTTAAAAAAGTATTTTTATTTTGGTACCCATTAGAATAAAAATGCATGATTATTTTCATAAATACTTACAATCGGCATTGGTTATTGAGCACTCGGTTGATCATTATCGACTTTACTAGTGAGTCGAAGTTTTAAGCAGTTGGCAACTCTACATAACCTCACTTTAGAAGAATTCAAAGATCACCTCTCAACGACTCGAGAAATGTCAAACCATGGCACAATTACGTGTGAGTCGTCGTTTATTTTTTTACAGAAAATTGATCTACTTTTGTTCACGCAAATAAATAATAAGACATTGATTGTGCAGTTTTTTAAGTTTCATCTTCTTCAGGTAAATATACAGAACGACAACAGAAAGAAATTTTAAAGTTTTCTAAATAAAAATGTTTACAGCCGTTCTTCATATGTATATTTGTATACGTAATAATCAATTTAAAAAAAATAAGATCTGCAATCAACATATTTTTATTCATTTTTTATCCTTCGTTTTATTATTACGTTTATTCTATTCTTATTGTATTTAGCATGATCTGCAGCGTAGGCATTCGGCGACATTCATATCGCATTCTGCGTGAATTGCCGTCTAGGAATTTCCCCTAGCAGTCACAGCTGACGCTCCGATCACCGTTTAGAGAGAGACAGATGCCGCATAGCAAAATTTAATAATTTATTGTGCAAAAATTACACGGTGGATCAGCTACAATTTTCGCAGGTGAATTCCGTATTAATCGAAGATTCGAATAAGAAGTTTTGTTTGTTGGGTCAAACGACTAAATTTTACGTAAAGTTATCATCAAACAATCCATCGAGTGGTTCTCGAGATATCATGTCCACAGTCTTCGAAAAAATGTTTTTGTTGGTTTTCTGATTTTTGGTGATTTTTTTAAACGCTCTCAGTATATGTATCCTTGTCTTTAAAAAAATGCATTTCTTTTTCACCAACCGTTTCCCAAAAGAAAAATTCGGCTATTTTTTCGGGCCTCTAGGTAGATGTAGCCACGTAAGGCGGCATATACATTTTCAACGATCAAAAAATCGAATTCTTTTTTTTCTTCTTTAAACGACAGAACTATATATGTCGAATATTTTGCCAAAGTTTTTCGAAAAACTACAAACGTTACAGCCCGTCAACGCTGTGCTTCACCGCTCGGATTCGGAGCGGGCGTGAACTTCAAACGCGTTTTTCTCAAAACTGCATTATCGAAATTGGCGTGCAGGATTACTTAAAATCTATTAAGCCGATTGAGTTGAAACTTGGTAAAAATATTGATAATATTGATACCTTCTACTTGACGAGAATTGTTTTTGAAAAATCGGAAAGAAAACTATTTTTTTAATCCACATTTTACAGAAATGTTGCGTGAAATGTTGATTTTTTTTTGTAAATGCGTGTCATTTTCTTAAATTTGCATTTTCTTCATTTTAATTACCGTCACATCGAAACTATACATGTTCTAACTGAAAAAATGTTTGAACTTTTTTGCAAATCAAAGTCTACGGGAAGCTAGACTGCACGCCGATTCGCAACTCCGCAACTTTGCGACAGCTCCGTCATTTTGATGATGAATTAATTTAAACAAATTGTTTTGTATACTTAAATATACTATTGAAGTATACCTCAAGTTTGATAATAGTAGAATAATTATTTCTTAGTTTAAAAAATCCCCCAATATTGTTAATTTTTTTCCTGTCTAAATGTATATCCCGCCTTAAGATAAAGGTGAAAAAATCTTGCAATTATCACTTTTCTCCGGTTTGAAAAAAATGTGTTGAAGAAAAACTAACGTGCTATAAAAATTTAAAAAGACTTTTTCAACGATTTTTTGAATCCACTCAGAATATATTTTCACACTGAAGAAAATAAACTTTGGTTTGATTCAATAGGTGATTTAGTTTTTTGCTATCACGCCCGCCAATTTCGAAAAATCGTGAAAATGAAAACTGGAGTAAACGCGCTTTAAAGTTTTCAACAGGAGGAAATATCAATATCAAATATCAATCGCTTCTCTGCTTTTGGCCTTCTATCTTCGAAAATATTTACAATTGGCCTCTGTAACTTCGTAAATATATTCTTGCATAGTTTATCTATCGATTAAAGCAATTAAAAAAAAAACGATTTTTCGGACTATCTAATTCAGGCAAAATTTAAAATGTTGACTTTTTGATCTGATCATCTTCAACTTCACAGGTGGATGGGAATTCGAGTACCGGTGGTAGAAGCGCGGACGAGACATCGGCCGGTTCGAATCTACCGTGCCAGATGGAAACTGCCGGCCAGGCAGCGTCCTTGTCCTCGCTCGAGGAGATCGCTCCGGGTCTTGCGAAGCGGGCACGTCGCAGGCCCACTCTCGATCGCCAGCACAGCGATTCGAGCAGTTGGACGGTATGCGGTGAGGACGGTGGCTCCGAACGAGTACGTTTCGACGACCACGTTAGCTTCATCGAGGCCGATCAGGAAAGCAGTCCGGGCAATTGTTCGACGAGCAATAGAGGCCCGTCGAGACGAAAGCGCAACACCAAGGACAACGATCAAGAGGCGGAGGCTCAAAAGTCATCAAGGTCCGTTTTTCCCTCCCTCAAAGTGCAACAAACGCTAAATATCGCCTACATTCTTCATCTATTCAATGCTAGCCGAACTTTTCGTTACTCCTTAGAGATTCCCTGATAAAAAGGAAAACTAAATTTGCACAATTCGCGATCTCCAAAAGTCTCGGAGCCGCCCACGGCCTAAGGTAGAAGCTCTACGACGATAGTCAACTTTGTCAGAATACATTGATAACAATAGACAAGCTTAAAAAGACGAAAAATTACTCGAGATTCTGCTGTGTTCCGGGGTGCAAGACGAATAATAAAAGTGAATTGTTGTTCGATAAGCCACCTAAAGATAAAGTCTACAAAAAGTGATTGTCGGCTCTGAAAATGATTCTCTTTAAGGGGTTATATACAGTCAGGAGGCCCAAAAAGATCGATTTTTCAAGAATTTTTCTTGAGAAGACCTTTAAATCTATTAACGTAAAAATTTGTACACATATTATGGTAACTTTTAACAGTATTTTAATATTTTTTATTTGTAAAAATGATTCTTTTGAAAGCTGTTATAGCTGATCTCCGGGAGCACCTCTAAAAAAAGCGTCTTGCGGTGAGCACGATATCTCTGGACTGGATCAACTAAAATGAAAAAAATAAAAAAATATTTCGTTAATATAATGGAATATCCTGTAATTGATCGAAGGAATAAGCAAAATAATAATTTTTGGCAAAATTGCGGCTTCACAAAAAAAATCGATTTTTGACAAAAAATTAGGCCTTACATTGTTTATAAAATGGAAAATATTTATCGGTGAGAAAAAACCTTCGATTAATTACTAAAAAATATACTTGAAAAGATTGTGTTAAAATTTGAGACTGATCGGTTCAGCCGCTTCCGAGAAATCTTGCTCACCGACGTTAAAAACACAGTTTTGAGAAGAACGCGTTTAAAGTTTCAAAAGCACTTTCGAATGCTCTGACACGTCATTACAAATTTGCGTGTAACTTTGAGGCTATTGGCCGGATTGTCAAGACATTTTCCGTGTGTGTACTTAAATATATGTACAGTAAGAAAGAAGAATATCGATTTTTCGAAAATTTTAACTGTATATAGCTCCTTAAGGCGAAGTAGAAGACCTACCATGTGACATATGAGTGTGAGAGAAATGGCTGAAATTTTCGAACACAGATCTCTCAGAGATGAATAATATGTAGGGCAAAAAGAAATCATCAAGTTCTGCGTCAGGGAATTCTCCAGAGCCTAATGCTTCGTTTTTCCTAAAAAAATGTTAACATCTATGAGAAAATTGGGTTGGAAAATTGTGAGGTTATGTTGACCTTGTACATGCCCTTAAGCCATCATGGGGCGTTTGTAGTCACTCCACAAGATGTTTTCGTTCCAAGTTTGTATCTTTACAAACAACAAATCGAGCAATATTGAATGTTATGTCTGTTATATGCTATGTGTAAATATAATTTCAGACGTCCCTTGTGAATAGTATACTCTGAAAAATAGAATCACTCCACCTCGAAACCTGCAAGTGGCTCTCATAACCTCAAAAACTTAAATCCAGAGCTGAAAAAGAGCAGTAAATAGATTATTAACTGCAGTAGCATCTTCACAATCTACCATGGAGGTAAATTCATTAGACAACTCTCAGGAAATCAAGAACGAAGTGATTGTTTCCGTTTGGGCCGATACTTTGACATGCTGTTAAAATTTGCATCGTTGCAACACATCTCAAGTTCTCCTTTGCATTTTCCTTTCCTCGTTTTTATCGTTACATAAGATCTTTTTTTATAAATTTACATTGTAGATCGCTAAAAACGTATTTTAAAACCGGTCGAGCGATTTTTGTAAGCCAAATCTACCAAAAGAAATGGAAGCAATCCAGAAAAATAAACTTTCATTGCATTCCAACGATGCAAACTCCAGCCTCATACTTTGACCGTCCATATTAAAATATCGCTCCGCCACCTCCAGGACGATGACCTCCCCAATAATATTTCGCTAATTTCTAATTACGTTTAACATCTTTATTCTTCGTTAAATATAATCCTTCCGTCGCAGGAGTTCCAACGGTGATTTAAACGCCGAGACACCGAGCCTCGGCGACGATGTCCCCCGAGAGCGGGTCAACGTGGCAGCTTTGCGAAACGTATTCTTCCACAATTCCACCGTTTGCACGGATCGCGATAAACGGTTACCCGTTATCGAGGAGCCATTTCCAGTTATCGCCCAGCCCGTCACCGTACGGACCTTGTCGCTTTGTACTCAAGTTGCCGTCGAGACCAACCAACCAACCGACGACAACGCCAAATGCTGAATAAAAAAAAGAATAACTCCGAGAGACAAAAATGCAAACAAACAAATAATCAAAGACTGAGCATTCACGCAATGTTTGTTAACGCGAGACAAACAAGACAAACGTACTCATCGATATATCAACGCTATATAGGAGGCGTTCAAACGTAACGACGAATATGCACTTACATACCTACGTATATATATATACGAACGTCCACACATATACATATGCATATTTGCATGTATGTGCGTGCATAGGTAGGGTATATGTATATATGTGTGTATATATATATGTATATATATATATATATATATATATATATATATATATATATATATATATATATATATATATATATATATATATATATATATATGATGTTAAAAGTGTGCTTGCGACTATACGGGAAAACGATGTACATATTTAGTACGATTATTACTCTCAGCATTTCTAGCTCGTCGACTGTGACCATATTACTTTTTATCAAAGTATATAAAGTTAAAAAAAAACCGGATACATCGAACGAGACTCGTGTAAATGTACATGAAGCTAAACTCGTTAATAAGCTAAGCGTAGAGGATGAGAGAAGTCGGGAAAAGGGGGGAAAGGGATGTATTCAGTACCGCAAATTATTCGTTGGATACTCGAGAGTTCGGCGTTACGTCGGGTAAAGAAAAGCCACGGTTTGTTTGTATCGACGGGTAACAGCGGCGTGGGAACATTTTATATATCCTTACCTATATGTGCGCTTGATTCGAACGATGCTGTCGGCGAGACAAAAGTATTAACAGGGTGAAAAAAAAAACACATTCTACACGTGTAACGCGAATTCTTGCGACTGAACAACATTTTATTAAAAAGAACAACACACACGCGCGTGCGCTCGTGAGAGCCGAAAAAAAGCATCGGAATTTTACATACTGCGATATATAAAATACATCTACATTTTGCTCAAGATAAATTGCGAAACGAATTGAACGTGCTGTATTTTTTTTCCTTCAATTTTTTCCTGCTGGTTTTCTGTGCATATGGGACTGCAAAAGAAAGTGACGCGGCTTGTGGTTGATGTTGAGGTTAGCTATGATTGGTGGCGATGTTATCAGTTGAAGACAGCTTTTGATGGCGATAATGCTACGAAGTTATTGGCGCTTTTGACGAGAATGGGTAAATAGATGCGTACAGACTAGTCGAGACGAGGAAGGCAGCTTCGCGTGGCACCGCCTCGCACTATGTGGACGTGCCTCGCTTGCTCACTCTGAACAGGTTAGGAGCACTGGCATCATTATCGTTAAATTGTGCACCGTGTTGCCGATGACAGTTTCTCGTAACAGGCGATTTCCGTATTCCATAGGATTTTTATATAATTTCTTCTGCCGGATACATTTGCTTTTTTTACCATTCGTTGAGGGGAGAGTAGGGGTTTCAGCGTGAGAAAAAAAAAACACTTTTTTGCGAATTGTTTTCATCTATATGGACAGAGTAAATTTATTGAAACCTTTTGTACATTGTTAAGTGTCATTTCAAGAACATTCCGTGAAATTTGTACGCGAAAATATCCACAAACAAGCCGGTGACAAAGCTTTTCCAAGAACGCCTTTGGAAAAACACGATTTGCGGTGTTCACTGTATCTCAGCTAGAAATTATCTGAAATCAAGTACCATTAAAATTTAGTCAAAGTATCATCAAATCCTCCCCCCTACGGTCGTTTATAATTTTTTTTTCATTTCTAAATTTTTGGTGGTCATGTAAAGTGAAAAGTGCTATTTTTCACGAAAAATTCCACCATTTTGGGGGTGGAAAACCCCCTCAATGTAAAAAAATCTCAAACTAACCGTTGGGGGGAGGTATTTTATATGTAGAAAGTGTATACCAAGTTTGAAATAAATCGGTCATGTAGTTTTCAAATGGCAGTGAACACGGACTTTGAAAAAGTGGTTTCGAGACAAACGCGGCACCGGCTTGTTTGTGGATATTTACGGGTACAAATTTCACGGAATGTTCTTGAAATGACACTTAACAATGTACAAAAGGTTTCAATACATTTACTCTATCTATATTGATGAAAAAAATTCGCAGAAAAGTGTTTTTTTTTCACGTTGAAACCCCTACCCTCCCCTGAAGGCGGAATATACATTTAGACAGGAAAAAACAAGCAATATTGAGGGATTTTTTTAACTAAGAAATAATTATTCTACAATTATCAAACTTTAGGTATACTTTAAAAGTATATTTGAGTATACAAAACAATTTAAAAAAATTAATTCATCATCAAAATGACGGAGCTGTGGCAGAGTGTTACAGCAAGGTCGCCGCGGGAGTTGCGAATTGGCGTGCAGTCTAGCTTCCCGTAGACTTTGATTTGCAAAAAAGTTCAAACATTTTTTCAGTTAGAACATGTATAGTTTCTATGTGACGGTAATTAAAATGAAGAAAATGCAAATTTAAGAAAATGGCACGCATTTACAACAAAAAATCAACATTTCTGTAAAATGTGGATTAAAAAAGTCGTTTTTTTTCCAATTTTTCAAAAACAATTCTCGTCAAGTAGAAGGTACCAATATTATCAATATTTCTACCAAGTTTCAACTCAATCGGCTTAATAGTTTTTGAGTAATCCTGCACGCCAATTTTGATAATGCAGTTTTGAGAAAAACGCGTTTGAAGTGCACGCCCGCTCCGAATCCGAGCGGCGAGGCCCAGCGTTGACGGTCTGTAACGTATGAAGTTTTTCGAATTTTGCTTTGAAACTAGGAAAATATTCTACATATATAGTTCTATCGTTTAAAGAAAAAAAATGAAATCGATTTTTTGATAGTTGTAAATTTATATCCCGCCTTCAATTTCGTTGTGTTAGGAAAAAAAAGTTACTGCGGTAGATGAGACTCGTACGTGTGATAGCATTTGGGCTTTTGATGATAGGCCTCCGAAGTAACTCTTGTGGCGCACCCTTGCGGCGAGTTTTGGCAAAACTTGGATTGGTTTTCGTCTGCTAGTGCAGTATGCCGGTCGCCATTTAAATCAGGTGTTTGCGTGAATGACAGTACCGCGTGTGACGTTTACGTTGTAAAAACAGCGTAAACAAGCATTATAAATTAATAAACGTGATAGGTACTCGATCGGTTGAAGGCGCTAATCACAAATGTTGTGTTGAGGGTTGTCCCCACACGGAAGTGAGGAATCCAGAACTCCATTTTTATGGTTTTCCGAATCGACGTTGCTTTTAGGGCGAAAGGAAGTCATGAGGATACATTGAAATCCGCAAGTAATCGTTATTACTTCCATCACACTATTTTATTTTATTTACAAGCACATTCCATTTACAATGTAAGATCTTCAATCGATGATGCTTGCTCAAGCCTAGCTCTTTCGTGTTTGTGCCGGTTTGACTTAACCGCCATGCGCCAATCCAAGTTTTGCCACCGGCAGCCGTTACGGGGCGCCACCACGAAAGTTACTTCGGAGGCCTATACTGGCGTGCCTCGGATAACTTACGGCTCGGGCGGTCTGGACACGGCTAATGGCGTTGATTCAGATACGAGGCTTTTGAGCGTGCTGGCTCTGGCGAATGAAGTCGGAAATCACGACGGTGCAAAATCATTGAGGGGCCTTATCACTTTAGACGCTAAAAAAGGCTATTTTCATGAATTTCTTGATATGTTTATATTATAGATATCGATATAAAAGTTGGGATAAACTTCCGAAAAACTGTTACACCCGATTTGGCTGAAATTTTGCACAGTTCCATTTAATATATAAAGACATCGCCCAAAGGGTTTTTTGGCGCATTCCGATAGTTCACCAGAAATCGAATTTAAAAGTTAATTTTTTAGCCGCACGAGTATATCTATATCGCTCGCCACGGCCGATCGATATCCCCACTCCTCCGACTTCACTGGTGGCTAGCGTGCCGCGCTTCCGTGGCAGATTGCCTAACCGTTCATTCATACCGGTTTTATAACCAAAAAACTAACCGTTGTATTTGAACAAAATTCTGCCGACTTTCTAACCGTGTTTTTGACCACTACCCGTGATTTGCTCAAGTTCGAAAGATGGTTAGAAAGTCGGTTTGAAATTCGAATTACAACCCTGCCGAAAAGCAACCACTTGTAACCAAATTTATAACCGTATTTATAACCACTATCTGTGATTTGCTCAAGTTAGAAAGATGGTTAGACATATGGTTGTAAATTTGAAATACAAGCCTGCAGAAAAGCAACCACTGGTAACCGTATTTATAACCACTATTCGCTTTCTAACTTAACGGAGACTTTGTCCTTGGAGTGCCATATTTCAGGTGTTTACATTTTATTTTTCTTAAAGGAAACGAGTAAAGCTTTTTGAGTGCGGTTTTTTTTCTTGCTTTTATTCATGATATCATGGAGCCTAGATACCAGGAGGTTCAGCGGCAATGCAAAGGCGCTGAAAAAAGCGTCCCCGAAAATGTCCCGAAGTGATGGCGCTGGGGTGCAGCGACACCTATATATATGGTAATATATTGGTCAACGAGGTGAAAGTGATCGGATGAGTTTCTAACCTCACGACAGACCGATCGTGACATCAAACGTCGAAATATCCGCCGATTCATAATTTCCTCATGACGGTTCGGAAAAAAACGCAAAAGCGAGAAAAGATATCAAACTCAAACTCAAAATGGCGGCGATACAGCTTATCTAGAAAAACGTGTTTTTTTTACATATAGCTTCACGGGAGAACGGTTTTCTCGTAAAATATAAGACCTGAAACAATAACCAAAAAAATGATAATTTATATATTATTAGCTATGAGACTACCTAGAAATTTGCTTTCAAATTTTGCAAAAGTAGCGCACTTTGAAGGAAATAAATCGATGTTTTGCCAAAAAAAGCAGTAAATTGTTTATAAAAAGAAGTTTACATTTAATAAAAAAACGGCTATGTACTCCCATAAAGAATATGATTGTGAAGCTGCTATCAAAATTTCAAATCGATGCATGCAGAGATGGTCGAGTAATCCGTCTTCCGAGATCGAAAAAAGTGGTTTCGAGAAAAACGCGTTTAAAGTTGTACGAGCAACTGAGCGCGCGCTCCGAGGCGCTGCGGCCAAATCGATAATTGAACCTTTAAATTAAAAAAATCGCTACAGGCCAATTGCATATTGTGTTTATGACACCAAAGTGTATTTAGGCAAGAAAACGTCTTTTCAAAATCCTAGAGTGGTGTTATCCCTTAACACGAATGAGGGTTAGGTACATTATCTGTGATCTGTCTTAGATCGCACCCATGTTTAGCGTATATCTATATACATGTAGGTGCCGGAGCACCCCAGCGCCATCATTTCTTGTTCTCGTTTTGGGGACGAGTTGAAAGGCCTCGCTGAACCTCCTGGTATCTAGGCTCCATGCATGATATACAGAACGTTAAAAAAAAATTTTTTAAACCAAAATGGCGGCCGTTGCACCTCCGCGAAAACAGGTCCTGAAATCGCGGGAGGTAAACGGCTGACATCACTGCCCCCTCTTTGTTGATCTGAAACACAAATTCAAAGCATATTATCAATCTGTGACCCTTTGGTCATGGAATGACGGATGGGTTTTTCGTTTAGTACAAATTTCGGATAATGGCGGCAATTTAAAAAAAATCGAATTTTCGCGATTTTTTCGCATAAAAAGATAAACAATAAATGCAAAAATGTATCTATCGAAAAAACGATCCGTCATTCCGTGAAGACATATTTTCTGAGTATGCTCTCCAAATTTCAGGTCGATATGTTAATTACAGCGGTCAGGAGAATGTCAGCCATTTTTAAAAACGTGTTTTCGAGAAAAACGCGTTTAAAGTTTTGTAATGTGTTTACACAAATGTGTTTATAATTACCGCTAATGGGCAATGCCTGGTCCATAGAGGCATCCCTCCTCTTCTTTTAGCTGCTCATGTTGAGCTCAAATTGATTTTTTGAAAATTTCAAGGACAAAGCCTCCCTTAAGCGAATCACGAATAGTGGCTATAAATACGGTTATAATTTTGGTTACGAGTGGTTGCTTTTCGGCAGGGTTATATTTCAAATGTCCAACCATATTTCTAACCATCTTTCTAACTTGAGCACATCACAGATGGTGGTTATAAATACGATTACAAATTCGGTTACAAGTGGTTGCTTTTCGGCGAAGTTTTAATTCAAGTTTCAAACCAATTTTCTAACCATCTTTCTAACTTGAGCAAATCACGGGTAGTGGTCAGAAACACGGTTAGAAAGTCGGCAGAATTTTTTCCAATTCCAACAATTCGAAAAATCTAACCGTTATCCAGTGGTTATGTAAACTGCCAGGCTTACCCCTGCAAGTATATCTATACTGCAGGGGTAACCCAAACAAACAAACCCAAACACACAAACTCAAACAAAAAAATTCGATATCACGTAAACTTTTGGAATGCGCCAAAAATCCCTTTGGGGGATGACTTTATATATTAAATGGAACATCTGTGCAAAATTTCAGCCACATCGGGCGTAACAGCTTTTCGGAAGTTCACCCCGCGCTTTTCTCGATACGTTTTTCGACGGCTTGTTGATAAAATCTTCGAAACTACTAAACCGATCCTTACGAAATTTCAACCTCATATTCTTTACAACTATAGCTAGCGCGCATCTCAAGGATTTTTTCAAATTTTAATATTTACTTTTTCTTTGCCGAAAACGATGAAAAAACAGTTTTTTTTTGTTTTTTCGAAAAATGTCCGCCATTTTGGTATTTTTGCATATATAAAAAATCGTATGTTATGCGCTATAGCCATTAACATACTGAATCTAAAACCGTTTGATTTTTTGTTTCGGCTGATCCATCTTCGAGATTTCATCAACAGCGCAGACCTACAATTTTTTAGGACATTTTTTTAGCTACCATTTTCGTCTATAAATAGCGACTTAAATAAATACATTTAAAAAAATTGTATTTCGAAAGTGTATTTATTAAGTGTAACAACTTTTATATCAATATCTGTAATATAAACCTATCAAAAAAATTCATGTAAATAGGCGTTTTGGGCGTCTAAAGTGAGAAGACCCCTTAAGGGAGTTACCTTCGAGCGAAAAAAAAGATGCTGTTTTTCATTACTTTTTTTAAAGGGAACATTTTTTCCCCATTTATGAGACTTAGGGTGTTTTATTACTACTTTTAGCTGTTACATGGTATTTTTTTTAATGTATCTTTAAAAATGACAGAGGTATGGTACGGTCTTCTGAACGCGTTACGACGGATGTTGTCAGACGACGTGACACGTAGCGTCAGCGGGATTAAACCGAAAAAAAAACAAAGATTTTTCTTTCGTTAAGGGATCATCACAGTGTAAAATTAAAAAAAAAAACGTTTTTTCCGCATTTTCCGATTGTATAGACGGTTATAAACACGCTGTTTAATTTTTGGGGCGAAATTCGAATTATTCCGGTTGCTACAGCCTTCCTCAGAAAAAGGGATTCGACCAGCTGCGTGAGAACTGGCGCGTAAGGACGCTTTTTTTCTCGAAATGTCGTTTTTCAAAACGGTGTACACTCTCAAAGGAAGCGTTTTCAAGCTATCCATCTCAAATTTTGACATAACATTCTTACCGCCATTCTTTATTTTACTATGGAAGCTTTTTTAAAATCTTCATATTTTTTTTTAACGGAAAACTCGAAAAAATAGGCTAAATTCGATATTTTTTTTTAAACCGCCACCATTTTGTCAATTTTGATTTTTAAAAACCTCCATAGCAATATAGCGGCTTTTGTACTGTTTAATAATATTTTTACAAATTTTGTTTCAGATAATATTAACGGCCACATTCGTGTACACCGTGAGGACTCCTTTTTTCGAAGACATTTTCAACCGTTAAAAAATAAAAATAAACGTTTAAGAATTTATTTTCTGTTTTTCAAGAGTGCTTTGATTTGACACAAAAAATCAGACTGATTAGCGTATTTTATGCATCGAAGAAAATTGCGACCATCAGCTATTTTTCGACCCTTTTGATTTACACTGTGATGATCCCTTAACACTCACACGCAGAATATGAACCAAGAAAAAGTGAGAAATGTTGAAAATCGATGAAATCGTACGCTTTGAAACAAAAAGAGTCAATTTTCGCGAAAAAATAGCTACATTTTACGATAAAAAAATACTTGTTTTTTAATTTCCGAAAACATTTAGGGTCATGTTTTAGACAATAAAGTTAGCAAGATTTATACCAAATTTCATCAGAGTTGGTCGATTAGTTTTTTGCTATACGTCATGCCAGTTTTGAAAATGCAGTTTAGAAGATCATGCCATACCTCCACCAATTTGAAAGAAAAATAAAAATATATATATATTTACCATGTAAATTCCAAAAGTAGTAATAAAACATACTCAAAAACATATTTCATTTCGTTAAATTACTCTTCTGAAAAACGGGTTTTGTCGATACAAGCAATTTGTTATTTTTTCATCTCGTTATATTCAAATTCTAGGTAAAATTGCGCGAATGTAAGGATCAAACCAAAAGTGCGTCGATTTATTGAATAAGTAGCTATTGAAATTTTGAAAACAATTGGAATTCTATTGAAGTAGGTAGCATTTTTTATACGTCGATTTTCAGTTAAAATATTAATTGTATATATTTGTGAAAAAAAACCATTGAATTTCTAAGGCCCAATCTCTTTCAACAATGAACTTTATTTCTACTTTTGTGTTTTTTACATAAATGGGAAATAAATGAACAAGTGATACCAAGGCATATTGACTGGCACCTGATTCTAAAATGTGTAAATCAATAAGAAAAAAAAAACAAGTCGAAATAAATCTATGGCTGGAAATAGTAAAACTCACAGATACTTCATGCAGCTCTTATTGCCAAATACTCTACGATATAAATATTTTCACAGAACTCAAATAAATTCATACTAATTGAAAATGGCCAGGGTTACGCAACAAAAGTCTCATGCGAAAAGCCCCAAATCTATACATATCACAAATATATATTTGTCATTTGTCTCATGGACAAGTAACCATTTAAAAATTAGTGATTACAGGATCGAGTAATCTTGGAAAAACTACATATGACACTGTCCAGAACTTCTCGAAATAATTATTCTTGCTTTTGAGCCAAAGTTCAGTTCAGTTTTGAATTCCGTCCGACAGTCTCGAAACATTCAAGTTTGTCCACAGGCTGCAAATGCAGGCTGCATTACTGCAAATAATTGCATTATCATTGAAAGAATACTACAAATTAGATGCAAATTTTGAAAAATCGCTCAATTATTCGAAAAAAAAGTTTTACGGAGCAAGGTTTGATCGAGTTTCGGAGTATATATTATTTGGCACAGCCTAAATAACGCTACCAAACTTTATTCAAGGATTGAGGCTACTGTGAAAATAAACAATCGATCGTGGTTTGAGGCAACTCAAATTGAAGAGGAAGGTGTAACATATGGTGCAGGAATCGCAGATTGAAGGTAAACTTATGGTTACAACGATAGAACTGCTAGGAAAACTTGTAACGCGTTTTTCTCGAAATTGTGTTTTTCAAAACGGTATACACGATTTCTCGACATCTAATGAACGGATTGACTTAAAGTTTCGTACACTCATTCAGTGTAACTATAGTTTAGTCTTGACCTACGTTTTTCTCCTTAAATTTTTTTTTTCGTTAGTTATTAACAATGTCATTTTTCCTCGACAGATCGAAAAAAAATTCAATTTTTTCATGTTAAAACTTGACCAAGTTTTTTGTGTCTTGTTTAAATTATCAAAAAAATCGATTTTTAGAGGGAAACCGACGCTTTTGTTCATAATTAATGGAAACATTTTTTAAGAAAAATATTATCTTTCATTTAGATGTATAGATCCAATATCCAATTTTTCATAGATATATAGATCCAATATTATCTGTTTCAAGAACAAAAAACTCGTTTTGTTGTTTCATATCAAGCGGGTGGCCAAATTCAAGTGCATAACTTTTTAAATTATTAATATTTTCGAATGAAATTTGGTACACAATCAATCAATCAATAGAGTCTTATTTGCATAACTTTAAAAAAGTTTTTTTACAAAACTTATACAATGTCAGAAAATAAAGATTAACAAATCTTATAAGCTCTGCCGTTTCATCCTCATTCATGCATCTGTATACCTTACAACTGCTTACCACTCGCCTAAAAACCCATTCATTTTTCCCCTCTCTCAGTCTCTCATTTCAAATGAAATTTGGTACACAATTTTGTTAATGTACATACAAATAATCGTCCAAACGATTTTTTAATCTTAGTTTGTCGAAATTATTTTTTCCAAACACTGATTTTTGGGTCATCACAGTAGCCTGACCCCTTAATTATATCTCGCTCAGTATGATAACAATTTAAAGTTGAAATTAAAACAATTCGCAGTTTGCTATTGATTTTTTTATACAACTGGCAGCAACATCTTTATTAAACTCTTTTACAATGGCCTGTTCAAAAATATTGGCGACTTCTTGATCAATTCGTCCACTTTTAGCTTGAAGATTTCGCTCTGAATCGGTTCGTTTAATTGGCAAAGAGGATTTTTCACTACGTATGCCAAGTACACCTGAAATAAAATCAGATGTAAATTTTGATTGGAAACTCACACTGATGCACTAATGATAGACTTTTTTACCTCGCTATAAAGTTGTTGCAGTAATTCTCTGACGTTCTGAGCCGAATTGTCCGTATTCAAGACAAACTTGAGACCCGACAGTGTCTCGAAATAATGCAGCGTGTATTTGCTCGTTTTGTAGTACGAAAAACCGTCCTTAGGATCCAGAGGTGATATTTTGTTCACAAATGATTTGATCGAGAAAAGCATGCCGTACATCAGTTTAGCCTCCTGTAAAAAACGGTTCCTGTTATCCAATACACTTGTCAACATCAAGCGTCAACGGTTGACAATTAAAAACAATGATGTAAGTTTTCAAACAAGAAATATCTCAAATTCAATGACAATTTTTTCAGACCATTCGGCCATCGGAGTAGGTGTTTACTAGTGGACAGTAATTCAAGATGATAAATGTCGAAAAACATTTTTCTATATTCAAAAGCTTAATTCTCATCGAAATGTTATAAATATTTTCTTGCTAAAAATGTTCATAAAACAATATGAATTTTGGAGCGAAAAAAAACACCTCTTCCTTCGTAATTCCTGACTTGTTGAGCCTGTTCCATTCTGTATAATACAAGAGCGTTCCGGTTCGCGAAAATATGTACAAGTTGTGAATCGTCATTGTTGCTATTGACAGGCAGATAACATATTTTCTTTATGATATCGACGAAACGTCACCGGAGACTGGAGCACGGTCTTCCATACAGGTCTTGCAACGAAGCTAAATTTTCGTGGTGGGGGTAGGCACGCTTATCGGATTCACTTCCCGATTCACTAGGCGCCGCTACGCGTCGCTACTAGCAAGGGGAAGTAGTCTCCCCCTTACGTCTTACCGGCGAATGGGCCCAAGGTGTTTACGTATGTTTTTGTGGCGCGATTGTCGAAATAACCTTTATTTGCGACCATATACCAGAAGGTTCTACGCGATTTACCGTGATACATTTTTTATCGTATTTTACGCATAAGTGTGAATTTTTTTTTGGTAGTGTTTGCGAAAAAAATGCGAAATGGCTAAGGGTTGCGCGGTTCGCAATTGTAAAACGGGGTACAAAAATTGTAAGTAGAAATGCTCCGTGTTTCGCGTGCCCAGAAACGTCGAACGATACAAAAAATGGCTCGATGCTATTCCGGGACTGAAAGAGTCTCAGTACGTGTGCGAAAAACATTTCGAAGAACGATGTATTGTGAGACATTGGAGAAAAAAGGATGTAAATGGTCATAATATAGGCTGGTATGAATGAATGTATTCAAAAAGTTTTCAGTTTTTTTAAATGAAAGTAGTTATCTTTTTTTTAATCAACACATTTTTTTTATTGGTTTCGTATATTATGCAGTTTACACGACAGTACGGTAAATTAAGTTAGGGCAAACGGCGCATGCGTTGTGTTCAGGAGGGAAAAGGACAGAAGAGCTATTTCTCTCTTCGTCGCACCACTACTTCCCCTTGCCGTCACGCAAAGCGGCAGAAATCGGAACAAAAAACAGAACCGCTACGGGTGCCTACCCCCACTACCACCGTTGTCAGACCTGTATGTAAGACCGTGGACTGGAGACAAGGCATGGAGCCTAGATACCAGGAGGTTCAGCGAGGCCTTTCAACTCGTCCCCAAAACGGGAACAAGAAATTATGGCGCTGGGGTGCTCCGGCACCTATATGTATATAGATATACGCTAAACATGGGTGCGATCTAAGACAGATCACAGATGATGTACCTAACCCTCATTAGTGTCAAGGGATAACACCACTCTAGGATTTTGGAAAGACGTTTTCTTTCCTAAAAATACTTTGGTGTCATAAAAACAATATGCAATTGGTCCTGTAGCAATTTTTTTAATTTAAAGGTTCAATTACCGATTTGGTCGCAGCGCCTTGGAACGCGTGCTGAGTTGCTCGTACAACTTTAAACGCGTTTTTCTCGAAACCACTTTATTCGATCTCGGAAGACGGATTACTCGACCACCTTTGCCTGCATCGATTTGAAATTTTGATAGCAGCTTCACAATTATATTCTTTATGGGAGTACGTAGCCGTGTTTTGATTAAATGTAAACTTCTTTTTATAAACAATTTACTGCTTTTTTTTGGCAAAAAATCGATTTATTTCCTTCAAAGTGCGCTATTTTTGCAAAATTTGAAAGCAAATTTCTAGGTAGTCTCATAACTAATAATATATAAATTATCACTTTTTTGGTTTTTGTTTCAGGTCTTATATTTTACGAGACAACCGTTCTCCCGTGAAGCTATATGTAAAAAAAACACGTTTTTCTAGATGGGTTGTATTGCCGACATTCTGAGTTTGAGTTTGAGATCTTTTCTCGCTTTTGCGTTTTTTTTTCCGAACCGTCATGAGGAAATTATGAATCGGCGGATATTTCGACGTTTGATGTCACGATCGATCTGTCGTGAGGTTAGAAACTCATCCGATCACTTTCACCTCGTTGACAAATATATTACTATATATGTAGGTGCCGCTGCACCCCAGCGCCATCACTTCGGGTCATTTTCGGGGACGCTTTTTTCATCGCCTTTGCAGAGATTAATGGGGAGATGCACAACGCGGCCCTTTTCGGCGTGCTTCGTAAATGGCGCTAAATCGCGGCGGCGAGTTCGGGAGTATGATTTCGTGATCATCGCCTCTGTCGAGGTTGCAGATTCCCTTGTAGCCGCGCGAGTCCGTGATCACCGCTAAAGTTGGTATCGCAGCAGCGTGAACACGAATGGGTAGCTCGGTGGGGGAAAAGTCTCTGCCCCTCGCTCGCTCGACAGGCGAACGGAGCGAGGTTTTCCGTCCGATCGAGCTCGACATATATGTGTGGCCGTACTGCGGATTGGAATATGCATTAAATGAATTTCAAAGTGAAAAACATGTATCGAGATCATTGTTTTCTCTCGGTTGCCCGTTTATGCCGAAAATGCGGGTTAAAAAAATTAACGACGAACCGCGTTGAAAAATAAAACGCCGAAACGACCGTGAAAGGTTCAAAAAGAAATCTTGAGCCTTTGCCGCGATCGTTTCGGCATTTTTTTTCAACAGTAAACATTATGGAAAAGGGTGTATCATAAATGTTTCTTTATCTGCAATGAGCGTCGTGGCTGAGTTGTAGCGTGACGGATTACGATGCTGAACGTCCGGGTTCAATCCTCCGTGGATAAACTTTTTTCTCTTCATTTTATATTCAGAAAATTTCGAACTTACTCTCGCTTTAGCTATTCTCGCCTGTTCAGGCATTATTTATGATATTTAATTCGTATATGCTTAATAAAAAAAAACAAGACATTGCTACCGGGGATCGAACCCGCGTCGTCTACACTCAGAGCCCGCACGCTCATATCTCAACCGCGAGACTCTCATGACTGCAAACCTGCCTTACGTATACAGTAGAATCTCGATTATCCGAACCAATTGGGACCGAGACTAGTTCGGACAATCAAAAGTTCGGATAATCGAAACGTGGGTTTTTTGGGACGAGATCATCAACAACACGTTTTTACATTTAAAAAAATACATAAATATATATTAAAATTTGACATACATATTAACATTGATATATATATATATATATATATACATACACGGTGGCCGGAACATTGACGTCTAAAAATAAAATTTAGGTCCCTTGTATCGTGGGGTATCCGAATAACCCCCATGTATGTCGCGCGACTTTTCATAGTTTTCGAGTTATGAATTTTTTACTGCATTTTTGAGAATTTTCGACCTGACCAATTGAAAAAAAATCTTTAAAAAAAGTAGAAGACTATCGAGATTTTTTTTGCAACTGAATCTTTATGAGTAGTACTTTTATGCATAAAATAATCAGCTTCGTAACTGTGATGAAAGTTATGAAAATGTTGGTCTAAAGTGAAAAATTTACGTTCGGTAAATTATGACTTAAATTTTCAACTTTAAATTAAACATCTAAACAGGTGACTTCATGGTTCCTAATTAGGCCCTAAGAATGCGCCAGACTGTCAGCTTTCATAACCATTAAAAAGAGTAGTACTTGATAGGGCTACTTTGGCTACAATTGACCTTCAATGACAGCGAGGTGGAAAATTCTTATAATTACCCATCTGATTAAAAAAAAAATTTGCCCATTTTATCATTCCTAAGGCTATTTAGTTTGTTAACTAACCAAAAATGACTGCAGGGAAAGCTAAGATTGAAACATTTGGAGGTTTATTTTTTTTAGTTTAATTTAAGTTTAATGAATTTTGCGCGATCCGTTCTCATGGATCAGGTAAAAGCTCGTTTACGCGATCCGTTCTCGTTACAAGAACGGATGGCGCAAAATTCATTAAACTTGAATCGAACTAAAAAAAATAAACCTCTAAATGTTTAAATCTTAGCTTTCCTGCAGTCATTTTTGGTTAGGTAACAAACTAAATATCCTTGGGAATGATAAAATGGGCAATTTTTTTTTATCAGATGGCTAATTTTAAGAATTTTCCACCTCGCTGTCTTTGAAGGTCAATTGTAGCCAAAGTACCCCTATTAAGTACTGCTTTTTTTAAAAATGATTATGAAGGCTGAGAGTCTGGCGCATTCTTGAGGCCTAATTAGGAACCATGAAGTCACTTGTTTAGATGTTTAATTTAAAGTTGAAAATTTAAGTCATAATTTACCGAACATAAGTTTTTCACTTTACACCAACATTTTAATAACTTTCATCACAGTTACGAAGCTGATTATTTTATGCATAAAAGTACTACTCATGAAGATTCAGTTGCAAAAAAAATCTCGACAGTCTTCTACTTTTTTTTAGATTTTTTGTAATTGGTCAGGTCGAAAATTCGTAACCCGAAAAGTATGAAAAGTCGCGGGATATACATGGGGGTTATTCGGATACCCCAGGATACAAGGGACCTAAATTTTATTTTTGGACGTCAATGTTCCGCCCACCCTGTATATTTATATATGTGTGTGTGTGTGTGTGTTTTAAGCACCTGAAAAAAGTCGAGTGCCTTTTAAAATATTTTTTCAAAATAAAATCGTCCATTTTTAATTGACGAACGGCTGCAACGCGTTTTTGAGCGTCTAAGTCTCGCAGCTGTTTGAGAAGGAGAAGTTGCGTTGGGTTGCTTATTGTTGCTCACGGTGGTGGCAGCGAGCAACCATGTATCTTTCGCGCCAACGTTCGGATAATTGAGCTTCCGGATAAACTAAGTCATCGTTCGGATAATTGAGGGTTCGGATAATTGAGGGTTCGGATGATCGAGGTTCGGATAATGGAGGTTCTACTGTACACACTTATCCAACCTTAAAAAAAATCGCTGCAGGACCAACTGCATATTGTTTTTATGACCCCAAAGTATTTTTGAAGCCAAAAGAAAACGATTTTTCCAAATTCCTAGAATGGTGTTATCCCTTAAAGAAAAGAAATTGATTTTTTGATCATTGTAAATGTATATCCGCTCTTAAAGACTTTAAAAGAATCTCGTACGTGTTAGCGAAAATCGGCAGAAAATTAGGAAGCAACTCGTCCACTTCTTTGATGTTCGCTATTTCGGTGTTCGCTATTATGGACCATCGCTCGTTTGCCTATCTGAGATCAAAACTTTCGAAGTTTGTATCCTCGATATCTGGCTTTTTGCAATACAGTGGCGTAGCGTGGGGGGGGGCAGAGGGGGCCATGGCCCCGGGCGGCGCAGATGTGGGGCGGCGGCGGCGGGCGGCACTCAGTTGCGAAAATAGGGAGGGGGGGCGGCAAATTTAGGGTTAGCCCCGGGCGGCACAAATCCACGCTACGCCACTGTTGCAATAGATGGTATTACCAATATTAGATACTCACGTCTTTCTATTTCGGAGATGTGAATGTTCAAGATTGTTTAAATCTGTGTTTGTATGACTCAAACTCCAAACAAACCCAAACAAACTCAATAGGAAAAAGAAAAAGTTCCGGAAAAAAAATAATATCGTTTTTTTTACGAAAATCTCATTTTTTTCATCTTTAAATTTTCTCCGAATATCTCCGCAGCCGTTCACTCAGGTAATAGGAAAAAAAGAAATTTCCGAAAAAAATAATAATAATAAAAAGTTTTTTAACGAAAATCTCATTTCTTTTCATCTTTAACTTTTCTCCGAATATCTCCGCAGCCGTTCACTCAGGTCATAGGAAAAGGAGAAATTTCCAGGAAAAAAATAAGAAATCAGAAAGCCAGGAACGCTACCAACGGGACCATCTCATCGCTTGTAGAATATACGCGGTACTTACAATTCGCGGCCGGATGGATGATTGGCTTGTTTTTGGGGATAATGCTTTATCGCTTGATGAAAGTATGAGAATTAATATAATAATACGAATATAAATATATTTCCGCTTACTTTTATGAATTATAATTTATTTGGCATAAGGATGGGTGTGAGTAAAGCGTAAACAATTTTATATAAGATAAATAAGTTGTAATTTAGATATATTATTATGTTTAAATTAACGTATAAACTAAAAAAATAAGCGACCTGAGTGCGCAATACATTTTTTTGTATACATTAATAACGCAGAGAATCAAGAACTAACTTAGCATTGAAATCATCTAAAAGCCTGACGTCACCCGACGGCACGCGCGAGTCGTGCTCAGATTGCTTTTTCCCTCGAAGCCTTCGTTTCGGCTTGGCCGCACATGAACGTGCTGCTCAGCGTCCATGCATTGGTGTAGCAGCCGAAGGCGCGGTCGGGACGCTTCGGCTTGCTCGGCTCTTTCCGAAGATGTCCGAGCATCGCTCGCTCACGGACACACGCTACTACGATGGTGTGATGGGCGCGTAAGAAACTAGAGAGGGGGTACCTTTTACGCGCGATCTGGTTGCACTGCGTCCGAGCTCTGAGTACGGACGGCGCGGCTCGATGCCCGTAGCAACATTTTTTTTGTTATACATATATGAATTAAATATAAAAAATAATGCCTAGACAGGCGAGAATAGATAAAGCGAGAGTAAGGTAGAAATTTTCTGAATATAAAATGAAGAAAAAAAAATTCATTCACCGAGGATTGAACCCGGACCTTCAGCATCGTAATCCGTCACGCTACAACTCAGCCACGACGCTCATTGCAGATAAAGAAACATTTATGATACACCCTTTTCCATAATGTTTACTGTTGAAAAAAAATGCCGAAACGATCGCGGCAAAGGCTCAAGATTTCTTTTTGAACCTTTCACGGTCGTTTCGGCGTTTTATTTTTCAACGCGGTTCGTCGTTAATTTTTTTAACCCGCATTTTCGGCATAAACGGGCAACCGAGAGAAAACAATGATCTCGATACATGTTTTTCACTTTGAAATTCATTTAATGCATATTCCAATCCGTAGTACGGCCACACATATATGTCGAGCTCGATCGGACGGAAAACCTCGCTCCGTTCGCCTGTCGAGCGAGCGAGGGGCAGAGACTTTTCCCCCACCGAGCTACCCATTCGTGTTCACGCTGCTGCGATACCAACTTTAGCGGTGATCACGGACTCGCGCGGCTACAAGGGAATCTGCAACCTCGACAGAGACGATGATCACGAAATCATACTCCCGAACTCGCCGCCGCGATTTAGCGCCATTTACGAAGCACGCCGAAAAGGGCCGCGTTGTGCATCTCCCCATTAATCTCTGGCCTTTGCATTGCCGCTGAACCTCCTGGTATCTAGGCTCCATGAGACAAGGTCTTACAAACGACGGTAGTGGGGGTAGGCACTTTTAGTGGGGTCGTTTTTTTGTTCCCATTTCTACCGCTTGGTGTGTGACGGTAAAGGGAAGTGCGGCGTAGAAAAAAAGCTCTTCCGTTTCTTTCCCTTCTAGCCGCAGCGCATGCGCCGTTCGCAATAACTTTATTTACCGCATTGTTGCGTAAGCTGCATAATATGCGAAAGCAATCAAGCGTAATGTATCGGTCCAAAAGAAAAGATGATTACCATAATGGAAGGATAAAAATTTACATGAAATAAGTTTAATGGGTTACATCTAGTTCGCGGCCGAAAAAAAGAGGTGTTTTCGTGATTTTTTTTTTGGAAATGGGTGCAGGTTTTTTTTTCATAGTAAAGGTATCATTCGAAGTATCTTAAACAATTGTTTTATTGGGAAATATTTATAAACGACGGAGATACAGTAAATTGCACAGACCGCTGTGCAAAAAAGGCCCTTCGCGGTGACCACTCCTGCTCGGGAACAAATAATCTGAAATCAAAAAACCAAATGAATTTAGTTTTTGTTCCGTATTGTCTAGTCTTTGATCGAAGGATTCAATAAAATATCGATTTTTGAAAAAATCGCCGATCGGAATTAATCGTCGAAATTTTGGTGAACAAAAACACTCCATTTTCCTTGGTATAAAGAAAAGTATGCTCTGAAAAAAATACTTCGATTAAGGAAATAGGGTAAGGATATACAAAAAATGTCTGTGAAATTTGAAGCAGATCGGTTAGGTTGTTTTTGAAATATTTTGGTCACCGATTCTGAAAAAGTCATTCCGAAAAAACGCGTTTAAAATTGTATGTCAGGTATATACGTAGATAAAATACGTAGATAAAAACGCTCATAACTTCCCCAATTTTCAACGGACCGACTTAAAATTTTCAGAGAATATTTTTGAAAGGTTATATTAAAAGAATCCGTCGAAAACGAAAAACCAATTTTTTCAAATATTCCAACTAGGTGTAATCCCTTAAGGCCTTAGGCCACTCTAGAGGCCAAAGAGGGCATAGTTTGTGATTTTTTTAAGGGAAACCATAAAATAAATCGAAATTACAAAATAGGGGTTTTATTATACACGTAATTGACTATACAAAATTATTTTGTTCACAGCGATACATGTCAAAATGACGACTATGCAGCATTTTTCTGATGACGCTTCTATTTCTGAAAGGTCAACGGCCGGACCAACAGCTCCTATAATTTTTGAGTTATGATGAGACACTAAAGTTTTTTCGATTATATATAAGAATAGTTATAGAAGAATAGTTATAGAAGTACGTAGGATTTTGTTGATATATTCTTTTTTTGTTAAAATGGCGCATTTCTAAAACAAAAAGTATGAAATGTCATGAGAAAATCGTCAGAAAAATTGATTATAAAAAAGGAATTACTCAATATAATTTAAAAATCCCACGTGGTGCCTTAGAAAATGTAATTCTAAATATACAGTTAAAATTACAAGTGAATCGGTTGAAAATTGTCTGAGTTATGAGTCTGGCCGACTGGAAAAACGTAGTTTTGAGATAAACGCGTTTAAAATTAGTAGAAAGTCACGACATGAATAATGTTTTAATACCTTTAATCTTCAACAATCTTCGAAAATCGAGTACTTTGAGATTTTTCACAACCATGATCTTTTGGAATATAATCTTATAGGTACTAGGGTACCTTTTCAACAAGAAGAAAATCGATTTTTAGAAAATCCTAGAGTGGCCTAAGGCCTTAATGTATGCTGAATAACTCATATTTTTTCTAAATCCTAAAAAAAGAGTGTAATAGACAAAAGAAATTTGGAAAAAACGACTTTCTTTCGACCCGTCATAGTGGTGTCCTCCCTTAAGTATTGAAATTAACTCGTGGGATATACAGAAAACCTACAAGCAAATGGAGATTATATTAACAATCACAGGACAAAAACAGGTGCGAACACCACGGACGAATACAGTGTCAAGGGGTAAAGGGGAAGCACATCCTTTTGGTACAGCGACGCGTAGTGGCGCCTAGGGGATCGAAAATGGTCGACCATAAGCGTGCCCAACCCTATGTAAGACCGTGATCTGCTGCCCACGAAACATGTGTATCGTAATGGGCCCATCGTAAATGGGCCAAAATTATCGCACTTATCAGCACGGTCTTACATACAGGTCTTGAAACTCGCTCAAAATTTCAGTGGTGGGGGATGGTCTCTTATTGAAGCACCGACTGTTTCAACTCGTGACCACGAGGATCGCTGCTATAGAGTGATGCAGGCTGTGTGAGAGAGACGGAAATAGATTTCAAAGGTAAACAAAACCCAAACATAACCGCTAATTCACGCGACCACACGCGACGTGCTCTACTTGTAAACTTGTAAAAACGGTGATATTGAAAAATGACTAAGTGGTGTATTGTGCCAACGTGTAAAACAGGCTCTCGGAGTGAAAAATCGAAACGCTCAGTGTTTCGGGTGTCGAGAGACTTTGCGCAATTAAAAAATGGGAGGCCGCGATACCGGCAGTTGGAAAATTAGAGCCGAGACACGTTGTGGGCGAAAATCATTTCGAATCGAAATATATTCATCGAGAATGGGCGAAACAGACGTTGGAGCCGGGAACCTGAAAAAAAATGAAAAATTATTGGGATCATTACAATAAATACTTTCCAGGCTGGAAAACATAAAACAAAGTTAGTGAATTATTTTCATTTATCCTACTCGAGAGTCCTTCGCTTAAAAGTCGGAGAAGAGGTGTTTTTTTTTTAATTTACCAACGCAAACCGTTTCGGAAACTGCAAAGTAGAGATTATTGAAAATGTTTCTTGGGACATGCATTGAAATTTTTCGAAGAGGAAATAAAGAATTGCAAAAGAAGCACTGTTTCTTAAGTATTTGTTTCATTTTCAAGAAATACATCTTGCAAGTGTTTCGGTCTGGATTCTACTTCTTTCTGGAATAGTTGCCACTTATTTTCCGGTCAATTAAAACAACGCGTAAAGTCTATTTTTTTAATAAAAGCTAAAACATGTTTTTAAAAAACCGAGCGCACAGGGATCGAACCCCTGAAAGCAGCATTACGAAGCTTGCACCGAACCCCTCGACCAACACAAACTCACATTGACACCTATATAAAAAACATTCGTATTCATTGTACCCATTTGGATGACTATAGTCTTTTGTTTTTTTTTTCAGGTTTGCGATAAAGTTACTTTTAATTGTATTTAGGTCCATCATGCATTTTTGACATTGAATATCATAATTTGTCTACTCCAGCCAATTGTACAGCTAGGTTAGGTTCCTATGACTCAACAATCGATTTCCATCTCTTTCGCACAGCCTGCATCACTCTATCGTAGCGACACTCGTGGTCACTAGGCGAAACGGCCGGTGCTTTAATCCGAGGACATACCCCCACCACCAGAGTTTCAAGACCTGTATGTAAGACCGTGCTTATCAGGATATTGTCTTTAGTAAATAAATCTATCATATTACACGTAATATTGATATGTACGCAAACACTTTACAATTTATCTCTCGTAAACTACCGTTTTCAAATTAATAGAACACTTTGAAACCAAATGTTTTACGCATGACACAGACCTGAACCGATTACCCCTCCATTTCAAGTTCAATAAACGCCTCAACAAATGAAAGGGGAGTGACAAATAAAACAAAGGAATTTTTGTTTCAATATCTCCTATATTCGCGAAAATAAAAAATATACGTATTAAGGTAGTCCTATCGCCAGGCATCAATCCATAGGATCTTCATAATTTTTTTTGAGCTTCGCTAAGTATATCAATAATCGTCTCTGTGACATTTCTGGGTCGTTTATCGACCTAATTACAGAGAAAAAAATATTGAAATTGCGTATTTTTGTTAAAGAATTCCGAGACCGCATACAAAAACCCAATTTCTGGTCGCTACAAAAGTGTATATAATAGTGGGAATCCGTCAGATTATTAAACATAATCAGATTCACATACTTAACACTTGTAGTAATCTAGTGCTCTCAGGAAAAATTACGCTTATTGACCTAATTTTTATGTAATATCAAGTTTAATTTGAACTTCCGGTATTGGATTTATTACCACTTGCTACGATAAAGAGACGCGACAGCAAGGCAACAGCTAACTGTAGTCCTAACCTTATCTCACTCATTCGAATTTCCACACATATTTCATTTTTAACCGACATATTTCGCTGACACAAATTTTTCACGTTTTTTACCAGTCGTGGCCCGAATACAATGCTTTATGTTTCCCGCACCTGACATTGTTTTGACAGATCGACGTGGAAAAGCATGGAGGTTAAACTCGCCTGGTTGAGTAAAAAGAGACGGAGATAGAACCAATGTTGCCAAATTTCAAACCTAGAAATACTGAGCGAATCGTTGGAATAACTATTTTTTCATTTTTCTAATTAAATGTGAACATTAATTAAACAGTTTACACATGGAAAATTTAGTTATTACAAATTTTTTTGTTGCATATGTTAAATATATAAATTGCACAAGTCTGAAGTATGATCAGTGGTATGACTAGTGTGAAGCGATAGGACTACCTTAAGGAGAGATGTACACCTAGATGGTCGCGATCGAGGATTTAGAAGCTATGAACATTCCGTCGACCGTGGAAGACCTACACTATGGGCCTGGTATCGATGATTCCATGTAAGTTGACATATTTCATGATTTATTCATTCCCAAATTTTCAAACGCGTTTTTCTCAAAACCACGTTTTTCAAATCGGTACCCAAAATTTCTCGAAAACCAATGAACCGATTGCCTTGAGGTTTTTTGTGGTTATTCTATACACCATTATCTAGTACTTGTCATAGGATTTTTTTTCCGTTACTTAGTTTTTGTTTTATAGGCAAAATAATAACTAACTTTTGGCCCAAAAATCACTATTTATGTTCAAACGTCCGCCATTTTGTCATAAATCGATATTTTCAAAATCGGCTAGGACAAGTACTAGATTATAGTATCTAATTTAATAATCTTTTTGGTTTTTTTCAGATGATTTTTGAAGAAACGTCAGTGGGTACCGTATACGTAGATTTTTTTACGACGCTCCAAGGATCATACAATATCCTTGTATATTTTTGATATTTGTAAATAAAGAAAATTAAACATATTTTTGAATGTATATACTTATAGATAATTAAAACCCCCAATCCGAAATTTCCAATAGTTTTCCTTGAAAAAAAATCACAAAAATGACCTTTTTTCCGGCTCCTAGGTGTATATCTCCCCTTAATGTAATCAACATTTGACATATAAGCGAAATATTTGAAATATCAAATATCGAACGATGTCATTCTCTTGTTCGCTGATTGGCAAATGGTAACCAATGAGACGGCATGTATATTGTATTATCTAAAAAAGCGCTGCAGTTGTACCACGGTAGCGCTTTTTCATGCATCTGATTTGAAGGCGGCCCAATAAGCCAATAGCGCTATGAGTAGAAAAGAATCGCATTTGCTATCAGCATGCAAGTAGAATAAATTCTCAAATTTTGCATCATGATGGAAATGATCATTCAATTTGCGTACGATAATAATGTGCTATCGTACATCGTACGTTGGCATGAAATTACCGCATATGTACGACAATTATCGTACGGTTCCTAATGCTGCCACGAAATATTACCCTAATTCGCTACCGCTCGAGCATGCGTAGAAACGTGGTGGTGGGGATGCATTCTCTCGCACGTCAAACCACTGTACAACGCCAGATGGCACCGTTGTGCAATTCCTCTGGACAACTTCCGTCTTCGTTCCCGAGCTGCTTCTCAGAATTTCCCCTCTTTCTCCAGGCACTGTCGTATCCCCTCCTGCGTATTCGTGAATAATCCATTGAAACCGGTTGCCGGTCTGCTGGGGAACTCGCGAATTCCCCCTGCGAATGCGAATAACGCGCTTTTGAGATCACTTCTCTACGGGCAACGTTCTCGATACAGTCGTTCGATTCAACGCTCTTCTCAGCCGTAGTCACTCTTCACTCGATCCCATTTCTTTCACGCGAGGTAAGTGAATTTACATGTTTTGTGTCCATTGAAATTCCGTTGCAAATCTGATTTCGAAGAAAATGAAAGCCGAAACGAAAGTGTTCCTAAATCCGGAACGCCAATTCTTTTTTTCTCGATAATTCAATTGAGTATAACGGGGCATCACAGAAAAATAACTTCCGAAACGCCAATTTCAAAATTTCCTTTTTTCCAATGCAACGCTGATTACCTCCCCCCCCCCGTGTATCCCTCCCCTCTACACGCAAAATCCGTGCTCCCAAGGTCAAATCGCGCGATCCGGTATGGCGTAACGTTGAGCGACCGTTACAACGCACAATTGAATCACTCTGTGGAAAAACAATGAAGGCTTTACGTTCGATAGGCCGGTTTTGCGGCTATATTGGCGCTCGAGTAGCTTTCCCGACGTTGCGCAATAAACGATGAAATTCGGGCGAAAAAAATGACTATGGCTATTTATTGTGCGTTTTAATACGAAGTATTTCGAACGCTCGAGAAGTACGAATAAAATTGAAAAAATGATCTTTAGTAGAAAACTTTTATTAGTTTTTTTTTTAAGTCTGAAATAATCCTGGCTAATTATGTAATAATCGTTATTCTATTACGATCATTATTATGGTATTCCTTTCACGAACCCGAAAATTTAACAATTAACTGATTTTCGTCTTTAATCGAGTAAAAATACATCCCAGTGTACTGGAAAAATGTCCAGCCAAGATACCGAACTTTTAACGAAAAATTACGATTCTAAAAGTCGTCTCATTTATACGACACTTTATGGAGCTGACACACCGACCCCATATCTATCTAATTTGTAAACTAAATACCAGATGCCTGATCTAGACTGCTCACGCATGTAAAAAATTCTAAAGATTCCCCGAGGACAATAAAAACAAGGGTTATTGAATTAAAAAAAAATATTAACGATAAAACTTAGAAAAATGTGACTAGCCGAATTTTCGTACCAGCGACTTTTCAGAGAAAATGTTAAAATGTCTAAATCTACTAGATGTGCACATTTTTCATTCCAGCTCATCGTTAGGTATAATGATTGATTGCGACTTATTTACATTAAGCCTCACTGTAATTTACCAATGATTCAGAAGGGCCCTGCTTATGCCCCTACAAAATACAGCCCTCTGTGAAAGTACTTAATTTGATAAAAAGGTTCAATCGTTATTAGGCACAACACCGTCATTGTATTCGCTCGTTATTCATTGACGGCCATTAGACCTTACAGTTCAAGGTCAATCTTTCGAAATAGAAAACTTCGTTGACACTGAAAGGTCAGCGGATTTTGCAATCTGCTTCTGTGAAGCTAATGCTCGATATACCGATCAAACGGGCGTTTGTACCAATTGCTCATATCAGTTGCTTCCGTGTACCATGGTTCATGATTCAATCCACATTTACGTACGATCAAATAAACAAGACTAAGGTATAGTTCCATAACTACCGTTTACCCAAACTTATTGCGCTGAACATACCAAATTCCTACATAAATATACCTTAATCCACGCTAAACATACCAAATTCATTCATAGTTAAACTTGCTTTAAAGATGACTGTAAACGTAAAAGACTGTAAACATAAAAGACTGCTGTAAACGTCTAAAATCGAGTGATTCTTTGCGATTTTTTTGCGTGGAAGGGCAAGTTAAAGGATAATAATATTCAAGGATATTAGTCATATCTTCAAGTGAACGAAACAAAATAATATTAACAAATTAAACAAAATGGTGACGCTGGAGCCATTCTCGCAAGGTATTTTGAATTTGAGATGCTCGGAGGCACGCAGCATAACTGACGCAAATTTGAATTTGGAAAAAAATTATAAAATTTCTATTAATTTACATGAGTATAGCTAGGGAAATATGTAGGAGATTTTGAAAATATGAATTTTTGTGTAGTTGGCAAGCGTTTAAAGTAAAAACTCAATTTTCGACAAAAAAACAATCATTTGTTAATAACTAATGTTATAATAAATTCATGGAAAATCTCGTAGGTATTTCTCTTCGGAATGTTATATAAAAAATGTGCTCAAAATTTGGAGTGAAAAGAATGATTGTGCTGTTTTGAAAAATTGTGTTAAGAGAAAAGCCTGCGGACCTTTGTTTCATAGATACCAAACTTTTTTCCCCCTATTCTAGATGGTTCAAAGCATCTCTGAAACCATTTTTAACCCTTAATAAGTCACACTGGGTCCACGGGACCCAAACAAATTATTTTCATGCCGTACAACTTTTTTCTTCCCAATAAAACACATTTTTTAATATGCGTAAGCGTTTCATTATTTCCTTCTAAATCGCACCTGTGTTGGATGAAATACATATACTTTTTGAAAAGTTCACAGAAACCGCTATGTCTATTTCAAAGTACTTTGTTTCCAGATTATAAAACCATTTTTTAATTTTTTTTTGTCAATAATTACAAAGTTACAGCAATTTTTGTAAAAAACGTTATTTTTCACGTTTTTTTTTCATAATTTTTTTTGCATATTTAAAATTTAATTTTTGAATTCTAACCAGTATCCTCGTATTAAACAAGGTTCAAATTATACCTCACTATTTTTTTCATATTGCTCAATGCATTATTTAATTATTTATAACAATTTAAAAACGCCTGGGTCCCATGGACCCAGTATGACTATAACGTGATTCTAGCTAAGTGTGACTACTAAGGGTTAATAAAAATCAATTTTTTGAATATTCCACAGTGGTGTTACCCCTCAACTCGAGATGCGACACTGAACCGAAACATATATTGGCACGCTTAGAACTATGATCGTACCTAAGCCTTGCATTTCACTGTACCGCGCCATGGTTGTAGCTTTAGCGAAAAAAGGGTGGTATTTTTAATTCCAGATTAAACATCCATCAACATGCCTGTTCCTCAATTGCAAAAACCAGCGCCAGTCTTCAAAGGCACAGCGGTTGTCAATGGACAATTCAAGGACATCTCGCTGACCGACTACAAGGGAAAATACGTTATCCTGTTTTTCTACCCATTGGACTTGTGAGTGGAATCACGAGAAACAAACGGCTATATTTTTATCGAGTTGAACAAGCTGGCGATGCGAATGATTTATCGAACGCTTCGCACTTTCCTACCTCGCTGTATTCGTATTCTTATTGGATCTTTGTTTTTTTGTCACTTATTTTCAGCACTTTTGTGTGCCCAACTGAAATAATTGCGTTCTCCGATCGGGTGAAGGAGTTCCGAGATATCGGTTGCGAGGTCATCGCCGCCTCCACCGACTCGCACTTCAGTCATCTCGCTTGGATAAATACTCCCCGAAAACAGGGCGGTCTCGGCGACATGGGGATCCCCCTGCTGGCCGACAAAAGTTCCAAAATCGCACGCGACTATGGAGTCCTCGATGAGGAAAGCGGTGTACCGTTTCGAGGTCTTTTCATCATCGATGACAAGCAAAACTTGCGCCAAATAACGATCAACGATTTGCCAGTTGGCCGGTAAGTACACCGTCACCGATTACCCGTCGGTAGGGCTTATCTGCATATCCGGTTTCTGCATAGTCACGTTCTAAAGATTTCGAACGGTAGAGGGCAATTTGGGATGCAATGGTGTACAGTCTGGTATGCGTCTTTTCGAATCCACTGAGGTTTATATCGGTCGGAAGTCAGAATTTGAAAAAATCAAATTTCAATATGAAATTTGGCAGCCTTAAGGGTGGCTATGACCTGCATTTTTTTGGAATAATATTAAAGAAAAATTATTCAAAAGAAATTATTTTGAAGGAATAGGTAAGATTATTGAAAAATCGTTTAGACATTTATTTGTATGTACATTAACCAGGTTGTGTACCAAGTTTCAACAAAAAATATTAATAATCAAAGAAGTTATAAACAATCTCGTGAAGGAACTTTGAACGTGAGAGGCTCAAAAGTGTAATTGATTTTGGCCAACCGGTTGATCCGAAATAAAAAGAGTTTTTTTTTTCTTGGAATAGATAATATTGGCTAAGATGAGGGCGGGATTTTTTTTGTTATGTTGCAATCATAAAAAAAGGTGAATTTGATTTCTCGATTTTTTTAGGAAAAATGACATTGCTAATAACTAATGAGAAAATAATGTTAAGAAGAAAAACGTTGGTCAGGACTAAACTAGAATTACACTGAACAAGGGTTCCAAATCTCAAGTCAATATGTTGATTAGATGTCGAGATATCGTGTACACCGTTTTGAAAAACATTTTGAAAAAAAAAATAGTTGCGAAAAAAAAGTTTACCTTCAATCGCATTGAAGTTTAATTTATGATAAATCTTCGTTCTTAATTTGAGTTATCTCAAGCGGCGAACGAGGGTTCGTCATTTTTACATATCCCAATCCCTTAAGGGATAACACCACACTAGCGGCAGAAAATAAGGCCTAACTTTGACAATTTATTTTTGGAGTATGAAAAAAGGAATAGGATTTCTTTTGAGAGGGTTTTTTTTAACACATATCGAAGTATGAAAGAAAAAATTATTATAATTTTTCTACAAAATGGCGGCGACACGGCCCATCTTGAAAAACGTGTTTTTTACAAATAGCTTCACGGGAGGACGGTTTTCTCGTAAAGTATAAGACCTGGAACAGAAACAAAAAAAATTATAATCTATATATTAGCTATGAGACTACGTAGGGATTTTTCAAATCAAATTTTGAAAAAAATGGCGCACTTCGAAAGAAAATCGATTTTTTTGCCCAAAAAATAAGCAGTAAATGAATGTTTATGAAAAGAAAGTTGACATTCAACCAAAAAACGGCTACGTACTCCCATAGAGAATGTAATTGTGAAGCTACTATCAAAATTTTAAATCGATCCATGCAAAGGTGTTCGAGTAATCCGTCCTCCCAGTTTGAAACAGTGGTTTCGAGAAAAACTCGTTTAAAGTTGTACGAGGCGCCTGAAAGAAGTCCGAGGCAAAAACGATAATTGAATCTTAAAAAAAAAGAATTCGCTACAGGACTTTTTCAAGCAAAAAAACAATTTTTCCAAAATCCTAGAGTGGTGTTATCTCTTAATTGAAAACTATCCGAAAGAAGTTGTGCTTTGAAGGTTTTTAATTTTCTATTAAGTTGGCAAGGAACCGTCTTTGCGTTTTACCACCAAAAACAAAATAAAAAAGCGGTCTTGAAACGAGTGATTAATTTTATTCCATGTACGTAAAATAACATTTCAAGACTACTTTTTTATTTCGTTTTTGGTGATAAAACGCAGGATTTCTTGCCAACTTATTATTATATGAATACTAGCAAACGACGTTTTTTACAAATATGCCAAAAATCCTCGAGTTCGATGTCAGTGACAGCGTGCCCGGTGCGTTTTACAATTTCATTCATCTCCGCGAATAAAACAAAGAGACGGCCCGTTCGGAAAAACGCTTTCGGTATCACGGCATTTTATTACGAAGGTCTCGAATGCCGAATAAAAGTACATTATAATGTATTTCTTCCTCGCAGATCCGTCGACGAGACGCTGCGTCTCGTTCAGGCTTTCCAGTACACCGACAAGCACGGCGAAGTTTGCCCGGCTGGCTGGAAACCCGGCAAGAAAACGATGAAGCCCGACGTCGTCGGCTCGAAGGAATACTTCAAGGACTCGTGAGCGAGGAAAAAAAAGATCACGACGCCGTTCGACTGTGTCTCGTGCGTCGATATTCACGACTTCGATTATTTATAAACAGTACACAACCACCTCCCACCCTACAAAAGTAGCACGATACGGTCGAGACTACGAAGAAACACGAGAGTATTATCCTCGACGTTTCGTTTACTTAACTACCGAATGTAAGGAAATAGAGTTTTCAATTTTTTAAATAGTCTTCGAGACGTTTAATTTTGTCGAAATCGAGGATTTCTCTACTTTGATAGTAAGAGTTTCCGGAAACATTGTATCCCTTTTTTACGATATTATATTCAACGTTCTTTTTTACTTTCCTCTTCTCACAATAAATGTCGCTATCATTTATAATAAGAAAAGCGGTACATTGTTTGAAATTTTTCGTCGCAGCATTCTCCTCTCCCCCCTTGAAATTCTTCAACGTTGAGCGTCCGAGCGTGAAGGCTGTCACTTTAGACGTGCGAGGGGAACGCGAGCGTGTTCGTAACCTTGAATAGCAATAACGGGAAAGAGAGGAAATTGTAAAATGAATAATGGCTGCGAGAGTGCGCTTGCTAGAACAGGTATGCATAATATACGCGTATCTCTACGACGAACCAAGATATTGCTCGGCGAATTGAATGGGCCTGTCGTGACTCGTGTTAAATTCACATTATTCGGGAAGCACGTCGTCTTGTGCGATGTTACGTAACTTTAGCCACTCGCTGAATGAGCTTACGATTATTATATTCCGATTAAAGTATCGATTCAGAGATGTCGCGAATCATCGGCGCGTTATCGCGAGACGTGACCGTTTGCGATTGCGTCTGTGTTTATTTTGCGAACGAGACTTATTCGACGTAACGCTTTTGACGGACGTCAATGTTATCTTTGAGACTTTAGCGTTCGACGCGGTGATGATACGCGACTTTTTCTTGGAATTTAAACGAAACTGTATTTCTGCAAAATGCGGAGTTCCCTTCGCGCACGGGAATTCGTCGGCGGGAAATCCGTTTTGAGGTTAGGGGGTTAAGGCAACATGTTACTGGCGAGCTGAAAATTTTTTTGGACCTTTATAAGCTCGTTGCTGATCATCCTGTGCAGGTTGAATACGATACACAGTATCGTTTTTAGAAAAAAGTCGACTACGCGACGTATTTCGTGGGCTAATTACATTACGCTTATGGAAAACTCCCGATCATTTTTCAGTACATTATTAACCCTCAATCCGTGAACCTGGGTCGTTTTCGTCCTGCTCAAAATCATTTTTTCCGCCGGTTACTTAAGGGGAGATATACACCTAGGAGCCGAAAAAAAGGTCATTTTTGTGAATTTTTTCAAGGAAAACTATTTGACTATGCGGATTGGGGTTTTAATTATCTAAAAGAATATACCTTCAAAAATATGTTTAATTCTCTTTATTTAAAAATATCAAAAATATACAAGGATATTGTATGATCCTTGGAGCGTCGTAAAAAAATCTGCGTATACGGTACCCACTGGCGTTTCTTCAAAAATCATCTGAAAAAAAACCAAAAAGATTATTAACGGAGACTGTCCTTGGAGTGCCATATTTCAGGTGTTTACATTTTATTTTTTAAAAAGGAAACGAGTAACGCTTTTTGAGTGCGGTTTTTTTCTTGCTTTTATTCATGATATACAGAAGGTTAAAAAATTTTTTTTTGAAAAAAAAAAACCAAAATGGCGGCCGTTGCAGCTCCGCGAAAACAGGTCCTCAAATCGTGGGAGGTAAACGGCTGACATCACTAACTCTTTGTTGATCTGAAACACAAATTCAAAGCATATTATCAATCTGTGACCCTTTGGTCATGGAATGACAGATGGGTTTTTCGTTTAGTACAAATTTCGGAAAATGGCGGCAATTTAAAAAAAAATCGAACTTTCGCGTTTTTTTTTCGCATAAAAAGATAAATAATAAATGCAAAAATGTATCTATCGAAAAAACGATCCGTCATTCCGTGAAGACATATTTTCTGAGTTCGCTCTCCAAATTTCAGGTCGATATGTTAATTACAGCGGTCAGGAGAATGTCAGCCATTTTTAAAAACGTGTTTTCGAGAAAAACGCGTTTAAAGTTTTGTAATGTGTTTACACAAATGTGTTTATAATTACCGCTAATCGGCAATGCCTGGTCCATAGAGGCATCCCTCCTCTTCTAGCTGCTCATGTTGAGCTCAAATTGATTTTTTGAAAATTTCAAGGACAAAGTCTCCCTTAAATTAGATACTATAATCTAGTACTTGTCATAGCCGATTTTGAAAATATCGATTTATGACAAAATGGCGGACGTTTGAACATAGTGATTTTTGGGCAAAAAATTAGTTATTATTATGCCTATAAAACAAAAACTAAGTAACGGAAAAAAAATCCTATGACAAGTACTAGATAACGGTGCATAGAATAACCACAAAAAACCTTAAGGCTTTTTTTGTGGTTCATTGGTTCATCGGTTCATTGGTTTTCGAGAAATTTTGGGTACCGATATGAAAAACGTGGTTTGGAGAAAAACGCGTTTGAAAATTCGGGAATGAATAAATCATGAAATTTGTCAACTTACATGAAATCATCGATACCAGGCCCATAATGTAGGTCTTCTACGGTCGACGGAATGTTCACAGCTTATAAATCCTCGACCTCGACCATCTAGGTGTATACTCTCCTTAATATTTGATGAAAAAAAATTATTAAAGATAAGAAAAAACCCTTTTTTCCCTTGAGACGTACGGTCTAAAGATTGACCATGAATTTTTTCCGATTTTTTTCATTGACAATTGTTGGTTTGGTAGTGCGAAAACGAAAACGACTCAGATTCAAGGGATTAAGGGAAAGTTCTGCCTTGTCGGGCCAAAAAATTTTTTCACCAATTTTTTTATGCGAAACGTATTAAATATAGAATTTTGATATTTGGTATGTTGACTAAGCGGTCTTTATTGAACATGAAAATATTTTTTAAAGTTTGACAAAACATGGTGTTGGGAGTGGGAGGAGCCACGTATGTCGGTGCGCGGGCGATGACATTCTTCGCTCGCGGAAGTCCTAAGTCCCGGACAGGCGATCTGAAGCAAAAGGATCAAACATATTTTTACTTTGTACAATATTGTGTATAAGTTGACCTAGATTCGAGAAGAAAAATTGAAAAATAAAACAATAGTGAGCAAAAAACTGCGAAAATTTTTGGGAAGAAAACAAACTTCCTTCCGAACGCTCACTATTTATTTATTTTTCAATTTTTCTTGATTCTAGGTCAACTTATACACAATATTGTACAAAGTAAAAATATGTTTGATTGTTTTGCTTCAGATCACCTGTCTGGGACTTAGGACGTCCGCAAGCGAAGAATGTCATCGCCGGCATACGTGGCTCCTTCCACTCCCAACACCATGTTTTGTCAAAAAAAAAAAAATATTTTGATGTTCAATAAAGACTGCTTAGTCAACATACTAAATATCAACATTCTATATTTAATACTTTTCGCATAAAAAATTGGTGAAAACCGAACATTTTTTGGCCCAGCAAGGCAGAACCGTCCCTTGAGGTGCCTCAATTACCTTCACGGATTGAGGGTTAATATCTGCTAAGTGAATGTTACCACGGAGCTGAAAAAATAGATACGCTTCGACTAATTATCGGACTAACCTTTCGTACCGTGAAAATGAGGATTCACAGTACCGTTATAACATTATTAATGTTTTTGATAGGTGCAAAAATCAAGCACACAAAATATTAGACTGTGCATCTTATCGATATTCAGTAATTATGCCCGGGAATCTCAAACTGCTCGGTCAGGATAATTAACCACGAATATTATTGGCACTTATTCTCTTTATTAGTAATAATTACTTAATATTAATTTGATAACTATGTTCAGAAATGATACATTTCTAGACATTTCTAGGCACAGACAAAATAACATACATTTTTTTTTTCAGAATATGCGAAAATTATTAAAGTTTGTGATTTCCTTGAGATTATAGACAGCTTTAGTACACACTTTTTCTTTCCAGCGGATTTTTTTTACTCGGACCGATATTCATTTTCGATCGGCTCCTTGGGCCGATATTGAGGTTACGAACGGGGCGCATATGTCTCTAACTTCCTGGGCATTATGATATACCACGATTTACGCCGTTGCCAATGCGTTTCGCGTTAATTGAGCGAGAAAAAGTTACAGAAAATAATTATACAAAGTAATGAAAACACTTAATGTAATCACCGAATGTTCAAAAATGCATATTTTTACAAATAGATGTAGAGAAATAGTTCGAAAACGCACGTTTAATATGACGATTATTCAAAAGCTAACAGTTGGTAACTATCAATCGGCTCCGTGCATAAGCATAGGGCGCTTCCCTCGTACTTCACCCCCAACGTCTATAAACCCCATAACAACCTTAAGGGGTCATCACAGTGTATCGGGTCGAGAAATAGCTGATTTTAGCGATTTTTTTTTCGATGGTTAAAACACGCTAATCAGCCTGACTTTTTTATGTCAAATCAAAGCACTCGTGAAGAACGGAAAACACATTTTTAAACGTTTATTCAATTATTTTACATTTATTTAACGGTTGAAAATGTCTTCGAAAAAAGGAGTCCTCACGGTCACACGGTCCTCACAACCACACATTACGGCCACACGAGTGTGGCCGTAAATAATATGTGAAGCAAAATTTGTAAAAAAAATATTAATCAGTATGAAAGCCGCTATCATGCTATGGAGGTTTTTTAAAAATCAAAATTGACAATATGGCGGATGTTTTAAAAAAAGGATCGAATTTAGCCTATTTTTTCGACAGTTTTTCGTTAAAAAAATATGAAGATAAAAAAAAGCATTCATAACAAGATAAAGAATGGCGTGAAGAATGTTGTGTCAAAATTTGAGACGGGTAGCTTGAAAAGTCTTCCTTTGAGAGTGTACACCGTTTTGAAAAACGACATTTCGAGAAAAACGCGCCTAGAGTATCAAGTGCGGAGTTTTGATATAAATGTTCTACTTACGATCAATCGGCGATGCCACATCCGTGTTTATAACCATGTCCGACATTATCTATCGGATAATGAAACAAAAAATCGATTTTTTGAAAATTTTACACCGTGATGATCCCTTAAGGGGCGACGTCACCCCTTGGAAGGATGCGTGTCGAGGGCTGATTTTTTTTACTCAACCGGCAAGCAATCCACCGATTTCAGGGGGACAGAAGCGTAAATTCTTCTACTCCAAACGAGCGTTAATCCATTATGGGTACATTAAAAAATAAACATTAAGGGATCGGCTAATTCTTTGTATGTTTTTCTTTCATTCCACATTCAAAAGGGCTGCATAACGTTGAATGAAAAAGGAAACACTTCGAACGGAGGATAAAATTAAAGTATGGTGTATTTTTTAATTTTTGAAACAGCGAATTTTCGATAATGCGGTAAAAAATACTTTTTCAAACATTTTCGAATACATTCAGTGTCATGTTTCAGGCAATAAGGTTTGAAATATGTATAGCAAATTTGCAGCCAATGCAGTTTAGAAGACCGTGAAATACCTCCGCCGTCCTTAAAGATCAATAATACAAAAAATACCATGGTATTTTTTGTATTTTATGAAGGAAAGATTTTTCCACCATTTCTTAGATTTAGGGTATGTTTCTAAGTCTATGGCTTAGTTCAAAGTCTCTATAAGTCTCAAAAATGGTGAACAAATCTTTCCTTTTGAATAACATAATGAAAATCAGCAAATTTTTCCCTCGCCTAAAGATATCTCCCCCTTACGTTTGGGGTGAAAGAAAGAAAAGTAAAGGGATGGTTCATCCCTTCATTTTCGTTCTTATAACGTTCTCGTAGTAGATTTCTGATCGTTTTGCATTGAATGAATTGTTGTTTTTGTTCCACTGAAATTAGTGGACTGCTTGCGGGTGAAAATGCCAAATCAGCCTCGACATGGTTCACTTTAAGCGGTGGCTTCCCCAAGTAAACCCGTTTTTCCGCCGATCAAAAAAATACGTATACAACACGGATTTTAACTATATACGTATATTTTTTAATGCTATATACCTGCCCATACCAGGTGTGTAAGTATGAAACCGGAATTTTTGTACAGAAAAAACACGTTTATTGTAATGATATGATACAAATAACTCGAGATGGCTTCTCGGGTCACCTTTAACTGATCCGCCAGTTGTTGTTATGTTTGAGCGTCGTCTTCGTCCAACAAGGCTTGCAGGTGAGCGTCTTCAAACTTTTTCGGTGGTCTTCCACGTTCTTCGTTCCTCACGTCAAAATCGCCACTTTTGAACCGTTTGAACCACTCGAAACACTGTGTTTTACCGAGAGCATGCTCACCAAACGCCTCCACAAGCATTCGATGCGATTCGGCTGCGGTTTTCTTCAGATCAAAACAGAAAAGTAGTGCTGTCGGCAAATCGTAATTTGTTGGCACAAAACTAGACATATGTATCTCTAATAAACTAATGCTACTGAATGAAACTCGTGTTATTGTGAGTTGGAAATCTTTGTCGGATATCAATACAATAACAAGACACCGCTGACGTGATGTGTCGGTAATTGCATCGACATCTAGCGCCACCTATGGGCAAATTCCGGTTTCATACTTACACACCTGGTATACACGAGTGCCAACAGAATTGAAAGCGGACACCAAAATGACGTTCCTTGTAAGTGAAAAATCTAGCGACAAAAGTTTTGGGTCGGTAGTATTACACGGAAGAAATATGCGGATTTTTATATTGTACAGTATCGTTAAAGCTCTGAAATTTGTCAACAGGTTGGGGTCTGTGTGATTACTTTCTCGTCGGTATATGTGGCTTTTGCAGTCTCGCTGAAGCTTCCGCGTCCCTCGTTATACTTGTCGTCATACCGCTCTTGGCTTGCGACTTGAAATTCGGAAAAAACGACGTTATGGCTTTGAATGCCATTCTGTCTCTCGGTAACGAACAATTTCATATTTTCCTGATAATGATGAGCTTACAAAAGCGTTCAATTAAAATTTCTTTGAATAAACGAACTTTCGTGCTCCCGTATAAATAATACAATTTTTCCCGATTCATTACCAAACATTAGTCAGCCCCGGATCTGGGGGGGGGGGGGGGTGAAAGTGAGTCTACACTACGTTGTCTACACTGGTTGTATGTATTCTATATTTACGTCACACATAAACAAAAGTTATTAGCAAATAGGTAATAAAGAGCGCGAATTTATTTAAGGGGAGGGTAGGGGTTTCAGCGTGAAAAGAAACACTTTTTTCGCGAATTTTTTCATCTATATGGATAGAGTAAATTTATTGAAACCTTTTGTACATTGTTAAGTGTCATTTCAAGAATTTTCCGTGAAATTTGTACGCGAAAATATCCACAAACAAGCCGTTGCCGCGTTATTCTCGAAACCACTTTTTCAAAGTCCGTGTTCATTGCCATTTGAAAACTACATGATCGATTTATTTCAAACTTGGTACACACTTTCTACATATAAAATACTTCCCCCCAACGGTTAGTTTGAGATTTTTTTTACATTGAGGGGGTTTTCCACCCCCAAAATGGCGGAATTTTTCGTGAAAAATAGCACTTTTCACTTTACATGACGACCAAAAATTTGGAAATGAAAAAAAAAATTATCAAAGACCGTTGGGGGGAGGATTTGATGATACTTTGACTAAATTTTAATGGTACTTGATTTCAGGTAATTTCTAGCTGAGATACAGTGAACACCGCAAATCGTGTTTTTCCAAAGGCGTCTTGGAAAAGCTTTGTCACCGGCTTGTTTGTGGATATTTTCGCGTACAAATTTCACGGAATATTGTTGAAATGACAGTTAACAATGTACAAAAGGTTTCAATAAATTTACTCTATCCATATAGATGAACAAATTCGCAAAAACGTGTTTTTTCACGCTGAAACCCCTACGATTCCCTTAAGATGTTAGGCCACAGTAACGGGTATAAAATCATGTACGTATTTAACAATTTTTTTTTCGTATGTAAAAGTGATTCACTCATAAATTAACTACACATTTATTTAGTATGAATATCAAGCTGTTAGAAAATATATTAGGAGTACAACTTTGCAGTGACCGTTTTACTTAGAGAGCCACTGCGGCCGAAGTAGTGGCCCTAGCTCAATAAAAAAAGTGGCATTTTAAACGAGAGGCTCTGCCAATGTAAACAATTTAAAAAGGCTAACGGATACGTGTATGCATTATAAAGTTATAGGCACTCAACATGGCAACCTACGAACCGAATTCTCAGCATTTGCGAGAGGTTATGATTTACTTCTTCAACATCAAGAAATCTGCGGCTGAGGCCCACCGTTTGCTTGTAGATGCTTACGGGGAGGATTCTATTAGTGAGAAAACGTGTCGGCGGTGGTTTCAACGCTTCAAAAGTGGAGATTTTGAGGTCGAGAACAAGCATGGTGGCGGAAGGCAGAATGTTTTTGAAGACACAGAATTGAAGGCCTTGCTGGACCAGGATTCGTGCCAAACTCAAGAGGAACTCGCCGAGACGTTAGGAGTAACCCAGCAAGCAGTTTCAAAACGTCTCCGGGATATGGGTATGATCCAAAAGCAAGGAAACTGGGTCCCGCATGAGTTGAAGCCGAGAGACATCGAGCGCCGATTTTTCACCTGTGAATAACTGCTCCAAAGACAACAAAGGAAGGGATTTTTGCACCGGATTGTGACTGGAGATGAAAAGTGGGTTCACTACGATAATCCTAAACGCCGAAAATCATGGGGACTGCCTGGTCATATTCCGTCATCGACACCCAAACCGAATATTCACGGATCCAAAGTGATGCTGTGTATCTGGTGGGACCAGCTGGGCGTTGTGTACTATGAGCTGCTCAAACCATCCGAAACCATCACAGGGGAACTCTACCGACGTCAGTTGATGCGCTTGAGTAAGGCACTCGAAGAGAAACGGCCACAATTCAACGAAAGACATGACAAGGTGATACTGCAGCATGACAATGCCCGGCCCCATGTTGCAAATGTCGTGAAAAAGTACTTGGAAACGCTGAAATGGGAGGTTTTATCCCACCCGCCGTACTCTCCAGACATTGCCCCTTCCGACTATCGCTTGTTCCGGTCAATGGCACACGATTTGGCTGACCAGCACTTCGGTACTTACGAAGAAGTCAAAAATTGGGTCGATTCCTGGATTGCCTCCAAGGACCAAGACTTTTATCGACGCGGGATTCGAATGCTACCTGAAAGATGGGCCGAGGTCGTAGCTAGCGACGGGCAGTACTTTGATTAAAAAATATGTAGCCACTTTTTTATAATAAAGCCTTAAACTTTTGAAAAAAACGGTCACTGCAAAGTTGTACTCCTTATATATATTTTGTTTTTCGATGTACAAAATCACCGACTCCTCGAAACTTCTCGAGTTAATTAAATTTATGAGTGAATCACTTTTTCATACGAAAAAAAATTGTTAAATTCGCACATGATATTATACTCGTTACTGTGGCCTAACGCCTTAAGGGTTCTTATTCTCCCGGTCACAAAAAATCCACACCCAGTGAATTTGTTTTGTGAGTTTTTAAAAATCATTAATCTCAAATGCTGGAGAGGAGGGTTGCCAATGTCAAGTGTTTGCCCCTGCTCGGAAAAATCGTAGATCCGAGACTGACAGTCGGAGAATACCAACGAATTTGATCAGATGGAATTGACGAATGTGAATTTTGTCAAATATTTACTGCGCAATGTACATACACTTTCATCGCATCGAACTTTTCTGCTCAACACTAAAAACCATTCGTGAAATGGAAGTATCATATTTGTAAAACTAGGAATGGCTTTTGGCGGATTTCTCTGCGGTACGTTCGCCGATCATAACGGCCGTCGAAGCTTGATAACTGTGACCTTGGTCGTGATTTTTTGCGCCTCGATGTGTCTGTCATTCGCACAGAAATTCTTTCCCATAAGCTTCGCAATATTTCTTCTCGGTTTTGGGTAAATATGTTTTTCCGTGATATATTTACGAAACGTTATTTTTTTTTAATTTCCGTACTATGTGTCAACAAATTTCGGTTGACGAGCTTTATTTTTTATAGGACAGCTGGAAATAACGTCGTCTTGCGTGTTTATTTGATTGAATGCCTGCCATCGAAACGTCGAGGAACTTGCCTGGGATTACTGGATCTTCTGTGGGTCTTAGGCTATCTCGCTTCGTTTGGTAAATTCGAACGAAAAATTCTTTTATTCTCCTCCGTTGCAGAGTAAGAGAACAAGTTCGGGAGTGGGAAGCAACCCTTCCATCGAGACGGTCGAAAAGTGCCTGTTTTTTTCGAAAATCAATTCCTCAAACCTTGCATAGGAAAAAAGACCTTCCGGGCTCGATTGAGAGTTGCCCATAATCCAATATATATATAACTGTGTGGACTATACTAAGTCTTAACACTTAAAAAAAAAAATTATCACGAACATTACAGATTAAAAATAGTTTAATGTATGCAATTTTACGTATATTTAGATGGGCGAGACGTTTACGATACGGGTGATGTAATTTTTTGGCTATTTAGCACCAAGATAAACCATTTCTAACAACGGATTAACGTAGACTAAACCAATGTAAAGTTTAGAAGAAAAAAAGGCCATCTTGTCCATCGTAAATCATATATAGGGTGTCTCAAAATGACCTGACATTTCAATTCATTAAGGCGTTATACGCAGTTGCAAGGCAAAAAGAGTAGTTTTTTTCACGATTTTTTTCTGGAAAAGGATTTCATTTGGGCAAAACGGAAAGTATTAGGCAGTGTAGTGGCATCTTTTAGCTTTAGATTGGAATTTTTTATTTTCAAAAATATTCATTAACATTGCTCCTGTAGGAAGTCTCCTGGAGGTCCCCGAAAAAAGTGTCCGGCGGTGAGCAAAGTATCTCCGGTTTGGATAATCTAAAATGAAAAAACCAAAAAGATTCTTTTAGGGGATAGATGAATCCAGGTATTGATCGAAGTAATAGTCGAAATTTTAATTTTTGATAAAATGGTGGCTCTGGAAAAAAACAATTTCGATTTTCGACCAAATTTTTTTCGTTAAATCGTTGAAAAAAATATAAATAATTATCGGAAATCATATTTCTTCGATCGATACCTGAAGAATATATTTGAAAAGGTTGTGTTAAAATTGCAGACCGATCGGTTGAACCGTTTTTGAGAAATCGTGCTCACCGACTTTGAAAACATCGTTTTGATTAAAACGCGTTTGAAGTTTCGCGCGCTTACTCTGTAGCGCTCCGAGCGTCCTTACAAATATGTGTGTATTTCCGAGAATATTCACTGGATCGATTTGAAATGTTCAGGGAATATACTCATATATTTGTACATTCCGGAAATGCAATAAAAAAGTCGATTTTTTGAAAATTCTAACTGCGTATAGCCCGTTAATAAAACGTACTATTTATTTGAAAAGTACGAATATTTTTTATTTACTATAAGGTACACACATGGAGGTTATGTGTGGAACACAATATCCGATAACTGGCCGCCTCGTCCCTGTTTGCAAACGTTTATTCTTTCGACGAAATTTGCGATAGCATTTTTGCATAGTTGCGGACTAATTTCATTAAGGGATCATTGCAGCGTAAAATTTTCAAAAAATCGATTTTCTTTTTGCATTATCCGATAGTATAGACGGTTATAAACATGCTGTTCATATACTTACATAAACGTAAGTAGAAAATTTATATGAAAACTTCGCACTCGACACTTCAAACGCGTTTTTCTCGAAATGTCGTTTTTCAAAAGGGTGTACACTCTGAAAGAAAGAGTTTTCAAGCTATCCGTCTTAAATTTTGACATTATTCTTCACGCTATTCCTGATCTTGCTATGGAAGCTTTTTTTTAAATCTTCATATTCTTTTTAACGAAAAACTGTCGAAAAATAAGCTAAATTCGCTACTTTTTTTCAAAACGCGGCCAGTTTGTCAATTTTTATATTAAAAAACCTTCATAGCAAGATAGCGGCTGTCACACTGATTAGTAATCTTTCATGAGGACTCCTTTTTTCCAAAGACAATTTCAACCATTATAAAAATGCACAAAATAAGAATAAACGTTAAAAAATTGATTTTCTGTTCGTCATGAGTGCTTTGATTTGATATCAAAATATCAGACTGATTAGCGTATTTTAACCATCGACGAAAATCGCGAAAATCAGCTATTTTTCGACCCGTTACACTGTGATGGTCCCTTAAGGAGAAATATACACCTAGATGGTCGAGGTCGAGGGTTTATAAGCTATGAACATTCCGTCGACCGTAGAAGACCTACACTATGGGCCTGGTATCGATGATTCCATGTAAGTTGACAAATTTCATGATTTATTCATTCCCAAATTTTCAAACGCGTTTTTCTCAAAACCACGTTTTTCAAATCGGTACCCAAAATTTCTCGAAAACCAATGAACCGGTTGCCTTAAGGTTTTTTGTGGTTATTCTATACACCATTATCTAGTACTTGTCATAGGATTTTTTTTCCGTTACTTAGTTTTTGTTTTATAGGCAAAATAATAACTAATTTTTGGCCCAAAACTCACTATTCATGTTCAAACGTCCGCCATTTTGTCATAAATCGATATTTTCAAAATCGGCTATGATAAGTACTAGATTATAGTATCTAATTTAATAATCTTTTTGGTTTTTTTTTCAGATGATTTTTGAAGAAACGCCAGTGGGTCCCGTATACACAGATTTTCTTACGACGCTCCAAGGATCATACAATATCCTTGTATATTTTTGATATTTTTAAATAAAGAAAATTAAACATATTTTTGAATGTATATACTTTTAGATAATTAAAACCCCAATCCGAAATTTCAAGTAGCTTTCCTTGAAAAAATTCACAAAAATGACGTTTTTTTCCGGCGCCTAGGTGTATATCTCCCCTTAATGGTGCGTTCAATTGCTTCCTTGAGCTCGGGGATGGTCTGTAGATCATTAGCATACACTTTTCCTTCCAGAAAACCTCAAAGAAGTTTTCTGAAAGGAAAAGTCCAATGGCGTCATATCGCACGATCTTGGATACCACGACCATGAAACTTCGTCTGCAATAACTACGCAGTAACAACGCAGCAAATAACAATTTCTATGCGTTGCTCGATCGTGTAATTCTCCATGACTAAACCTCAATACTTCCCGATGCCAGCTGCCAAAGATTAGTACTCTATGTTCGCCACAAAAAAAAATGGCGCGCAATTTCAAATGTCAGGTTATTTTGAGACACCCTTTATATTAAATATTGAACCATCAAGGTTTGATAAAATATTACGAGTCTTGATTGGCGAATGAAGAGCATTGCTGTCAACATCAATGTCCGCGAAGTTTCCGTATTTCGGTGACACTTAAGGGGGGCTATACCAGTGTAAACGCTGAAAATTTGGGTGAATTTCGGGAATTTTTTGGACGAAAAGTACTCAATTAAATATTTTGGAAAATTAAGAATTTATTTGGCTATATTTGACCTATATTACATAATTTTTTCATAGAAAAATATTGAGATCCGAGCCACTTATACGCTGTCTTCGGAAACGCCAAAAGAAAAAGTTCCTCCACTGCTGACACGATTCCGGTCGATTGAGTAGCTCAAAACAAAAAAAAATGTTAAACTGGAAGGTATTTCCTGTACAATGACGTAGGATTTTCGAAAAATATCAAAATCTAACAAAATGGCGTAGTTATGAAAAAAGTCTGTTTTCTTGCCTATAAAATGGTCGTTTTTTTCAATGCCAAATCGTCAATTTTCATCCAATCAAAAATATCCTACGTCATTGTACAGTAAATATATTCAAGAGTACTCAGTTCAAATTTCAAGTCAATCGAATAATTGCTCTTTGAGTTACAATCTCAGCAAATTTGAAAAATCTCATTTCGAGAAAAACGCGTTTAAAGATTTAACTATCGATTTTTGCAAGATAAAATGATATTTATCATAAAAACTGCTGATCAGCTATGCCTGGCCAGCTATAAACTGTCGAAAAAGGCAATAAAAAAATCGATTTTTTGAAAGTGTGACATTTGTATAGCCCCTTAATATTAATTAATGGTAATAATAAATAATTTTGTGACAATAATATGAATAGGCATAATTATAAATGACTCTAAATTTTATACTGAGTTGTATAAAACATTCACTGCGCAGTTTTCTTCATAATAATCATTGATAATGTTACACTTCTTCAAGTTGGCAGTAACGCAGAAGTTCTTCTCAGTCTCGTAATTAAAATATAAAAATGCATAATTTTGCAATTTAAGTATATATTACATGAAAAATTAGTATCTATAGAATAAATCTGTACCTCGTATGCACATTTTTGAGGTTCAAACAAAAAAAATTCATAAGCCGTCATCCGACTCAACTGGACCGCTCCAACCTCCTTAAACTGCAGGCAATGATTCTTTTTGTTGAGCTTTTGTGAACGACCTACAGATTCACATGAAGTACACTGGTTTACTGTTGATATCTCGTAACATTCCATAAAATTGCCCGATATGAAAAATCCAACATCACCGCAACATACAGGGTGGCCCGAAAAGCGTTCTCAAAAAGTTCAACTGTTTCTTGGCAGTTTTTAAAAGCAATTGGGAGTCATTGAGACTAATACGATAATTATTTTTTATCATCTGCACTTTGGTCAACAACTAATTCTACTTAATTGAGTGTTCAGTTGGGCATTCACTTATTGTTTACCGTGCGCTTTATAATAATAACAAAAGTGAACAAAATACGATTAAAGTACATAAATAAAATTGAAAAAAATCAAAATCTATGCTACAGGAAGACTTCAAAAAGAAAATTAAAAAACATTTTTTCTCGAAAACTAAAAAAGATCGTAGAACATAAACGGGGTGATTCTGAGAGGTATTGATTCGAGGCACATTTTCCTTCTGGCGGTAACTGTTCGGGTAATTCTATATATTTATCCATAAAAAATAAGGAGTGGCTATAAATTGTTAAAGGGGGGTACCTGAGGAAACGGTGAGAAAAACAGGTAAACTTCGGGAATTTTTATCTCAAAAACTAATGTTTCAATTGGACCCGGGTTTTTTTAAATGGAAAATATGTACATTGAGGTATGTTTAAGAATTTTTTGAAATCAATTCGTTGACTGGAAGCGATTCAAACGCGATTATCTCGAAACATAGCTTTCCATGTCGGTGCCAGATGTATCTCGAAAACGGCTTGTCCGATTTTGTCCAAATTTGGATACAATATTCTTCGATAGTTTTTCTCGTTCGCCACGTAGGTGTTTTTCATTTGATTGAACCATTACTGTTTTATGCAATGTGTATGCAATCCAAAATCGTCGGAAATTGCGAACGAAAAACGAATGTTAAATGAGAACGGTCGCAATTCCGTCAAAAATGAAAATTTCAAAAAAATCCTACGTGGTGAACGAGAAAAACTATCGAAGAATATTGTATCCAAATTTGGACAAAATCGGACAAGCCGTTTTCGAGATACATCTGGCACCGACGTTGAAAACTATGTTTCGAGATAATCGCGTTTGAATCGCTACCAGTCAACGAACTGATTTTCAAAAATTCCTAAACATACCTCAATGTACATATTTTCCAATAAAAAAAACCCGGATCCAATCGAAACATTAGTTTTTGAGATAAAAATTCCCGAAGTTTACGTGTTTTTTGAATCGGTAAATAATTGAAGCAGTTATGTCAACGGTTTTGAAAAAAGTTGTTGCGAGAAAAATGGGTTGAAAGCTCTTTTTTCGCGTTTTCACACGATAATGTGCACTTAGGGCTAAGTGCCCGTAAAATCTAAACTATTTGGAATTATGACTTGACATTTGGCCACAAGATTCTTGAGATATTTCAGAATGAAAATATGGATAAAATCAATTTCTTAAGGGGGGATTGTCTTTTTTTTCGCAAAATTTACCGCTTTTTGGGAATTTTTTTGTGAAGAAAGTATACAACGGAAAACTTGTGAAACTTGGCATATAGTTTTATTGATCTGTTTACTACATACAAAAAATTTTTTAAACAATCTCATCAAAAAATCCGCCTCCCACCCCCCTCGACGCGCGATGGTCTTTTTTTGATGGTGTGCACGATTACAGCCTTCACGTTCATCCTGCAACAAAAACCCAAAAAGCATTTTACTTTAGACACATATAGCTATCGTTCGATGAAGGGAAAAAAAATTGACGATTTGGTGACGTTTTGAACTTGAAGTATCGATTTTTCGAAAAAAATTGATCGATTTTTTGTTATAAATAAAAAGCTATTAGACGTATTGCTTTTTTGCTTCATCAAACGATAAAAGGATGTCAGCATTCTGTCCAAATTTGAAGGCAATCGGTTGAATAGTTTTTGAGAAATCGTGCACACCATCAAAAAAGGACCATCGCGCGTCGAGGGGGGTGGGAGGCGGATTTTTTGATGAAATTGTTTAAAAATTTTTTTGTATGTAGTAAACAGATCAATAAAACTATATGCCAAGTTTCACAAGTTTTCCGTTGTATACTTTCTTCACAAAAAAATTCCCAAAAAGCGGTAAATTTTGCGAAAAAAAAGACAATCCCCCCTTAAACAATTATGATGCGAGGTGTGTTCCGGGTGAAATGATAAGTTGCAAAAATATCCTGCAGCTATGGCATGGTCATTGGTGCCCTCAGTGGTACGATCAATGGGCAATGAATTTCGCCCCAGCTCGTGGCGGGTCCTCAATGGTCTTGGAGGTGCCATCAGTCTCATAATGGCATGTGCTGCAGGTTTACTTCCGTCCAGTCCCCGTCATTTGCTCTATCGACGAAGTCCGGAACGGGCACTAGCTGTTCTGCAACAGATTTATGCCATCAATAATTCCCAACACGCTCATCATTATCCGGTACCTCGAGTTCTCAAATAAGAGACAAAAATGCTATTTTACATTCCAACCTTGCTTTTTTCATAATTTGTGAAAATTAACAAATCTTCGCGCTTAAGCTACTGCCCTTACGATTTTAGTCTCTACGTGAAGAAAGTTTTATGAATATAGAAAAATGATTAGGCAACAATGAGCAAGTTTATCAATACTCGTACATGTTTTTTCCATCATAGAATATATTGACAATTAAGCTGATTTTCAGATTCGAATGAGAAAAATATAAGACAATGTTAAGACTGTATTCTAGTGTGAACACCCATTTTCAAGGTGATTTTTTTCGAGAATTAAATTTAGAGAAACGGTTAAATCTACGGTGTTGATATTTTACAGTTATTAAAATGTTTGAAGTAACATCTTATATCTTTTCAAAGCATTTTATTCGAAATCGTAGGGGAGTTGTGCTTAAAATGACATACTTTTTATTTTACGGTAAATATTTAAATAAATGACGTCGTATAAATTCAAAGCCATGCTTATATATGAGGTATTCCACGCCATTTCGCTCGGCCGTCACCCTGACAATTTTCATAAAAAAAAATTTTTTTTCGAACATCGTATGCTATGCAAGGAGTATCTTCACAAATCTTTACATTTTTACCGCATGTATTTCAGAAGTTACAATTTTTCGAAAAATCTGGATTTCAGAAAGTTCGGAAACGTTCTAACGCCGATATCTCTTAAATTAATCGATATATCGAAAAATGTCTATAGATCGATTTTTTTCATATTAGTTCACACTTTCATAAAAAAAAAGGAAAAAAAATAAATCACCGTTGTCAACATTTTATCAGCGTGTAAAGTGAAAACTATTTTTTTAAAAGATGTTTCCATTTTTTTTTTTTTCAAAAAATTCTCTAAAATAATATGATGAATTATATGAATTTTAACGCTAGTCCCATTGTGGGCCCATTTTTCTTTGTATTTTTTTAAATAAATTTAATTTTTTCTTCTTTTTTTCGCATGATTTTTTTTCGCATTTCTGTTTTTTTGGTATGATTTTTTTCGTCAAAACGATTGCGACATCGATCAAAATGCATGTTCGATGCTATAGCAATGACAAAAAATGATAAATTGGAGCAGATAATTCTTTTACTTTCGGACTTTTCAGCAGGTGAAGAGACACAATTGCTTCTGGCTTGCTTTTACAAACTGTTCGAAAAAACTCTGGTTTCACGAACCTCGCTCCTCGACAGAAGGAGACAATAACACTCCCATGTTTACATTTTAAACAATGTAATGTTTCAACCTTGGGATGTACGCTTGCCAAGTGTAGGCGTGATTTTTCTTAGAAATGGTACAAAAACATAAAAAAATATTGCGAATACGATAAAAATGAATCATACAAAACACTCGAAATTTGCGTGAAAAAAATGGAACTCATTTTTAAAAAATACAAGGAAAAATGGGCCCACAATGGGACTAGCGTTCAAATTCAAATAATTCATCACATTATTTTAGAGAATTTTTTGAAAAAAAATGCCAATTATCTTTAAAAAAAAAATAGTTTTCACTTTACACGCTGAAAAATGTTGACAACGATGATCTAAATTTTTTGTCTTTTTTTTATGAAAGTGTGGACTAATATGAAAAAAATCGATCCATAGATATTTTTCGATATATCGATTAATTTAATAGATATCGGCGTTAGAACGTTTCCGAACGTTCTGAACGTTGTGAAAATACTCCTTGCATAGCATACTATTTTATTTTAAAAAATCAAAAAAATTAAAAATGGTCAGGTTCACGGCCGAGCAAAATGGCGTGGAATGCCTCATATATATAAAAGTTTATTATTATAATAATATACAATCAGTTTCAGGACATTAGTTACTTAAATAATAAATAGAAAAATAAAAAACCACATATAGGTTGACGTGTGTAAGACATGCTTCAAGCTAGGTGAATTGTCTATAAGAGAAAAATAAATATTGCTTGAGTTTGTCTTATTTCTTCTCTTCTGAAACCCCGCATAATAGTAATAATTATTATTATTATCATTAAAATAATAATAATCTTTCTGTCAATTTCCTTAGAATTTAGTGTGAAATATGTTTCGAAATATTTTTCCAAAATGTTTCTGCAGAAAAGCGTTTAGATATTTATTTAAAAAACTCGTTAAATCTAAATCCCTCGAGTGATTAATGCTACGGTTATTAATCAAAATATTTTGTTGTGTCTAGTTTATACGTAATGTCAGAAAAATTGATCAGTTACAATGTAAACAAAATTGTCTCCAAGCCCTGCGAACTTGAAGGATGCATTCAAACCGATGAGAACAACGACACAGGGCGGAGCGGTGTAATTAAGGCCATCGGAAAGTATGGAAGGAAGACTTTGAGAAGAATTGGGATCATATTTCGACCTCCCTACACAAGGATTACCGTACTGTCATTGATTTCTCGGTTCCTTTTGTTTCCAGGGTAATTTCAAACTGAGATCTAACTCAATTACATAAAAAGTAGGAAGTTATTACATTTTATGTCGATCATAAGTCAGGGTTAAAAAAATAAAAAAATAAAATGTATGCAGAAAGTCCCATGGTTTTCGGGATGAAAATGATCTGCATTTGGTTTTTCGCATGCCATTTCTACAAATGATAACCTTTTTTGACCAAGTTTTTTCAAAAATGCTCTTCGTTATTTGTTTTATCTAGAAAAGTCTTCTTTTTAACCTTAAGTGTTAAGCAAACTTTATGAAAAAAGATCTTATGGAGAATTCTCATACAAACCAATTCGAACATCTGACTTTGATAGCCTGCAGTGTACAAAAAATGTTCTATGCATATCGTGCCAATTACTTAAAAAAAGTTGCTTAGTTTTTGTCGATTTATATCATTTGTAGAAATGGCATACGAAAAACCAAAAGTAGAAGATTTTTTCAAAAAATAACACAAAGCCCCAAATCTCGAAAACCGTGGGACTTTTACTGAACTGAAATTCCAGCATATAGTAGGACATGATCTGACCTACCGACAGTTGCAGGATTATCCATTCACAACAGGACACTCTGTAGGGGCTGCCCATTAATCACGTGAGGCTCAAATAGGGGAAGGGGGGTTTGGATAACATCACGATTGATCACGTTGGGGGGGGGGGGGGGGGGTGACATATCACGTGTATTTTTTTGTGTAACTGCGTGAACCGGAGAGCATCCGCTGTGAGCTATTGAACAAGCAAGTTGTGCCCAGGGGGCTAGCACCTTTTGGAATTTTTGCTACGCAAAATAACCGCATTTTTAGTGTCGTACTCTGCCACTCGCAGCGCTAGTTATGATCTTACAACCTGATGCGTGCGCAGGGCCTATGTATATGATACGGTCGCTATGTACGCCGTGCGGGCCTCGCGCTTGCGCAATAAGAATATTGTAAGATAACTGCTAGCGCCATGGGGAGAGGTAGAACTAAAAAAGCGGTCAAAAAGAGCACCGTTTGTATACCGGTAGGGGATAGAAGGTTTCAGCCCCCTGGTTGTGCCTAAAAAGTAACTCAAACAACAGTTTTTAGTTCTATTTAATTTCGACTGGCCACCTACTTAAAGTGAAGTGCCTACATCTGATCTACAAAAGACTTGTCCACTTGTTACTGTAGAAAACACGCAAATGAGCCTATGGTCCTAGGACAATGCCATTTAAATATATTAACAATATATATCATTTCGTTTTTGACAATCAAATACCGTACTCCCTATCGGTTGTGTCTTACATTTCTTAACACAAATAAATATACGTGATGTGGGCGGGGGGGGGGACCTCACCACATATCACCACGGGGGAGGGGGGCTCAGAGAGTGGCCTAAAAAACCTCACGTGATTAATGGACGACCCCGTATATGAATAGCTCATAATTTTTCAAACAATATGAGATGCATCAATTTCGCAGATTCGTGTGGTTGGCGTTGTGGAAACTTCACATATCTCATCGAGTGGATAATTTGATGAGGGAGCCGCGAGTTTTGTCAAGCAGAACCAACTCATCAATTTGCATCTTTGACAGCGGCGATGTTGTGCAGGCTTTTCTTTACACTTGTCACGAGGCCAATAATTCACGTTTCGAGTATTTTATGTTACTCTCAATGAGTTACATAATCGGTGAGACTCTTCTTTTCTTCGGAATAGATCTCGTAGGACGTCGACTATTACTTGGCAAGTACATTCGATGTAATCAATATTTCCAAATGAACAAAGTCCAATGCACTTTTCTTTATTTGAATCTTTGAAGACAGTGAATAAATGAATAAAGCCAATCAAGGATTCTCATCAACATTGATGAACAATCATGGCTGTTACGCATATGGAAATCAGGGAAAAGTCAGGGAATTTTGAAAATTCTCTGGAATTTGGCCATAATTTACTTTTTGCGAGAATTAGGAAAAAATAATACCGAGATGAAAAAAAAAACTGAAAAGTATAAAAATGAATATTTTTAATATTTCCATTATTCTTTATCAAATACAAAAAAGTTGTCAGTGCCAAACATTGAAAATTTCAAAAACTAATTTACTCCAAAGCTCTATACATTTGCATTCGATTTGTCAATACACAACCACACAATTATTATTGTAGATAAGTGTTTATATTTTTTTTATTAACACCGACATACATTTTTTTTATGTAATAACGAACAGGTTCTTTATGTGCTTTTAATTTTTTTAACTTTACAGTGTTTAATTTATTTTTCGAATTTCAGTTTTTTAATCTTTATTTTTATATTTAAAATTTTCACATATGTGATCATAAAAAAATTATGTTTTTTATTTTACCCCATTCTCCTTGGAATATTCGCAAAACCTGTGTGAAAAATATGAAAAAGTCAGGGAAGTTCTGACTCAATAATGCGCAACAACCGTGACAATTTTTGTGCAATTAGCAATGAAATTACAAATAGGAAAGACACCTTTCAATTATGATAATCTGTCACTTCATAAAACATTTTTTTTTGTTCATCCAATCAGAAATAGTACAATGTTTTGGTTAAAAAAAACAGAATCTCTCAACTACTCACAATGTTAGCATAACATGAAGTAAGTTGGATATCGTCAACGCTCTCATCAGTCTTACTATTTCGCAGTCACCTCTGGTATGATTGGAGGGACGTCGATAGCAGCTCTTATGTTTGCAAATGGCCACGCCACGAAAATTCTTTTATCAGTTTTATTTCTCGCTGCGTACTCTATCGCTTATACGACTACGGGTGTAATGATCCTCGAAAACTATCCCACCTCCGCCAGGTCAGTTTCTTTTCTATTCATTTGTCGTCATTCAATGATCAAATGTTTTCATTTCGAAGTAATCAAGCAAGCCAAGAAGTATAATTACTACAAAAGAAATACTGGAAACGATTGAAAAAATGATATATTGTTAAAAATGAATATTACGTATTTCGAAACTAGGGCAGCAATAGTCGATCACTCGTTACTCGGCCTTTCGATCCAAATTCAACTTGATGTTGATAGTGATATTTAAGTTTTACCGAATTTTGATTTTTTCCATGCGAAAAAAATATCAGCGTCACTTTCAAGAAATGAGAACAATTTTTAGAAATAGCATTCATTTCGAAAAAAAATTGAAAAATTAGTACGTTCTAAAATGTACGCAGAATTATTTTTCAACTTTTACTAAAAAAAACAGGAAGCCTTGAATATCCTTAAAGTGATTGCACTTCGGTTTTAATAATGAGGAAAAAAATCAGGCAACGAAATGCAGCATTTAGAAAAAAACATTATCTGAAAATAACTTATTGAAGTATGATTTGATGGAATTTCTGCAAAGTAATATTTTCGATTTATCGATGTTATTTCGGCTCTCAGAGGAACCGTCTTCGGTTTGACTTTGGTACTTCCCCATGTAGCGGCATTCTTTGTGAAACTCTTTGCCCGAGTTTACTGCACAGGAAGTACGTACGTTATGACTGGTCTTATAATAGGTGAGTTATATATACGAATGTGAAATATTGAAATCAACAATGAGCAACGCCAGTCTATTATATTACACATCGACCGATTACGCAATTTCTTCTGCCCACGAAAATTGGCAGAGTGCCACAGATCGTGTATAAATTTCGAGTAAAATGCAGGTTTGAATGGATTTGTTATCGTACAATTATCACGTAACCAGGTGCAACATTGGCTGCTATACCGATTCCGGATTTGACGAGAGCTCCAATGAAAGAGTAACACTGAGGGCATCGTTGGAAAACAGAGTTAATTCGTTTAGAAAAATCTATCGCGCTATTTCTCGATTTATTAATAATAATGTAACTTATTGCTTGAACTTTTCACACGCTTTTTGTTCTTCGAGCCTTTCGACGTAACTTCCAGTATACTTCGAGTAGACTTTGAGTATGCTTCGAGTACCCTTCGATGAAACTGTCGAGGGGACCTCTGTGTATTGAGGTCAAATTAAAGAATCTCCATTTAATAAGCTGAAGGAAAAAAATTGAACAACACCTTGTGAAAAAAACCAATTTAGTCTTCACACAAAAAATGGATATATCGTATGCTTCGTGTTTCTTTGTACATTTGCATCTCGAGTTGCGCGTAATGAAATTTTATATTTTTCGAAGATAATGAGTGAGAATTAAGTGGTATTTGCAATGTATCAATAAACGAATATTTACCGATTTACTGGTTCAATTTAACAATGCGCTACGTGTACGTTTGCCACTTTATTATATTTTTTTATGCAGTTTTTTCAGGACAGGGTCGAGCACATAGCGCAGGAATCGAAGATTGAAGGTAATCCTACGATTACAATGATAGAATTTTTAGTTAAATTTTAAACGCATTTTTCTCAAATCTACGTTTTTCCAAAACGAATACACGATTTCTCGACATCTAAGGGGGCGTACACAAATTATGTAACTCAAAATTTCTCAATTTTTAACCCCCCCCTCCCCCCACGTAACGGGACCGTAACGCTTGGTCAGAACCCCCTCCCCCCTATGCCGTTACGTAACAGGTGCTTTGTGGTCAATAATTGCGATTTTTTTCATATACATGACTAATTATGAAAGGATCGGGTTTATACTCATTTTATGAAGTATATATTCATACAAATATATATATATACCAATTTGTATGACAAAATCTTGAAAATTAACCGATATATGCCTTAATTTGACGAGAAAAAAAATTCTCTTCATTGTCCCATCGATATCTTTATAAAAGGTTATCTGTAAATTAAAAGTCAACAATTTATCGATATCTATACAAACGTAGCTATCGTTATGCGTAGCCGTTTTTTTAGTTTGGTTTTTTTTACAAAATGCCGACAGTTCGGACAACTTTTTCTATTTTCAAGGCCCTTTTTCTTTATCAAGCAGTTTTTAAAATAGTAATTATCAAATGTTACAAACGCGGATACGTACAACCTCAGTGACTGCAATTATAAAAATGTTTTTTAAAAAATTGAAAATCGGTTGATAAGTTTTTAAGTATTCCCTCGGACAAGGTTGAACAAACTAGTTTCGAGAAAAACGCGTTCAAAATTTTCGTTTCGAGTTTCTGATATAAAGTTATGTTTTTTATAGAATATTGATACTTACATTGAAGTATCTAGTCGCGGGCGATATGACGGTTCTTCATCTTCATGATAGTTCACAAAATATTAAGAGCCTGTACTTTATATATTGTAAATGATGCCACGCCTGTAAGGACTGAGGGCACTAACCGGTCGCGCAAACTGCTCTCACTAAAGGGCCTATAACTCCGTCAATTTTCGGACTTGTGAATAAAAATGTTGCCAACATATTTTTCAATACCAGGTGTGCAACTAAGTTCCCGGGTTTCACACATGGATGGCGCTAGCGACACATGTAGTCGGCATACAGGTCTGAAATTGGGCGTCTTTATAGCTTGGACATCTGTTAAGAATACCCAGTCGTAATATAAACAAATATCGCAACACAACGACCTTTTTTCTAACCTCGAAAATGTCGAAGTTTGTGCCAAATAAACAGCATTTGCGGGAAGCATTGCTTTTCTGCTTCAACCTAAAAAAAAAACAGCAGCTGAAGCACGTCGGTTACTTGAGGAGGCCTACGGCGAACATACACCATCAAAAACAACGTGTGAAGATTGGTTCAAGCGGTTCAGAAGTGGCGATTTTGAGACTGGGGACAAGGAGCGCTCGGGAAGACCGCAAACATTTGCGAACGCCGATCAGCAAGCGTTATTGGATAAAGATGACACTCAAACAGAAGATCAACTTGCCGAGGCATTAAATGTGACTCGGCAATGTATTTCGAAACGTTTGCACGCCGTGGGAAAAATTCATAAGGAAGAACAGTGGGTGCCGCACGAGTTGACTGAGAGACAAATGGAAAATCGAAGAGCCACTTCCGAAATTTTGCTTTTGCGGCAGAACAGAAAGAGTTTCCTGCATCGAATTGTTACTGGCGATGAAAAATGGATCTATTTCGAGAATCCCAAACGCAGAAAATCGTGGCTTTCACTTGGCGAAGCGTCAACATCGACGGCATGGCCAAATCGCTTCGGAAAAAAGACAATGCTCTGCGTTTGGTGGGACCAGAAAGTAATCGTGTACTATGAGCTGCTGAAATCAGACGAAACTGTCAATGGGCATCGCTATCGACAACAACTAATCAATTTGAACCACGCATTGCTCGAAAAACGGCCAGAATGGGACACGAGACACGAACGTGTGATATTGCAGCATGACAACGCTCTGTGCCATCGCAGTTCCATCGTCCAGGACACCATAAAAACAGTGAATTGGGATCTGCTACCGCACCCGCCGTATTCGCCAGACCTGGCCCCTTCGGACTTTCACTTGTTCCGGTCGATGGCGCATGGCTTGGGTGGGCTACACTTGGCCAATTACGATGCAGTACAACATTTGTTGGACGAATGGTTTCAGTCCAAAGACGCGTCTTCTTATCGTCGCGGTATTTATGTATTGCCAGAGATGTATTGCAAAAATGTGTAAATAGCGAGGGACAATACTTCGAATGAACCATTTTTTGTATTTGTCTTGAAATTTTCGATTTTTTATTGGTAAAAAAAACCCGGAAACTTAGTTGCGCACATTTCAAATTTTGCTTGGGGGATGTGGGAAAGCTGCTGTGCAGTTGTTGCACAGTGACTTTCCCCCTTAACTGACATTGCGTATAGAAAGCTGTGAGCTGTTCACGGTGAAATTGCCCGCGAGGTTTTAATTAAAAACTTCAACATGCAAAAATGTTGCTATTTCTGACAGTTTTAAAATCGTGACGTAACGCAAACCTTGACCCCCCCCCCCCCAATTGCGTTACGTAATTT